>CP139504.1:103285673-103348173 GCA_021014915.2 Artemisia tridentata subsp. tridentata
ATTTGATCAAATATTGCCCTAAATCGTTCCTTTTGTCATTTTAGGTACTTTTGAGGAGAAATCTGGAAAAGGAGGCATTTTGGACGTTTTTGGAGCATAAAAGTGAAGAAAACGGCAAAGTCTCAAAATTGTGCTGAAAGTCACCTTTGACGGCGTCAACATTAACTCCAGACGGCGTCATGCCTTGGCAAGAAAAGTTGGATGTGAAATTTACTCATGACGGGCCAGTGAGTTTGCATGAGAATTCTGACGGCGTCACGCTTTAACTAAATCAAGGGCGTCACGGCTTAAATCAAAGAGGGACGGCGTCACGTTATAGGTCCGACGGCGTCAAGCCTTGATAAGCCAGAATGGATTTTTGAAGAGCTAAAGAGGGACGGCGTCAAGAAGGTCACCCGGGAACCCTAAAAGCGGCGAGGTGACGGCGTCACAATGCATAAGGTGACGCCGTCAGATGTCAAAGTCTATATATAGTTTTCTAATTTTTTGTCATTAAGGAGAGCTTAGTGTGTGGAATTTTGGGATAAAACCCTAAGACGATTTTAGCTACTTTTTCAGGGCTTCTTGCCTTGAGATCTTCCATGTTTCATTGAAAGATAAGTTATCAATTAATCATTCAATATGTCTATGTGTTGTTTGATTCTATCTTATGCTTGTCTTTTGTTTAACATGTTAGGCTAATTTTATCTTGTGTTTGCTTAGATCTAATGAAACCTAGCTATTGATTATTGGTTGTTAGTGTGTTGTTAGTTGTATTGGATGATTGTTTATCTATGTTAGGCTTAAGAAAACTGGCTAACTTCCTATTCGGTAACTTGCTTGAACGTCTTAAGAAACATGAACCAAACGCGTACTAAAGGTTTTTATGGTTGTATTTAATGCACAAGCGAATTCTAGTGATCCCATGTTAGGAGCTTCCTAGCCGGCTCGACATAGGAGTGAAGTAGGAGCTTGTAGAGTTTGGGGAAGTAAGTACGCCACCCCACGAATGGTATTAAGGAATACACCCGTCATCCACGCGACTAATACACACTAATTAACCGGTAGAAGATAGTTAGGGAGTAAGGAAATCTAAGTAAACACATTTCTCCACACATAAGTTTCTCACCACTTTTCATTTTTGTTATTTTATTTTATTTGCATTTGTAGTAATTTGGGTTAGTTGACTAGCAACTAATTCCGCCCACTCCTTCAAAACCCGAGATTTTACTTGCTTTCATAAAAATATAAAAACATAAAAAGAATCTTCCTCAACCCTTAGACCTAATTAGAGTAGCCTTTCACACCTAACGAACACTATTCCCTGTGGAGAACGATCAATCCCCCGTACTTACCACTACACTATACTACATCGGTCAGGTACACTGCCTGGTGGGGTTGTAAGCCTCTTGAGATCCCTCGAGAGGTAAAACCTGTTGTAAGGTTGCAAAACCCACGCATCAGTTTCATAGCCCCACTTTACTTATAACTGTTTACTGAAACTTTAGGGTGAGAAAACATGCAAAACCGTTTTGACGGACCTACAACTACTTTTTGATTTGCTATAACTTGTTGACTGGCTATAGTTAAATATACGCAATAGGTATTTTTCTTAGTCCAGTGTAGCAATATAACTTGTTTATGCTTTGCTATAACCCGTTAACTGGCTAAGGTCAGATATACCTAGGGCCCTACTATGACTGTCAATATGAGAGAGGGCTATAGTGCACTATCATATTGATACTGGATTGGTTGTGTTTGTGATGTTATATGGATTATGTGATTTATATTTAACTTAGTCCAGTGTAGCAAATTACTTATTAGGTCCACTATGACATACTGCTTAAACCTATGAACTCACCAACGTTAGCTGATCTTTTTGGCATGTTTTCTTAGGTAATTAGTGCTGAGGTTATGGATATACTACTTGTTTGGAGGCTTGGCAAATGGGCATGGTTAAAGGATCAATTGGCACTCTGATAAACTGTTAGGACCTACTGTTATGTTTTATTTGGGCTTACTTACGTACTTTTGGGATAACTGTAAACTTTAAATATTTGGTTGGAATATTTTATTTATGGATGATGTATTTCCGTTTCGTATGCTTGTGTTGTATACCAATCCCAGTAGCACCTCGAAACTTTGATTAAGTCTTCCGTTGTACCAAATTTTGGAGGTGTTACAGATTGGTATCAGAGCTCAGATTATAGAGAACTTGGTACTTATCAAGAACCTAGACTATAACTACATTTCAAGAATTGATCCTATGACCGACGCATGCCTGCCTGCCAAGCCGAAGCCTCTAGTATTAACGAGATAAGCGATTAACTAAGTATTATATGATTTATACTGTAACTACTTGAGTGACATATTTAGAGTAATGTGGTACTAATTATATATTGGTTTAGATTAAGTTTTGATATGGTACTTGCACTACGTGACTAGTTATTTTGAACACTTATACCTACCCTCTACTGTTGTCACAAACCATGCCTTCGTTCGACGTACTTGAGGACATACTCGTGACTGGATCCCGACCAGCACGACTTCGGATGATCCCCACTTCATTCTCATTCGGGTCAATAGTGGGACTGCCAAAGTAAGAGGAGTTGCTATTGATAGCGGAATCTTGCAAAGCCAAATAAGTTTTACAATCCTCCTAGGCAGTGTACCTAACTGTTGTAGTGTAGTATAGGCAAGACACAGAGGATTGATCGTTCTCTAGGGGAATAGTAACTTGGGTTCGAAATGTATGATGAAATAAGCCTAAGGGTTGAGGGAAGATTATTTTTGGAATTTTATATTTAATTAAAAGCAAGTAAAATCTCGGGTATTTTGAAGAGTTTGGTATTAACTACTAATTAAACTAAATTAAACTAATGCAAGAAAAGTAAATTTGTGAACTTCTCCTAAGTTAAATCTTATTATGTTTTCGAATTGGCACGTCTTTGTCTAATGCAATGTGAAGTATTCCTTATTACTGGTTGTGGTTTGGTCAGTCCCACGTCTATAGATTAGCCTAAGTGAACGACGCCTATATGATTTGTCAAGCTCACCCAATAACTAACTACGCAATAAATACTCGCCTCAAATTAATTAATCTAAGACATAAGTTATTAACTAGTCACGTTTTAGTGAACGTTCAAGCTAATATAGTTTTCCCTGACCAGTTTTCCAACTCCTAACGCACATACCATTAAACAAGTGTTGGGAATTATCATACGATTCAAGAGAAGACAAACTTAGGTCTGGTAATATGTCAGAGTTAGGTCTGTTTTCGTATTAGGTCTGGTAATACAAAGTTAAGTCTGGTAGTCTGTTTTAAGTCTGGTTGACTTATTATGTTAAGTCTGGTCGTGGTATAAGGAAAGTTTGTTAGAGATATGTTAGGAAAAGATACAAAACATGTAAGTATCTTTATAGAAGATTCGTGAATATCTTCTTAGTCGGTTAGTATTAGGGTTTCCTTGGTGTTATAAAAGGATCCCTAAGATTGTTAGTTTTGATAAGAGAGTTGTACGAGTTTCACAATTGTGATTAATAGAATTATACGAAGTTAGTGTTAATTCTGTTCTTCATTGTTCTTGTTAAGTTTCCGCATTAACATTAACAATCGTTAAGGGTTTCTCACTTAGACTGGTTTGGATTTATCCCAACCATCTACTAGGTATTCAAGGCTACTTAGAGATCCACATACAATTCGTGGACCAACAAGTGGTATCAGAGCAAGGCGAGAGACTCTGAGTTCGAAGAACACTTAACCTCAAAAACCTACTCTCACTCAATTCACCATACATAATGTCTGAGACGATAAGCCTATCAACACTGAAACTTTTTCAATCCATAACAGTGAGGATGAGAATTCAAACCATGAAGATGAAGGAAAATCTGAATCCAGTAACTCCCAAACACAACAACAACCCATCCCCTCCACAACCACAATCTCAAACATAAAACTTCCATTACTGAAAAGAGAAGAATATGATATATGGGCCATGGAGATGGAACATTATCTGGAGTATATTGATAGTGATGTATGGAAGGTTATTCAAAGGGGAAACTCTAAGAAAAGAATTTCACAAGGGACTGATGGGCAGCTTAGAATAATGCCACCAGTATCTGCTGAGGAGATTAGGGTTGTGGAGAAGGAAAAGAAGGCCAGAACCTTGCTTCTTATGGCTATTCCTAAGGAGCATCTGCAAAGGTTCCATGGCATGGTTGATGCTAAAGAGATGTGGGAGGCTATCAAGAAACGATTTGGAGGCAATGCAAACTCCAAGAAGATGCAAAAGGCTGTTCTTAAATAGCAATTTGAGGCATTCAGTGTTTCAAAAACTGAAGGATTGGAGAAGGGCTATGACAGATTTCAACATATGTTAACACAGCTGGAAGTTCATGGTGCAACAGTTTCGAATGAGGATGCAAACCACAAGTTCCTTAGATCTTTACCATCAGAATGGGGTAATGTATCTGTGGCAATGAGGATAAAGGAGGAAGTAGATTCAATGACACCTGATGACCTTTACAATAATCTTAGGATGTTTGAAAGGGACATCAGTAACAACACTCAGGCATCAACCAGTTCATCAAATGTTGCTTTTGTATCACAGAAGAAAAGCAACACTTACAAGGTTAAACCTGGTAGTGTTAGGTCTGGTAGCTATGAAACTTCTTCAAGTGAAAGATCTGCTTCAAATTTTACTGATGAGGTGATCCATTCTTTCTTTGCCAATCAAACGGAAGATGAAAGCTTTATTAGTGAAGATTTAGAACAGATTAATGATGCTGAAGTTGAGGAGATGGACATAAAGTGGCACATTGCCATGGTTGCTTTAAGGGTCAAACGATTTCAGAAGCAATATGGAAGGACCATCAACTTCAACAACAAATCACCAGTGGGATACACAAAGAGGACAGTTGAATGCTACAACTGTCATAAGCATGGACATTTTTCAAGAGATTGTCTAGAGAAGAAGTCTGCTGATGGGAAAAGAGATGAAGAAGGGAAGATGGAAAAGAATCAGATGAGCTTGCTGACAATGGAAGCTGGAGGAGTCAACTGGGGTGAGCATCCAAGAGTGAATGAGGAGTCTGATCATGCTCTCATGGCCATTGGTAATGAGGTATCATTATGCTCTAAATTATGCACTGATTCATATAATCATATTAAGGCTTTGTGTGATGAGCAGTTAGGACAAATAGGTGACCTAAAAGTAAATCTTTTAGCACATAAAAATGCTGTAAAAACACTAGAGGCACAAAAGGTCACCCTTCAAAACCAACATGCTGCTTTAAATGAAAAACTATACTTTCAAGCTATTAAAATATATGAACAAGATGAGAAGCTTAAAAGGTATAGACAAATGGGCCTTAGAATTCAAAAGGAGAGGGATGAGTTGAGAAAACGGGTAGATCAGTGGAACAATTCAAATAATAACATGTTCAAATGTTGGGATTCTCAAATAAAGTCCAATAAAAAATGTGGCTTAGGATATGAGGAAGATGAGAAAAAGGCAATCCTTAAGTCTAGAGAAGATGATTATGCGGGCAAACCATTGTATAATAGGTTTGTTAAGACTGGTGACTTTAAGGGAGTACCACCACCATTGAGTGATGACTATACTCCTCTTGAAAAAGAAGAGTTGGATGATTCACTTTTTGTGTATGGTAAGAAAGGTCCTCAAACACCTGAGTCAATCACCTCAGAGGACAAAACCAGTAAGTATTCTTCTTGTCAATCCAATGACTCTGAAGGATCTATTGATGATTCCTCTGATCACTCTAAGTCTGAGTCAAAAAGTGAGATAAAAGAGAATCCTGAACCTAAGTTTGTTAAGAAGTGTGAACCTGTTGTAACTGAACCTGTAGTGACTAAACTAAAGCCTGAGACAGTCAAACCTAGTTGTGCCCAGCACATAAAAACTCCTAGGGAATCTGTTAATATTAATGAGTCACCTAGAAGCAATAGTGTTCACAGAGAAAGTAGGAGTAGCTATACTTATGCTCCTAAAAGATGTTTTGTGTATGGAAGTTTGAGTCATTTAATAAGAGATTGTGACTTCCATGAAAAGAGAATGAAGAGAGAGGCTGAGCAAAAGAGAATGAATGCTAATATTGGTCATGGTTCAAATAAACCAGTTTGGAATAATGCTAACAGAATTAATCATGCCAACCAGTTTAATCCCAGACCAGCCCAACAGTTTTACTCTACCCGACCTAACTCTTATGTTAATACTGGTAGACAAAATTTTAGGTCTGGCTTTAGGAACTTTAATGTAAATAGGCAAAATGGTAATTTTATGAGGCCTAATGTGAATACTGGTTATGGTAATTCTGTGAGACCCAGACAACCATTTCAAAAACCACAGGTGAATGCAAACATTCAAAGAAATACTTTTTATAAATCATCTTCACCTGTGAGAAGACCAGTTGTAAATCAAACAAATTCAAATGGGGTTCTGCTGATAACCTCTCAGAATGCTGGGCTTGGAATCCATTTAAAAATGAGTATACCTATAAGTCCAAACATAGTTTCACTGGAGCAGATTCATACAAAACCTTCAAGTATGTTGCTCCACAAAGAGGACTCAAGCCCACTCAGGCCTGGGTTGTTAAGAAAAACTGATTTCTCTTTCTTAACTTTGTATAGTATGTATACTTGTTTGTTTTCAGTCTTGCTATTCTACATGGTTATTCTTATTTTCAGTAGTTAATTTGTTTCAAACTTTCCATAGTACATTTGTTTTTGGTATATTGTGCATAACTTTGTTTTGCAATTTTTGACTAAAGAACCTTGAAAGTTTTATTCATTATAAACAAAGTTACAAACAAGGCAACCACCAACATAGCACATCAAAAGACAAAAGCTTAAACATAAACCAGTCAAACACCAACACCTACATCTTCTTTTTCCCTTTGCCTTTATCCTTCACATCAGGCATGGTCTTCTTGGTCCTCTTCTCACCCATAAGGTCTCTGACCTTTGGACTTAGGAGTCCTAGAACCTGCTTGTTTGGTGTTGGACGAGGCACAACCTTGGTGCTCTTGGATGTCACAGTCTTGGAGGTCTCTGCTTCATAATCAATAGAAGAATCCTCTGAAGAAGTTATATCTTCTGAAGTCTCCTCTGCTTCATCCTCTGAAGAAGAGTCCTCTGGCTCTTTCTTAGTGTGATCATATGCTGCTACCCAATGTTTCAGTATTGTCTCCCTTGCTGGTTTGTTTTTTGTTATTGAGGAGAAACCTGATGGAAAATATCCACCCTATCCTCCTGATGATGGATCAGAAGATGAGCCATTTGGATCCCAAGAAGAATCAGATGAAATCTCTATGATTTCTGAGTGGGAATGATCCATTATACTAATAAGGTTTTTCTTTTGATTTGTGATGGTTTTGTGATAATACAATGGGTGATTTTATAGGGAAAATCAAGGTTTAATGCTATTAAATGCTTGGTTGGTGTATGGGTTAATTCTTGCAGGCAAAGAGTTATTAATTGTAATTTATGGAAAGTTGTCTGTGTTTATTATTTAGTTTTCATATATTAGCTTAAGTTTTATTTTGTTAAAAAAAAAAAAAAAAAGAAAAAAAAAGGAGAGGTTTACACTTTAGGGGAGGTAATGTACATTTAAGGGGAGGCAAATGTACAAGTTTTTAATCGGATAATCTTAAGTGTTAAATCTGGTAGCTTGTGTGCTGACCTTTTCATGCAAATATTGGTTTTTGTCTCCCTTTCTTGTTGTTGAACTAATTTTTGCATAAAAGATTGGAATGATGATGATGTAAAGCCTTGCATTCGCTAAAATCAGTGTGTAAGTCCACTCTTTTGGTTAGGTCTGGTAAGTTTATGATTCGGCCTGGTTGACTAATTTAAGTCGGGTAGTGTTAAATTTATGACCGTTAGATCTGGTCAGAGTAATAAAGATTTATCTAAAATATTACCGTTGCACTATTTTCGGTAAAAAGAGATATTTACGAAGTATATAAGGCTAAAATTTGATATATTTTATCTCCTTTTATTATTTATTTGCTTCCCATTTTAAATCATCTTTATTTTCGACTCTCGACTCTGTTTATACGCAAATATTTTCAAACCCTACCCTTCCAATCAACCAGACCTAATTCATTCACTTATCCATGGCTAATCTCAAGTTTGTTGACAAGCATAATCAAGTTGGTTTCTTGAAGAAACCAGATCAAAGTGCAGGTTTCGAGGAGATTGTGGATTTTCTAAAAGGTTCTCACATTTGTTATTCTTTACTTTATAATCCTACTATTTATCAGTCCTTTGTTAAGCAGTTCTGGGGGTCGGTTACCTCTGAGACTCTTGATGATGGGACACCATGTTTAAGGGCAACTATTGACAATAATGGTTTTACCATTTATGAAGCCTCCATTAGGAGAAGTCTCCAATTGGATGATGCTTCAGGGGACTTTGATTTGCCTGGTAATGATATTTTGGAGGGATTGGATAACATTGGGTACCCCACTGATGGAAGTTTTACCTTTTGTAAAAGTCATTTTACACCACAGTGGAGGTTTTTACTACATCATTTACTTCAAAGCTTAAGTCCCAAGAGTGGTGGATGGGATCAATTTGGAAGCAGAATTGCTTCTGCATTGGTCTGTTTATCACTTGGAAGGAAATTTAATTTTTCAAAACTAATTTTTGAAGGAATGGTGAAAAATGCTAAGGACCCTAAATTTTTAATGTATCCACGATTTTTGCAAATGGTCTTGAACTATGAAACTGAGGATAAAGTGCCTTACATCAGTGTGGCCTTTACTCCAAAACTTTTTGGAAATATAAAAAGGGGTTTTCAAGGGGCACATAGACCTTTGCTTGCTGCTATGCTTGGTACTAACAACGCAGGTACATCTGGAGCTGCACAAGTGCAACCTGATGAGGAACAAGCCCAAGCATCATCTAGGTCTGCTACACCTACACCTACCCCAACTCCATCATCTCAACCAGGTCCCTCACCATCTGCTGAAAGAATACCTACACCTATCCCACAATCTTCACCTTCACAACCAAATGTTCCAAGTCCTGCAAGGGAGGAGGAACATGCACCAATAACTGTGGAAAATCTTCTCATTTTAGTTCCTCAACTGCAAAAGAAGATAGCTATTTTGGAGAAGTCTAATGAGGCACTCAGAAGAGCTTATGTGACTTTGGTGCAAAAAGTAAAGAAAATGGGAATGGCAATGAAGAAAAAGGGTGTTCCTTTTGATGATGAGGAGGGAGAAGCTGAAAATTCTTCCAAACAGGGGAGGAATTTGGAACAAGAAAACATTCTTCAAACACCAGTTCAAGAACCTGTCACCACCATCAGTCCAGAGACACTGGAAGTAGCAGAAACTTTGGCTCAATCCATGGGCAAGATTAAACAAGATAGGAAGAAAAGAAGGTTAATTTTGTCTGCTGAGGAAGAGACTGCAAAGTATGGCACAGTGTCTGATGAAAAGTCTGATAATGAAATTAATACTGGTGAAGGAAAGTCTGGTTCTTTAGAGTCTGGTAATGAACTTAATTCTGGTAATGAAGAGCAACATTCTGCACAAAGAGAAGGAAAGCAGGTTGTGGATGAAACTTCAAAGCCAAAGAAGTCTAAAAGAAAAACAAGAGAAGAACTAGCATCTGAGGCTGAAATTGAGAGGATTAAGTTTATGCAAGACAATTGGCTGAAGAATCTGATGAATTTACAAAGCTGCTCAATGTTGATGATGAAGTGAGAGCAAAATATGAGGAGCTTCTAGCTGTTGAAGGTTTAACTGCTGATGAACAAGCCAAACAGTTAGCTGACTTCATAAATGCAAGAGACAATGATGATACATTGGGTGGATTCTTAGAAAAGTTCAAGCTTCAGAAGAAATCAAAGATTCCCAAGAAGATGACTATTGCAGAAAAGAAACATGATATGAAGATGTATCTAAAGAATCAAATGCATCTATCTTTGGAAAAGATGAAAGGGAAGTCATATGAGGAGATTCAAATTGCATATCTCAAAGCATTTGAGAGAGATCAAGGTTATAAAGCTGTTGATTATGATGATGTGCAGAAATATTGTTTTCAGGGTAGGAAGGTTAAAGAGACTAAACTTGTTATTGAACCTGATAAAATGGTTGAAATACAACCTGAAGTTGAGAAGTCATCAGGAGAAGTGCAAGCTGAAGTAGTAAAGCCAATTGTGTTTCAAAGAAGAAAAGGTTTGGAAAGAAAAAGTAAATACAAGAAAGTGATTGAAGAAGAGGAATCTGAGGAAGAACCTTCATCTGAAGGAGCCACTATGGGAACAATTGAAAGCTCAAAGAAACCTGCTAAGATAGTAAACTATCAAATTGTTATGGCTGGAGAAAGAGCTTCATATATGATTATTAGGGAAGATTACTCTAATATAATGTATATGAATTTTGCTGCTATTTTACATGATATAAGCAGGGAGGATTTAAAGGAACTATACAAGGTGGTGAATATCAAATTTGGAGATAATCCACCTGAAGATGATGTTACAAGAGTCTTTTGGGGAAATTTGAAAGTAATGTTTGAGCCACCAACTGAGTCAAATATAGTGTGGAAACTCCCTGAACAGCAGAAGATTACCAGCTGGATCTACTTCTATAACTGCAAGGTACATTGTTTGTCTGTAAAAGATGGTGATATTTATATGCTTGCAGAAGTGGAATATCCTCTGTCATCAAGTGTTTGCAAAGATATGATAAACAGAAAGTTGTCTGCTGTAAAGAAGGATGAAGTATATGAGCAGATATTGGACTTAATAAAATTGCAGTCATTAAGAGATGTAGCTTGAGGATGTTTGAAAGAATTTTCATAAGTTGTTAAGTGAGACTATTGGAACTTCTCACTTGGTGGAGGTGCCTTGCACTAACACAACAAAAGGTTATCAGTCCACCTTGTCTCATCAACACAAGGACTGGCTAATCCTGAGCAAACGGCTAACAGGTAAAGATTGCTCAAATCCGTTTATGGCTGACAATTTGCCAAAAATTGTATGGTATTCAACTCACCATATCTAAGATAAGTGAAGAGTTGGCTAGCCCACAAGGTTATGGCTTGTGGTAAAGGCTGTGGAAAACCATAAATGGTAATCAATTCACCATAATGAGGGTGCTTTTCCATCAAAGAATTGGCTAGTCCAGAAGCAAACGGCTTTTGGTAAAGACTTAACAAATCCGTTGATAAGCTGATGATTTGCTAAAAATCATATGGTTATTAATGTACCATGGTCTGACACACCAAAACATTGGCTACTCCAGTGGTAATGGCTATTGGTAAAGAGATTTCAAATCCATTACATTTTCAATGATTCACCTCTCACAGATGGTAACACATCTGGAAGTGATGAGAATAGTCTGAAACTTAAATGAATTTGATGTACATATAGTCAATGTTACTACAAAGACCATATCAGAAGAGCTTATCAAGATTCAAGCTACTAGAAAGATTCAAGACCTAAAGACAATTCAAAGTGTTCAAGATTCAATCCTCAGAAAGCTAAATCAGAAGAACTTGAAGTTCATGGAGCATGAAGATCAAGTTAGGGGAGGATTGTTGGGAATTATCATACGATTCAAGAGAAGACAAACTTAGGTCTGGTAATATGTCTGTAAAACCCGAAATCTTAACATAATATGAAATGACTAAAATGCCCTCAAATTTAAAATTTTAATAACTTATGAATATTATATAAGTAACATCATTTGACGTTTAACCTAAGATAATTAGGTCATAAATTATTTAATGACTTAAGCTATTAAATAAACCATACATTATGAATTTGAAAATCACAAAATAAAAATCCTACAACTACACTATGCTAGGCGATTTTCTTTTATGTGTTACAACATGATTTTCGGCCCATAAAGAATTAAAAGAAATAATCATGCAATTAAATGGATTAATTAAGCCCATTATGATAATTCATTCTTGCCCTAAATATACCAATCAACAAAACACGGTTTTCTCCCCTTATTCCTTAACACCGAAAATCAAAAGCCCTAATTCCCTCTCCATCAAAATTTCGGCTGCCTCTTATTCTTGCCATTCGATCCATAGAAAAAAAAAAAAACGAAAACCCTAAAGCTTTCTTGTGCTATTCGATCCAAGGGAAGAAGGAGAAGCTAGGTTTGATCATTATTCTCATTATTCCATTTGTATCATCAAGGTAATCTAATGTTTTATACATCAATCTCTATATCGTGTTCTTGAGCAAACCCTAATCGACCCTTGTTATCTTTTTGTTTGTTCGATCGCCACAAGAAGAAGGAAAGAAAGAGGCTTGGTGATTTGAACTCGTTGTGTTCTTGATTCTTCGTTTGGTCTCCAAGGGTAATCGTATCATTCTCGTTGATTCTTGTTGTCTTTTGATGTGCTTGTCGATTTATATTTCACATGAAATCATAATAAGAAAACCACATAAAATAATAAGAAAGAAACCCTAGATATGAATCGATACATGAATTGATGTGATTTGAATTGTTATGATTATGTTAAGAATACATATGAATCGATCTAGGGCTATGTTAATGGTTATCTTAATTGTTTTGTATCAAAAATTAATCATTGGAATATGAAAACCTAAAGGATTACATGAAATAATAAACCCAGATTCTGAGCAGAAATTTAGTCCGACTTTAATTGGCTGTAATTAAATGATGTGAACGTGTTTTTGGGTGGTTTTTGAGTCTAGAATTAAGTTCAATGAAATATCTTTCTGTAGAAATTAACCTCATAATTTTTAGAGGCCTGGAAGTCACTTTTTTCGAATTTATGAGATCGGGTGTCAAAACTGTATTTCGGATTACGAAAATTCACCTGTAGCTTATGATTTTTAATTTTAAATATATAAAGAGTGATGATCTAAAATTTTAGCATGATAATATTTGGAATATAGGTGAATTTCTGGAATTTTTTCAGATTTTTATAAATTTACTTGATAGGGCTTTGAACTGCTTACTTTTCGTATGTTAAAATTTATCAATAATCTGGACGACTTGGAATAAAGGATTTTTAAACTATAGTTATACTTAATAATAAATTCTGGAAAAATTAGGGTAAATTCTTAAGACATCTGGGAACCTGTATAAATTTTTGGGAATTTTATCTCTGAGTTCTTTTAAGGATTAAAAATCGGGGGAAACATTACTAAATTGAGTGTAAAATCTGTGAGAAGTGTAAAAGTTGTTAAAAGAGTGTTATGTGTTTATTTTATAAACTAAAGGGTTTAAATTGTTATTTGCTAAAACTAAAGGACCTAACTGGTGTAAACCTGTAACTTTACAATAATTACACCTTATACCCTAACCTTATGATAATTGCATAATTGGTTCTTAAACTTATCCTAAATACTTTATAAATCTTTAAATGTACAACACTACCATAATAACCTTAATCATGTGTAAATAACCTTATGAACCTTGAAGTACTTAAAATGGAGAGGTAAACTAAATAGTAATCTGAGTTAGAATCCCTTGTAATTCCGTCTGCTATTCCCTAGGTGTGAAGAAGGAGAGACTTTGATCTGTTCTGTGCTTCTATTTCTGTGACTCGTATTTGCATTCGTAATAAGGTACGGATATTCTGACCTTCTCTGTAAGGTTTCCTATGATCTCTTCATGTTCTGATCTGTTTAGCCTCTGATTTGATACCTTGCTATGATTCCGTTGCTTTGCACCTTTGATCTCTGAGATGAACCTAAACTGTGAGACCTTTTTAATTCTGACCTGAAAATGATTTGAGAAAAAAGCTATTTTAAAATGATGTTTACAAATATGATACAATACTCTTTAATTGGGATCTTACTGACTTTGATGAAAACTGTTTTAAAAGACTATATTTATGAAAAACCATTTGAAAGATCATTTTATGAAAACTACTCTGAAGGATTATTTTTATGAAAACCGTTTTTAAAAGATTGTTTTTAAATGAACTCTTAATTAGAAACCCTTTTAAATGAACTGTTGCTATGGAACTTGGATTATTGACCTTCTGATATTGACCTTCTGATATTGGCCTCCTGATATTGACCTTCTGATATTGAACCTTCTGAGATGACACCCTGATTATGATATGAACCTTTGACCTTTGACCTCTGACTCTCAGTTTGATACCCGAGCCAAAATATGTTCCCTAGCCATGAAGGTAACATGGCCGTGTCTGTGATGCACCACTGGCATGACTAGTGTGTGGCCCTAGTGATTTGGTCACACAGTCCCCATTTTGATTCTGTTATGCGCGCTTTATATTATATCTGTTATGGCCAATATGATTTGTTCTGGGGGGCGTATGGATGCATCTTAGATTTGTTCTGTTTAGTGGATTTAACATGATTTGATATATCTGATTTCTGGTGACTGATGATGGGTGCAATCCACGTCTTTCACATTTCTGGGAGCTGATCACTCCATATATATCTGTTTGATACATGAGGTCACCCCTCATATTATCTGGTTACTTGAGAGGCATCCCCTCTGGATTTCTGATATGGTTACATGGTATGATATTTCTGTTTCTGGGCTCGTGGTGGATTACTGTCCTAAACCTTACCCTTTATACCTTTTCATATATCTCTTTCATTATGATATGCCTGTTTATTTCCGTTTGTTTTTCGTTTCCGTATATTATATATCTGTTCACTGGGCTTTTTAAGCTCAGCCGCACGTTTTCTTTTCGTGTGCGGCAGGTTTTAGTTGGAAGCTGGGTTATTAATAGAGAGGACCTTGGACTTACAAGACTTTACTAGCTAAATTGGATTAGAGATGATTAGAAGAATTATTTTCAGACTTAGTGATTACTGTATATCTCATGTGTAGCCTTGTAATATCATATTTTCAGTTGTAACCCTTGGAATCCTATTGTATTATGTATGTCATATGCTTGTGTTTGTTCTGATAAGAATTCGTATTTTTGACACCTTTGCCCTTGTCGGGTTGGGGTTACAATGTCAGAGTTAGGTCTGTTTTCGTATTAGGTCTGGTAATACAAAGTTAAGTCTGGTAGTCTGTTTTAAGTCTGGTTGACTTATTATGTTAAGTCTGGTCGTGGTATAAGGAAAGTTTGTTAGAGATATGTTAGGAAAAGATACAAAACGTGTAAGTATCTTTATAGAAGATTCGTGAATATCTTCTTAGTCGGTTAGTATTAGGGTTTCCTTGGTGTTATAAAAGGATCCCTAAGATTTTTAGTTTTGATAAGAGAGTTGTACGTGTTTCACAATTGTGATTAATAGAATTATACGAAGTTAGTGTTAATTCTGTTCTTCATTGTTCTTGTTAAGTTTCCGCATTAACATTAACAATCGTTAAGGGTTTCTCACTTAGACTGGTTTGGATTTATCCCAACCATTTACTAGGTATTCAAGGCTACTTAGAGATCCACATACAATTCGTAACGCACATACCATTAAACAAGAGACGACAACACAACAATCAATAACTATGTTTCATGCAATCCTAAGCAAATACTAAGTGATCTAGCCTAGCATGGTAATGAAAAGAAAAGCAAATAAATAAATCAAACAATAACACATAGACATGATTGAATGATTAAATAGATAACTTATCTTTCATCAAACATGAAGACATCAATGGCCAAAAGGCCTACAAAACTGAGAAAATTCGTCTAGGGTTTATCCTCTAAAAGTTGCACACTCCATAATGAAAACAATGTGAAAATATTTATAGTTTTACATCTGTGACGGCATCATGTTAAGCTTGTGACGCCGTCAGCTCACCGTCTCTTAGGGTTTCGTTATTGAACCTACTTAGTTGTGACGGCGTCATATTGGGGCTGTGACGCCGTCAGCCTCCATATTTTTTGTCTTGACACCGTCAGCTTAAGGCCATCTCCAGAGCTTGTAGCGTCAGCACCCCCTAGGTGACGGCGTCACGATCTGGCAGTGATGTCGTCACGAGGCCTTTTCATGACGGTTTTCTCGATTTTGTCATTTTCTTTGTTTTTCCATCTAATCGAGCCTTAAACTTGTCTTTTTCCAGCATTTGCGTCCCGAGTACCTAAAACTCAAGTACAAACGATTTAGGGCAATAAATGATCACATATACGAATTTAGAGGCTAAATGGCCCCTTAAAAACGTATGAAATTACATCTCATCAGCTACCATCATTGGTAGGACTATAACTCCTTCTCTCGTCATCATTGGGTACACCAAAATCCTCATATAAAACTTCATCAAATAAATTCATATGATTAGGACCTTGATTAGGTTCACTAGCAACAGAAGCATTTTTAATCTTAAAAGGAAACACATTTTCAAAAAAAGGTTACATCTTCGGAAAAAATAAATTCATTTCATGACTAAAAAGTTTATAACCTTTTTTAAAACTAGAATATCCCACTAAAACACATTTCTCAGCTCTGCTACTGAGTTTGTCATGATTATTAAGAATAGTAGCAAAGCAAAAACACCCAAAAGTTCTTAAATGAGACAGTGAAGGTTTTTTTATTAAAGACAAGCTAGTAGGGAGACTTTCTATTCATCACTGATGAAGGCAACCTGTTAATAAAATAACAAGCAGTAAGAATACATTCAAACCACAACCTTAAAGGAATTCTCTCTGAAACAGAAGGGATCTTGCAACATTAAGCAAATGCCTATGTTTCCTTTCTACAATCCCATTTTGCTGTGGTGTGTAGGTACAAGATGTTTGATGTAATATGTCATTGTCTTCAAAAAAAAACTTGGACACTCTTTTATTCACAAATTCAGTCCCATTGTCACTTCTAAAAGTCTTTACAACTTTTCCAAATTGATTTTTAATCAGATTGAAAAAGGCACAAATGGTAAAAAAAAAAAAAAAAAAAAAAAAAAAAAAAAAAAAAAAAAAAAAAAAAAAAAACCCTTTCCTTACTAACAACTTGTAAGGACCCTAAAGATCAAGATGAACCAATTCAGCAAGCACAGTGGATTTGTGCTCACTTAAGGGAAAAGGTTCTCTAGTTTGTTTAGATTTTTGACAGATTTCACAAAGATCAACATTATTTTTGTTTTCAAAAACGATATCATTTTTTTAAACACTTAAGACTTAATTAGAGGGATGACCAAGTCTGCAGTGCCAGATATGTTTCGACAAATTACAAACAACCTTAACATTCTTAATATCTCGAGTCAATGCTTTGATTTCCATTAAAGTAATATAAACCATTTATTTGTTTACCAATCCTAACATTTTCATTTCCCTCAAATCCTAAGGTAAAACATGACAATTTGAAGCATAAAAAACAACATTAAATTTGCTATCTCTAGCCACTTTATGAGCATATATCAGAGTAACACAATA
This sequence comes from Artemisia tridentata subsp. tridentata, assembly GCA_021014915.2. NCBI lineage: Eukaryota > Viridiplantae > Streptophyta > Magnoliopsida > Asterales > Asteraceae > Artemisia > Artemisia tridentata. The sequence continues at coordinate 103,302,970 of CP139504.1, forward strand.
CTCAAGGACAACAAGCACATCGTACAAAGTCAAGTATTCAGTCAAAACCATATTTCCAACCTTTGTAATAAAAGATTTTGTCCCATTGAGACGAGAAACTTTTATTTTAAGGTAGGAAATATCAATTACATTGACTAAATCCTTGTCGGTGTATGTTAAATGTTGATTGGTACCTGAATCAATAATCAAACCAACATCTACAAGAGCAGAATGCGGCTGACTATTTGAAAAAAAAAATCAAATTTTGATTAATAACTTTGCTATTGTTAAAAACAATACCTGCCATATTGGCATGTTCTCCTTTACCAACAGCATTAAGTGAATTTTCTTTAATCAATGTAATGAGTTTGGAAATCTCTTAATCAGATAAAGAAGAAGTGAAACTAGAGCCACCATAATTATTATTATTAACAAACCTCATGTTAAAATTTTGAGTACCCTGATTGTTATTATTAGAATTCCTCTTTTTACCAAAATCAGTAGGCTACCCAATCAATTTAAAACACCTGTCAATAATATGCCCATTAAAACCACAGTGCTGACAAACCAAGGAAGGACCACTGGCAGTCCTTCTATTATCATTGGGTCTAGTCATATTAGAAGGTCTGTGAATATTTCCAAAAGTTTGGCCCCTATGGAAATTTCCTCTATATGCAGCTGACTATTTGAAAGAAAAAAAAAATCAAATTTTGATTAATAACTTTGCTATTGTTAAAAACAATACCTCCTATATTGGCATGTTCTCCTTTACCAACAACATTAAGTGAATTTTCTTTAATCAATGTAATGAGTTTTGAAATATGTTAATCAGATAAAGAAGAAGTGAAACTAGAGCCAACATAATTATTATTATTAACAAACCTCATGTTAAAAAATTTAGTACCCTGATTGTTATTATTAGAATTCCTCTTTTTACAAAAATCAGTTGGCTACCCAATCAATTTAAAACATCTTTCAATAATATGCCCATTAAAACCACAATGCTCACAAACCAAGGAAGGACCACTGGCAGTCCTTCTATTATCATTGGGTCTAGTCATATTAGAAGGTCTAGGAATATTTACAAAAGTTTGGCCCATGTGGAGATTTCCTCTATTAGCAACACTGGTAGTAAACACATAATACTGATGCAACGCCTCAAACCAAACTCGATTTTTGTTGTTGCACAAATGGCATGACCAAATCTGACCTTTTGTTACTTTTCAAGTACTCTCATATACTTTTATTTAGAACTAACTTCTAAAAGCACTTTTATAAGAAAGTAGACTCAGATACCTTTTCAACGATAGATGACTTGTCTCAAACAGAGCTACGGTTGATTTTATATGATTTTTAGAAAAAGACAAGAAAACTGGAAAAAAAATCTCGTTTAGCCGCAGGCTAAATAATTTTAGCCGCGAGTTAAAACCAAAATCTTTATTTAGCTGCCGATTAAATAATTTTAGCCTCCCAAGTAAATCCTACCATCCATAAAAAAATATTTTCCGGAAAACTGACATTCATATCCCGAAACAACATGAAACTTTTCACAATATGTTAAAACATCACATATTTTAATAATATGTACAAGTCCGGTCTTAACTACACTTGGAAAGGCACTTTACTAAAATACGAGTGTTTTGCCAAACACCCCTTTACACACTTTTAACTCATCTTGTACATGACACTTAAACACATTATAATTTCTGCAAATATAACTTTAAAACTATAATAAGACTTCGGGTGTGTTTGATGAACTCAAATAAGTACATTTTATTATCATCATTTATCCTATTTATTTGACTTGTTTTATTATATTTTATATGAGAATTGATACGTTAATGTTTACTTTTGTAATTCTCAGGTAAAAACAAGTATTATGTGAAACTTGGCGATTTTGGACTAATTATGGAGCAAAACAAGCAAGATGTTAAGAGTCTACTGAAATGTACAAGATCAAGATCATTCTGCTCCAGATACGCCGCAACATACTTCTTACATACGGCGTATCACTATTAAGATTTCACAAGTTACAATCCAAGACAGCAAAGGACATGCGCTGCATAGAGAAATGGAGTTACGCCGCATCTTAAGGCGGTGTACTAATATTCCTGAATATATTAATCTTGGACCCCAAGCGAAGTTAAGTCAATGCGCCGCATCTACTTATCCTATGCGCCGCATCTAACCCTCAGACAGAAACTATAAACACCCCAAGGTCAGACGAATTTGGGGGTTGAACAGTGCAAGATACCATACATACGAGTACCAAACCTGAGACGAATTCAGACGTATTAGCAGCACAAGACACACCCTGAACGAAGATACAAGAGCTGTAAGAAGGTCCTGCATGTATTCAATTCATTAAGTAGTTTTGTTTTATTGTATTAGTACACTTTAATTCATCAGGATTGATGGGCTGATGTCATGTGACTACAGAATATCATGATCACCCCTTAAAATTGCTTTCCCATTAATTAAAGTTTATATGTTGATGTCTTTGGTGACTTTTATTAGTGCATTGATAACCTCTGTGTCTAGCTGAGCATTGCTTGGGTCGCCATGCCCCTTCCTCGCCTATCTATTCTAGCGTATACGAAACGTGGGCATCACAAATGCTCAATATTCTAGGATAGTGGGATAGACATAATTGATCATTAAGGGTTTACTCGCCGATAAGATTAGAGCCAACGAGAAAGGGTTTATTATATACACTTCATATAAAACTAGCAATAAAACAAGTGACAAGCTACTTAATTATCAGGACAGGTCTTCTTATTGTCTCAAGTATCTATCTGTGTACGTGTGTGCTAATCGCTGATTCGTGCTCATTAGTTTAGTTCACTATTTAATCATAACCAAACTGTGCCAGTCTCTCAGGCTGAACCCCCCTTGCGTTAGATTAGGTTGTATAGCTAACTTAGGATATTAAAATACTAATTAGAATAACTAGATAATACGTTCCACTCTTAGTGATCGACACTCTACTTACCATTATATTCATACTGACCGGGTACACTGCTCGTTAAGTGTGTGTGTTATTGATAAGTCGGCTAAATATAAATTTAAAACTTGAGTAGGCATTAATACTGCTAAACCGCAACGACACATCACGCGCATCAAGTTTTTGGCGCCGTTGCCGGGGAGTGAATTGTTATTATCTGTTAATTTGATTAGTATTTTAATTAGGTTTTTATTTTTAGATTCTAACCACTAACCCGTTGTATATTAGATAGATTGCATTCAATGTATAGTTTGCATATTTTCTGTTTTGTGTTTTTTTATTTTCTGTAATTTTTGTTTCTTTTTGTTTGTTCTTATTTTTATTTTTGTTTTTCTATATTTTTCTGCATTCTGCTATCGTTGTACTGTGCTAATACAAACGATACGGCGCATCTGTTTTCACAGATACGGCGTATTGCGTTTAATTTTTATAAAATACAACGCTTTTAATAAATTCGAGTACGACGCATCTTTCCCCAAGATACAGCGTGTTCTGTTTTTAATAAGAAATTTTTCTAAACGATAACGCCATACGACGCATCTGTTTTAACAGATACGGCGTATTTTCGATTTAAATTAAAAGCAGTTTTTGAATTATTAAACAGATACGACGCATCGATTTTTATCGATACGGCGCATCTTCTAAATAAAAAATCTTGTATTTTGAAACGTAATAAAAATACGGCGCATTAGCTTCTGTTAATACGACGCATTTAATTTTAATAAATATAAACGATTTTTGATAATTTAAAACTGATACGGCGCATTCTAATTCATAAGCGGCGTATCTGTTTTCTGAATAAAAGTCTGATTTATTTTTAACGATTATAAGATACGGCGCATCCTATTTATAGGATACGGCGCATCGTCTTCAGATATCAGTAACTTTTATTTATCCCGAACGGACAAAATTCTAATCATCTTTCCTGTCTCTTAGAATTTTTTTACTTCGAAGCCTATTTGTTCTATGTTTCAGGAATGATGATTGATCTTTTCCCAAGCTGGTTCGGAGGATCAAGGATCAAACTTACAATCGACGAGATTATATCAAAGTTTGCCCAAGAAAGCGGAAAGGAACTATTGCTGAAAGAACAAAACAATATGATTAGAGAAGTGACGATTGAAGTGCACCAATTGTCAAGGGTGATTAAAGGAGTTTTGTTCCAAAGGCACGACCTAAAGGGAAATACCTTGATAATTACATCGACAACGCTGATAACGAAGTTGTCGAGTTTGAACTAGAACAAAATAAGGAGCTGAACGTGAGTCTAACTTGAAGACTCTGGAATAAAGACAAGTGCTGACCGGGAGACAACCCGAAAAGTTTTTACTTTTCTGTTCTGTGTCGAGTCTGTCAGACCTGCAGAAGATGCGGCGCATCTCCATCATAAGATGCGACGCATCACCTGCACTGGTCATATCTTATTTAATTTTCTGCATTTTTATTTTTGACTTTAAAACTTTCAGTCAGTATTTTAATGCGGCGCATCCCTGGTTAAGGATGCGATGCATCTTTTATTCTGATTCGTATTTATTCCAGGCTCGATACGGCGTATCTTCTTCCATAAGATACGGCGTATCGACTGACCTGATGATTTTCATTTTAATTTTTTTAGTTTTATTTTTACTAACTACTAATGTATTATGCAAGTTTGAACCTTCTTAACTCAGGTGTGTTAAAGTCTGAATGGTATTATAGATTCCTGCATTCTTGTGGATACATCATCTATGAAGCTTAAACGTTCTAATCTACAAGAAAGTTGATTTTTGCTCTTATACGAATAATGGAGGATCATACCGAGCAAATATCAGGGGAGTTATTCTGTTCTAATTATTTTATTTTCCAGTTTTTAACCTTTGACACAAACAACGAGGACGTTGTTTAACTTAAGTGGGGGGATGGAGAATTAGAACACTTACTTGTCCTAAACTTTTTCAAAATATGCTTAAAATATACTTAATATGCTTAAATTTTAACATTTTTATAGCATGTTTTTGTTTAAAGTCTAAATTACATAGCTGCACACATAACATTATTTTCAAAATTTGTGAACTTATCAAAATTCACAAATCTATGAGTGTGCCGGTGACTTGTAAACTTTAGAACTTGGCTTATATACTATTCGAGACCACCATAATAAGTATTATCTATATAATTGGAGTGACTTGTCTAAATTGGTAAATTTCTAGGATTAAACCCAAATAGCCTTTATATGTTATGTGATATTAACTAACTACACTGGTTAGTTAACCCTCGTATAAACCTTTTGTTACTCTCACTTTTAGAGTAAGATACCCCTAGAAAAACCCTCAGAGCCATTCCTCTCGTTTCTTACACCTTTGTTATAATGTTTATATACACCCTTACACCTTAGCCTACCCCTGTAGATTAAAATCCATGGTTAATTGCTTTAGGCAAAGTGTGTTTCCTTACATTACCTGTGTTCGCGTGCGTAATTCATTATCTTTGGTTAGGTCGGGAAATTGCACAACGCAATTGGTATGAAAGTAAATATTGTATATCTTTTAGTTTATTTTTCGTGTGTTTGCTACTTTCGCTATTACAGTTATTTCAGAAAGTATGATGAGTATGGAAAAATTATCCGGAAAAATTGTGATAGAAAAGTTGTGAAATTTTACACATATGTTGATGTCAAAAAAAAAAAAAAAAAAAAAAAAAAAAAAAAAAAAAAAAAAAAAACGAAAAAATAGAAAAGAAAAAGAAAAAGGAAAAGTTGGAAGTTTGTTTTAACCAACTTATGTAAAGTTTTGTATTAAGTGGTTGATATCACCACTATTTGTTGTTGTATATTATATTTATGGATTGAATGGGAGTTGGCCGTTATGAGAACGCCAACTAAGATTATTCTTTGATTGAGATATTGTTGAGTATAATTCGTGTCTACCTAAAGCGTGTGTTTCAAGTGTTAAAGCGTGAGTTATTCAATGATATGAGTCTTATTCATGGGATGGTTGGGAAAGTAATTTACCACACTTAGGATTTTAATTTATCTGTTTTGTTTATTTTTCATTTTACACCAATTTGTATCCCAAATATTATCCATACCCAACATCATTCTTTATCCAAACCTTTGATTTATTGAGATTAGGGATTTGAGCAATCTTAAGTATCGTAGTCGTGGATTCGGCTATGTATTTATGATTTTGTCGCCCTTTTTGATATAATATTATTGGTAAAGATTACTTGGTCCTATCTTTAGCCCATTCGAGTTAAGGATTTGAGCAATTGCAAGTATCGTGGTCGTGGATTCGATCATGTATTTGTGATTTTGTCGCCTTTTCTGGAATGTGAGATCGATAGAGATTAAGAAGAATGATTAACCCTTAACCAACAAACCCTTTTTACCGCTTTAGACTTGTCATTCCTTGGCTTTAGTGGGGGAGATGCGTATACTTGCCAAGCTTATGATAGAATATTCGTCACGACTGGACAGTTAAACGATTAGATTTGCTTTTATCGAAATATTTTATTTTATTTCTAATTCGTTAAGTGTTTGGTTGTGCAATTATGACAAAATGAATACATGCTTAAATATAAAAATAAATCCTAATATCTTTTAGGATACATTTTCATAAGATTTATTCTAAGGTTTACTTGGGGACAAGTAAAGTTCAAGTGGGGGGATATTTGATGAACTCAAATAAGTACATTTTATTATCATCATTTATCCTATTTATTTGACTTGTTTTATTATATTTTATATGAGAATTGATACGTTAATGTTTACTTTTGTAATTCTCAGGTAAAAACAAGTATTATGTGAAACTTGGCGATTTTGGACTAATTATGGAGCAAAACAAGCAAGATGTTAAGAGTCTACTGAAATGTACAAGATCAAGATCATTCTGCTCCAGATACGCCGCAACATACTTCTTACATACAGCGTATCACTATCAAGATTTCACAAGTTACAATCCAAGACAGCAAAGGACATGCGCCGCATAGAGAAATGGAGTTACGTCGCATCTTAAGGCGGTGTACGAATATTCCTGAATATATTAATTTTGGACCCCACGCGAAGTTAAATCAATGCGCCGCATCTACTTATCCTATGCGCCGCATCTAACCCTCAGACATAAACTATAAATACCCCAAGGTTAGACGAATTTGGGGGTTGAACAGTGCAAGATACCATACGTACGAGTACCAAACCAGAGACGAATTCAGACGTATTAGCAGCACAAGACACACCCTGAACGAAGATACAAGACCTGTAAGAAGGTCCTGCATGTATTCAATTCATTAAGTAGTTTTGTTTTATTGTATTAGTACACTTTAATTCATCAGGATTGATGGGCTGATGTCATGTGACTACGGAATATCATGATCACCCCTTAAAATTGCTTTCCCATTAATTAAAGTTTATATGTTGATGTCTTTGGTGACTTTTATTAGTGCATTGATAACCTCTGTGTCTAGCTGAGCATTGCTTGGGTCGCCATGCCCCTTCCTCGCCTATCTATTCTAGCGTATACGAAACGTGGGCATCACAAATGCTCAATATTCTAGGATAGTGGGATAGACATAAGTGATCATTAAGGGTTTACTCGCCAATAAGATTAGAGCCAACGAGAAAGGGTTAATTATATACACTTCATATAAAACTAGCAATAAAACAAGTGACAAGCTACTTAATTATCAGGACAGGTCTTCTTATTGTCTCAAGTATCTATCTGTGTACGTGTGTGCTAATCGCTGATTCGTGCTCATTAGTTTAGTTCACTATTTAATCATAACCAAACCGTGCCTGTCTCTCAGGCTGAACCCCCCTTGCGTTAGATTAGGTTGTATAGCTAACTTAGGATATTAAAATACTGATTAGAATAACTAGATAATACGTTCCACTCTTAGTGATCGACACTCTACTTACCATTATATTCATACTGACCGGGCACACTGCTCGTTAAGTGTGTATGTTATTGATAAGTCGGCTAAATATAAATTTAAAACTTGAGTAGGCATTAATACTGCTAAACCGCAACGATACATCACGCGCATCGGGTGTGTTTGTTTTAAAAAAAAAAAAAAAAGTCTTACTAGCTTCTTACTCTTACCAGTAAGAGGCGGTCAGACGTACATGCTTCTTTGATTTTTCATCACCAGTCAGACGTGGTAAGATCTAATATGTCTAACTCGGTAAGAGGTGGTGAACAAATCTGGCTACCTCTTAACCCTATTAACACCCCTTCATACTTTCATCAAAACCCTTCAACCCATTCATCTTCAAATGCTTCACCCCACCGTCGGCTACCTCCAGCCTCGGCCGACCACCTCTCACCGCCGCCTTCTGCTCCACCTCTACGCCACCTTCTTCTCCACCTATCGCCGTCGTCATCTCCACCTATAGCCGCCATTGTAACACCCCAAAAAATTGGTACAGTGGAAGACTTAATCAAAGTTTCGGGGTGCTACTGGGATTGGTACACAACATAAGTATAGGGGAACGGAAATACATCATCCATTAATAAAACGTTCCAACTAAATATTTAAAGTTTACAATTATCCCCAAAAGTACGTAAGTAAGCCCAAATAAAACATAACAGTAGGTCCCAACAGTTTATCAGAGTGTCAATTGATCCTTTAACCATGCCCGTTTGCCAAGCCTCCAAACAAGTAGCATATCCATATAATCAGCACTAATTTCCTGAGAAAACATGCTAAAAGGGTCAGCCAACACTGGTGAGTTCATAGATTTAAGCAGTATGTAATAGTGGACCTCGTAAGTAATTTGCTACACTGGACTAAGTTAAATATAAATCACATAATCCACGTAACATCACAAACACAACCAATCCTGTAACACCCCCATCCGAGAACGGGTCAAATGTCACGTTTATGACGTCAAACAGAACATACGCAAGCGAAAGACTTTAATAATATAATGTTTACAAAGGTATTCTAAGGAAAAGATAAAGTACCAAATCTGAACATTTCAACTTCCGTACTAAAATACAAACTAAGTCCAAAATAAAACTCTAAATGCATCTCTAATCCATGGGAAGCTATCAAGGTGCAGTCCACTAAGAGCTCCTAGGCACTCTTCACTCAAAACCCAACATCCAACCTAAAACCTGCTGCAGGAAAAGAAATGCGACTGAGCTTAAAAAGCCCAGTGAATAGATATATACAAATGGATAACTAAAGCAAAAGAATAACTGAAATGAAATCATAAGGATCTGCTGGATAAAATGATATAGGTCACAATAAGTAGTAAAATGAACGGATAAGTGAAACGGAACCACGAGAACCTGCTGAACAAGATATCAATGAAATATGGGATATATGATAATGGAATCAAAGCATAACAAGGAATATGAAACGGATAACAATCATAACAAGGAAATGCCCAAGTAACAAACATATATCATATCATAGCAAATTGTACATAGGAGCTGCAGACTCTAATAGTACTAGTGTGAAATGGGGTGTATGACACACACACAATCCATTCACTAAATAACTGAACTAAACAAAGTACCTAGGATGCATCCATACGCTCCCTGCAAAACAGATATACATATACAAGTTCGAGACTGTGCATACGTACGTTAATATAATAATAAATATGGCGGCCATGGTTGCTATATAGCATAAGTGGGAACGCTGTGGACAAATACCCACCTCCACAGATAGTGTCAATACCATTGGTGCATCAATGACAAGGCCATGGACTCCCCATGACTGGCTACAAATATGGGCAATAGAATAAAACAAATGATACAAATAAAGCATAAAGGATAATTATCAATTATCCAACAAGATATTACCAACTGAATGAATCATATCAACAGAATAGCAAATGCATACTAATCAAATGTGGATCATAAATCAGAATAGCAAAACGGTAATTGAAATAGAGTACAAATCATGAGAAATCTTTAAGGAAAAGATAGAGTAAAATAGGTTAAGTAATTGTGAAAATCATTTAAACACTATTTTCATAAATGTATTCTTTTAAAAGCAGTTAAATAAAAGTCATTAAACCTTCTTATAAAAGTGGTATCGCCTTGGTTTCATATCAATCATTTTAAAACATTTTTTTTTTCTCAAAACGTTTTCATGATATATTTAAGAAAGGTTTTCACATGAAGTTGTAATATTAAATGGGTTACAAAGTATCAAATGATTCTAATACGGATATTGAAGTCACTAGAAAGAACGAATGATCAACCATAACAGACAGAATAACAAAACGAATAGCAAATATCAAGGAATCAAAGTCATGAGATACCCTTACTGAAAAAGGGTGGAATATTTGTACCTTAGCAAGCAACGAAATGGAAACGAAATGAAATGAACACAGGGACGGAGATCACTCCTTCTTCAGAGAATATACATGAATTATGGATCAATTATTATTTATCAGTTCATTTATTATATTTATTTAGGGTTTCCTTCCATTTTTAGTATCTTTCCATTTTTAGTAACTTACCACTTTTAGTAACTTCTCGTTAATTGGTCAAATTAGGGTTACGAAATGATAATCAGCTAAGGTTAGGGTTTAAAAGCACTTAAAATAAATATATAACAAAGTTAGGGTTTAAGTATAATAAATAGTTTATTAGGGTTTATATCGTATTTAATTTACATTGATGACCAATTTAGAGTTTAAGCAAAATCAATTAAATATAGGGTTAGGTCGAAAGTAGATTAACACATGTTTAAGAGTATCCGTATTAACGTTACAAATGTTATTTAGGTCAAAACACATTAAATGGGGTTAGGTTACACTAAATTCTTAACTTGTAATATAGTTCATATTTTATCTTATTCTGGTCACGATATTTATGAATTTTACACCATACTTAGGTGTCTACTGGAAAGCTCAAATATTTATCATATATACCTATACATGTTGGGCACTTACTGTAATTTTCTCAGATTTTATTTCAAAGTGATAGTACCATTTCAAAAATCGTTTTCCCAAACCTGCCCAGAAAGATAACTGCACAGACACCCATAAAGTTTGCATTTGGTTACCCCATTAGAAACCTTCAGAAAAATCTATAAAAATTCCAGTAAGTCCTATATATCCTAAATATTCTACCTATAAAAGGAGACCTCTTAATTAATCACCTGTTTGGAAACTAAAATTCAAAAACACCAGCTGAATTTCCAGACTCCTAAACCCAGAATTGACATCTAATGTTCTAAAAATCAAAAAGTCGCCTACCCGACCTCCAAAAATTATGAACTTTTATATAAAGATATTACACAACCTGAAATTAGTTTTAGGCTCAAAAATCTTGCAAAAACACGTTGTCATCATCAATTTAGACCCCTTTAAATCCAACCCAAATTCTGGACAGCATGCAGTTCAGACAGAAACAACCTTAACCTAAACCCTTTTAATGAGACAAAAGCAAACTCAAATGTGACCAAAGTTTAACTAAACCACAACCATTACTCCTAACCATTTTATTCAGGTTGCAACATATTTAGAACCATCATTTAATTCACGCCTTATCGTATGTTCAATCACACATATGACAAAGAAACTTAACGAGGCACACATGGTTATAACGAGACCAAAACCTTCCTTTGTCTATTCCCATTTTAAGCCGATTATTATTCACATGTCTATATGTTTAATTGTATGTATATATATGTCGAATTTTGGACAGAAAAAACAAAGGATGGGTGATACCTTGAAGGCCAAAATAACGAATAAAGGAACCGAGAAAACACCACAATTAAATACCCTGAGAATTACATGATCGAAACCACTTCACACCCTCTTCTTCCTTGGTCTTTGGAGAGCAAAATAATTGGAAAAAAATGGAGGTCGGGGTTCGGTTGGGGGAGGAAAGAATAGGACCGAATGTGGAGGGATATGGGGGAGATATATCCGGTTTTATTTTCTTTAGGCAAAGGAGACCAAATCTTCTAATTTTTACTAAATATTTGATGTGTTTCTCTTGTTCTAATCTTTAAATTTCGATCCAAAGAAGTGCCAAAATATGTGTACCAAAATTTTAATTAACTTAGGTTATAATAGTTTTATTTTGTATACAATTAATAATGTATAGTTTTAGGATTAATATTTATCCAAGTGTATAACGTATAGTTCTAAAATGTAAATGACATAATATCAAACTTAGGTTATATTCAAATTGTCAAATAAAATGTGATTACGGATTTTAGGGTTTTACAACTCTTCCCTTCTAAAAAGAAAATTTCGTCATTGAAATTGAAATAGAAAGATTAAACGGATATGTACCTGATTACGAAAAGAAATGAAAACGATTTTAACAAATGGAAAGGTTGTTTCTCATGACTCGATCCTGACAGTCCAAAATAGCCTCAGGCTCTCTCAACAGAACAAATCATAACAAATCTGATTCTACGAATTTGAAACCACATGTGACGGATGATAACTGAGACATCTTAAATGAGATACATGAACTGAAGCATGATATGAACATGAGGTAAATACGGAGGCAATGCTAAACGGTAGGAATTTTCACTATCCTATTCTAAAATTCCGACGAATCAAGGAAACGTACAAACAATCAACGAAGTAATTATCGAATTATCGAACGTACAAAATGCATAAGAATAAAGGTAGAATATCCGCAATGATAAGAACGAACTTTAGGACTAACGAATCACTGAACAAAGCTCTATATTATGTCAGAACGCCTAACCCTTCTGTATGGAGATACCCCAAGAACACACAACCCCCGGTCTAAAATTCCAAAGTTCCTCTACCACGGTAACTATTCTTTCAGTCGCTATAATCAATTCCGGATCTACAATAAGCAGCTATCTAATCCCCTTCCAACAAAAGATGTTTTATACTTCCATCCCTACCAAAATACAGGATCCTAACATATCCTCTAAAGCCTGAATAGTTCATTCCTTCTATCCATTTATATGAGGGTGAAAAGAAATCTTAACTTGAGTCTGCTTCCTCAAGCCTTCTGTAGTTCTCCCTGGAATTGTGAAGTAAAATGCGAATCTCTGACACGATCACTGCTGCCAATTCCAAGTTATACGTTGGATATTTCGCCTCATACAGTTCTAGTTGTTTTGATGCATAAGCGATATCCTTCCCGTACTGCACAAGTGTATAACCAAGTCTCTTCTTGAAATCATTCCCAAAATTGGTACCCACCTAGAAGCTAATTCCTGTTTCAGCTCTTCAAACTCAGTTCTCATTCCTCATCCCAACTAACTTCTCCTCTCTTCTCATACGCTTCATCAACGATAACGCCAGTTGTGAACATCTTCCACAATCCTTCTGTAAGACTCAAAGGTTCTAGCCCCAGTAATTGTCGTCGGTCCTGACCATTTAGTGATAATCCCAATCTTCGCAGGATCCAAAATGATACCATCTTCTAAGAACGTCTGTTGTCCCAACCACAATATCACCCTTCGAGAATTTTGTTTAAAGCATCTTCAAACGCAACATTTCTAACACAATATGAGAATGATCCTCATGTTTCTCCTTCGTCTCTGAATACACCAAGATGTCATACTATGACAAATTTGTCCTAGTACTCACAAAAGACATGATTCATCAAGTCCATAAACAATCAGAGCATTAGCCAACACTGTTGGCATCACTAACACTCACAGTGGCCGTAATGAATACGAAAGGCAGTTCTAGGAATATCTTCAAGCCATAAATCCATCTAAAGGAAAACTTCGCGCCCTAAAATAGATCAGATGCATCGTCAATTCGAGTTAGTGGATAATGGTTTCTAACAGTAATACGGTCCAGCTTCCAGAAGCCAACACATAATCTCCTACTACTATCCTTCCTCTTTACGAACAAAACCAGGGTAGTCCACAGAGGTGTACTCGGACAATTAAAACCATTTACAAGTTTTTCCTTCAGTTCTTCCAATCTAAATGGTGTCATTCAATATGGAGTTTCAGATTCAAGCAACACGTCGTTCCATACGGATAGAGTTCTGTCACATCAGACCTTACTGTTCTGGCACTTCTCAAGATATCTTATGCTCCCAATAAGTTCAAGTTATATGATGTTTGTATTATCACATTGATTAGGCGTCATAATACTTGCATCATATAATAATGCCTTTATTGGTATCATATTCCACCTCGAGTCGTGACTAAACAATCTCTTAGTACCATTTCTTATCAACTTCACATTCTGGTGGAAATCTTGGTGGTTCGTTCAGGAATTACATCGAGAAAATTTAGATTGCAAAATGACTCTCAAGGGAAGATCCATCCAACGGTGTATTAAATAGGTGCTAGAAAAACCTTCATAACCGCAAAGAATAATGCACGAGTTTTCAGGGTAGTAATGATAACAACGGTCAATCAGTCGAAAATCATGGTAAGGAATTCAGGATTGTTCAAAACGCCAAAAATGAGACGTATAGTATGATAGTAGTTAGCATCTTGATGCTCAGTCAACCAATCCATACCAGAATAACAACGAAATCGCACACTTCCAAAGGAATAATTTAGCAGAATAAATCTTATTATCAAAATGAAATGGGCAATTTCCTATACTCGTGGTTAATAACCACCAGATTTCTCATAGGGACGAAAATGGTTAAGGCATAACCTAATAGTATAGATGGAACCTTAATATACTTAGCAAAAGCAAGAGATATCACAGAATGTGTTAAACACATCATGGTCATCGGAATCCTCAAAATGGTCGAAGAGGCATCTACATGATTAACAAACGAATCAGAGGTTAAGGTCGGAATCAGAAAATAAAACTCATATAGTGTGAGGCATAACTATAAAATTCTCAAGGCATTCTAAACTAACTTGGTCACTAAACTCATGCTGAGCAATATGATAAGTTTCCTAAATTTCCAGAAAGAATGCTCTTAAAGGGCTTAACTAAAAAGTAGGGGCACGAATCAGAGTGATGCGGAAGCAATACATCTAACAAATGTCTTATCACATAGTCTACCCAATCCTCACCGGTCATATCTTAAGTTCTTCCAGAGTGGAAATCCTAAGGCAATTTCTCAAAGGTTGTTTCATAAGCTCCTACAGTGCAAACCTAAGGGCCTAATATTCACAGGTCATGATTTTATGTACTACAAGTCAAAACCTTTACTCTGATACCATAATTGTAACACCCCCGTCCGAGAACGGGTCAAATGTCACATTTATGGCGTCAAACAGAACATACGCAAGTGGAAGACTTTAATAATACAATGTTTACAAAGGTATTCTAAGGAAAAGATAAAGTACTAAATCTGAACATTTGAACTTCCGTACTAAAATACAAACTAAGTCCAAAAGAAAACTCTAAATGCATCTCTAATCCATGGGAAGCTATCAAGGTGCAGTCTACTAAGAGCTCCTAAGCACTCTTCACTTAAAACCCAGCTTCCAACCTAAAACCTGCCGCAGGAAAAGAAATGCGTTAGAGCTTAAAAAGCCCAGTGAACAGATATATACAAATGGATAACTAAAGCAAAAGAATAACTGAAATGAAATCATAAGGATCTGCTAGATAAAATGATATAGGTCACAATAAGTAGTAAAATGAACGGATAAGTGAAACGGAACCACGAGAACCTGCTGAACAAGATATCAATGAAATATGGGATATATGATAATGGAATCAAAACATAACAAGGAATATGAAACGGATAACAATCATAACAAGGAAATGCCCAAGTAACAAACATATATCATATCATAGCAAATTGTACATAGGAGCTGTAGACTCCAATAGTACTAATGTGAAATGGGGTGTATAGCACACACACAATCCATTCACTAAATAACTGAACTAAACAAAGTACCTAGGATGCATCCATATGCTCCCTGCAAAACAGATATAATACAAGTTCGAGACTGTGCATACGTACGTTAATATAATAATAAATATGGTAGCCATGGTTGCTATATAGCATAAGTGGAAACGCTGCGGACAAAAACCCACCTTCACAGATAGTGTCAATACCATTGGTGCATCAATGGCAAGGCCATGGACTCCCCATGACTGGCTACAAATATGGGCAATAGAATGAAACAAATGATACAAATAAAGCATAAAGGATAATTATCAATTATCCAACAAGATAATACCAACTGAATGAATCATATCAATAGAATAGCAAATGCATACTAATCAAATGTGGATCATAAATCAGAATAGCAAAACGGTAATTGAAATAGAGTACAAATCATGAGAAATCTTTAAGGAAAAGATAGAGTACAAATAGGTTAAGTAATTGTGAAAATCATTTAAACACTGATTTCATAAACGTATTCTTTTAAAAGCAGTTAAATAAAAGTCATTAAACCTTTTTATAAAAGTGGTATCGCCTTGGTTTCATATCAATCATTTTAAAACATTTTTTTCTCAAAATTTTTCATGATATATTTAAGAAAGGTTTTCACATGAAGTTGTAATATTAAATGGGTTACAAAGTATCAAATGATTCTAATACGGATATTGAAGTCACCAAAAAGAACGAATGATCAACCATAACAGACAAAATAACCAAGCGAATAGCAAATATCAAGGAATCAAAGTCATGAGATACCCTTACTGAAAAAGGGTGGAATATTTGTACCTTAGCAACCAACGAAATGGAAACCAAACGAAATGAACACAGGGATGGAGATCACTCCTTCTTCAGAGAATCTACATCAATTATGGATCAATTATTATTTATCAGTTCATTTATAATATTTATTTAGGGTTTCCTTCCTTTTTTAGTATCTTTTCATTTTTAGTAACTTACCACTTTTAGTAACTTCCCGTTAATTGGTCAAATTAGGGTTTCGAAATGATAACCAGCTAAGGTTAGGGTTTAAAAGCACTTAAAATCAATATATAACAAAGTTAGGGTTTAAGTATAATAAATAGTTTATTAGGGTTTATATCGTATTTAATTTACATTGATGACCAATTTAGAGTTTAAGCAAAATCAATTAAATATAGGGTTAGGTCGAAAGTAGGTTAACACAAGTTTAAGAGTATCCGTATTAACGTTACAAATGTTATTTAGGTAAAAACACATTAAATAGGGTTAGGTTACACTAAATTCTTAACTTGTAATATAGTTCATATTTTATCTTATTCTGGTCCCGATATTTATGAATATTACACCATAATTAAGTGTCTACTGGGAAGTTCAAATATTTATCATAAATACCTATACATGTTGGTCACTTACTGTAATTTTCTCAGATTTTATTTCAAAGGGATAGTACCATTTCAAAAATCATTTTCCCAAACCTATCCAGAAAGATAATTGCACAGACACCCATAAAGTTTGCATTTTCTTACCCCATTAGAACCCTTCAGAAAAATCTATAAAAATTCCAGTAAGTCCTATACATCCTATATATTCTACCTGTAAAAGGAGACCTCCTAATTACTCAATGTTTCGAAATTAAAATTCATAAACACCGGATGAATTTCCAGACTCCTAAACTCAGGATTGACATCTAATGTTCTAAAAACCAAAAAGTCGCCTACCCGACCTCCAAAAATTATGAAATTTTATATACAGATAGTACACAATCTGAACTTAGTTTTAGGCTCAAAAATCTTTCAAAAATATGTTGTCATCATCAATTTAGACCCTTTTAAATCCGACCCAAATTCTGGACAGCATGCAGTTGAGACAGAAACAACCCGAACCTAAACCCTTTTAACGAGACAAAAGCAAACTCAAATGTGACCAAAGTTTAACTAAACCACAACCATTACTCCTAACCATTTTATTCAGGTTGCAACTTATTTAGAACCATCATTTAATTCACGCCTTATCGTACGTTCAATCACACATATGACAAAGAAACTTAACGAGGCACACATGGTTATCACGAGACCAAAACCTTCCTTTTTCTATTCCCATTTTAAGCCAATTATTATTCACATGTCTTTATGTTTAATTGTATGTATATATATGTCGAATTTTGGATAGAAAAAACAAAGGATGGGTGATACCTTGAAGGCCAAAATAACGAATAAAGGAACCGATAAAACACCACAATTAAATACCCCGAGAATTACACGATCGAAACCACTTCACAACCTCTTCTTCCTTGGTCTTTGGAGAGCGAAATAATTGAAAAAAAAATGGAGGCTAGGGTTCGGTTGGGGGAGGAGGGAATATGACCGAATGTGGAGGGATATGGGGGAGATATATCCGGTTTTATTTTCTTTAGGCAAAGGAGACCAAATCTTCTAATTTTTACTAAATATTTGATGTGTTTCTCTTGTTCTAATCTTTAAATTTCGGTCCAAAGAAGTGCCAAAATATGTGTACCAAAATTTTAATTAACTTAGGTTATAATAGTTTTATTTTGTATACAATTAATATTGTATAGTTTTAGGATTAATATTTATCCAAGTGTATAACGTATAGTTTTAAAATGTAAATGACATAATATCAAACTTAGGTTATATTCAAATTGTCAAATAAAATGTGATTACGGATTTTAGGGTTTTACAAATCCAGTATCAATATGATAGTGCACTATAGTGCTCTCTCATATTGACAGACACAGAAGGGCCCTATGTATATCTGACCTTAGCCAGTTAACGCATAAACAGGTTATATTGCTACACTGGACTAAGACAAATATCTGTTGCATATATTTAAATATAGCCAGTCAACAAGTTATAGCAAATCAAAAAGTAGTAGTAGGTCCGTCAAAACGGTTTTGCATATTTTCTCACCCCCAAAGTTTCAGTAAACAGTTATAAGTAAAGCGGGGCTATGAAACTCACCTCAGTCCAGCAATGCAATAACACAACAATATTAGGAGCAGATTAGCACAATAAACCAAACAATATTACAACATAATAGCTCAAGGGTAGTATAGCACAACAACAACTAGGACAGTACGGCACAACGGACTCGGCACAACCTAATAATATAAAACTTGTCTTAATGTATATCCTAAAAAGTGTAAAAGTGTCCAAAAGTTAACTATTTCCATTCTCAAGTATTATTCCAATTTTGCTTCCAAAATATTCTCGTTATATCCATTTATTAGTGTTTGGTATCATCGTTCGTGTAGTGGTGAAAAGACGCTGACTCAAGTGTAAGCACGCCAAAAACAAGTGACGATAACGGGATCGTCGCGGAAAACATGACAAAATTCAGGGAGTGACGATGAAAATGAGTCATAAGGATCACACATATTAAACACAGCAAGTAGTTGAAAGGATTGGTCGTCATCGGTTAGAATCCCATTATGTTTCATAAACATATTTGTTTTATTTAACAAAAACTCATCATCACTTATTCGTTCGTAGAATGTTCCAAGTCAAGTGACTTAATTAGTTTCCATTCCAATATATATATCAAGTTTGGTGTTGCAATTTCTCTATTAATTTGACTACCAATCAATTCATCACATGAAAAGTCAAGTCAAATGATTAAGCTTAAAAGCTTAATAAGGTATCCGGACGAATCGTTGGGTCCTTACCAAGTGTGTTAAGTCGGTAAGCCCAACAATTCCTTCGTTTTGCTCATTAATCCAAAGCTAAACCCGCGCATCACAATAAATGATAAGTCTATGGGATAGGTTACGCACTAATAATTTTCCTCCAACGTACTTATCGGGCCCTTTTAGGGCTCTTCATCCCAATAAGTCCGGTAACCATGTCGGTCGAGTTTATTAACGTTTAACCGATTCGTAACTTCAAATAATCCACAATTAATTCCCACAAATAGCAATAAAAATGTACTAGTGCAAATGTGCCTCGAAACGTTCCGTAACTTCGTGTTTTTTCATTTTTATGCAAGTTAAGTATCCCACACTTTATATTTCATCTTTTTTACCAGATATTATATAACAATTTACTTGTTATTTATTAGTCTTTTTATTTATTCTTTTTGTTTTTGTGTTTTCAACATGTCACGAAAGTTACTAAACGCATCGAGTCACATTTCCATTAAGTCTCGCTGCTACAAGCCGGGTCAAACAGTTAACATGTTTCACATAATACACAAGTCCAATAATAACCAAAATTTGGGCACGTCGAGGTCGCACCGAGACCACGAGGTCTCGGCTAACACTCATAGCCATAACATCTCATCCATATCAACATCAATGTTTCAAGTCATCACTAATCATTACTCGGCCAAAACTAGTCCTACGGCTTGAGTATTCCCAATTTCACAATCAAACTCAATATTAACAAAAATAGTAACCAACTCGGATCAAAATATAAGCCTCGCCGAGACCAAAAGTCTCGGCTAAAATTTCCTCGTGAGCCACCAAAACTGATCTAAACAGATCTATTTATAAGGGTGTAGGTTGGAGGTGGTGGCGATATGGAGGCGGCTCGTAGCAGCGTGGCCGGAGTATGGCCGGAAAACAGCGCCGAAAGGATTATAAGGGTGTGTGGGTGACGGGGGTTATGAGGGGAAACACTATCTCATTCACTTTTATACCCCTGCAGGGATGATGCTTGGTTTTGCAACCTTACAACAGGTTTTACCTCTCGAGGGATCTCAAGAGGCTTACAACCCCACCAGGCAGTGTACCTGACCGATGTAGTATAGTGTAGTGGTAAGTACGGGGGATTGATCGTTCTCCACAGGGAATAGTGTTCGTTAGGTATGAAAAACTACTCTAATAGGTCTAAGGGTGAGAGAAGATTCTTTTTTATGTTTTTATAATTTTATAAAAGCAAGTAAAATCTCGGGTTTGAAAGAGTGGGCGGAATTAGTTGCTAGTCAACTAACCCAAATAACTACGAATGCAAATAAAATAAAATAACTGAAAATGAAAAGGTGGTAAAACTTATATAGAGAGAAATGTGTTTACTTAGATTTCCTTACTCCCTAACTATCTTTTACCGGTTGATTAGTGTGTATTAGTTGCGTGGATGACGGGTGTATTCCTTAATACCATTTGTGGGGTGGCGTACATACTTCCCCAACTCTACAAGCTCCTACTTCACTCCTATGTCGAGCCGGCTAGGAAGCTCCTAACATGGGATCACTAGAATTCGCTTGTGCATTAAATACAACCATAAAAACCTTTAGTACGCATTGGTTCATGTTTCTTAAGACGTTCAAGCAAGTTACCGAATAGGAAGTTAGCCAGTTTTCTTAAGCCTAACATAGATGAACAATCATCCAATACAACTAACAACACACTAATAACCAATAATCAATAGCTAGGTTTCATTAGATCTAAGCAAACACAAGATAAATCTAGCCTAGCATGTTAAACAAAAGACAAGAACAAGATAGAATCAAACAACACATAGACATATTGAATGATTAATTGATAACTTATCTTCAATGTAACATGGAAGATCTCAAGGCAAAAAGCCTTGAAAAAGCTGCTAAATTTGTCTTAGGGTTTTCACACACAAAGTTCCTCAATAAGTTCCACACCAATGACAAAAAATTGCAAAACTATATATAGACTTTCAGATCTGACGGCGTCACGTTATGGAGTGTGACGCCGTCACCTCGCCGCTTTTAGGGTTCCCGGATGACCTTCTTGACGCCGTCCCTCTTTAGCTCTCCAAAATCCGTTCTGGCTTATCAAGGCTTGACGCCGTCAGATTTAGTCGTGACGCCGTCCCTCTTTAAATTAAGCCGTGACGACCTTGATCAGATTAAAGGGTGACGCCGTCAGAATTCCCATGCAAATTTCCCTGGCTTATCATGAGTAATTTTCACATCCACCTTTTCTTGCCAAGCCATGACGCCGTCCAGGGATAATCCTGACGCCGTCAAAGGTAATTTCCAGCACAATTTTGAGACTTGGTCGTTTTCTTCACTTTTATGCTCCAAAAACGTCCAAAATGCCTCCTTTTCCAGATTTCTCCTCAAAAGTACCTAAAATGACAAAAGGAACGATTTAGGGCAATATTTGATCAAATAAATACGATTTAGGGCTTAAATGACCCCTTAAAAGCGGTACACTTTTCGCTTCATCAAATACCCTTACACTTGAGATTTGCTTGTCCTCAAGCAAATGCGCTTTTATTCTAATCAAAATACAAGTTAGGGGTCATTTAATGCTAACATAAAAGTAATTACAACAAATAATCGTTCCACTTTAATCATAATAAGCACGGAGATTACAAACTAGCACCTCACAAGTAGTGTTTAGATACTCACATCTCTCAAGTGTCATCAAAATAAGTCTCATAAATGAAAACGGATAATATCTCTCACTACCTGTCATAGCAAATAGATTACCATAGGCTTGGGAAAGGATCAAAAACCTCCTCCACTAGGCGTAAGCACCTAAGATAAACTATCAAAGAGGGCTTTTACATGGGTTATAATGTTAGGTGTAGGGAAAAGGAAAACACGGTTTTGTTGGATAAAGGATATTTTACTGGTGGCGAGTTAAGGATCTTGATCAATTACATGTACTATACAATGTTGCTAAGCCAAGACTAGACTCGATTTAAGCTAATGAAAGAAAATAACAAAAACAAAAAATAAACATAAAATAAAACGGGATGGTAGTCCGTATGTTTTTTCTACTTTTCTTTTTATCATTTTTTTTTGTATTTTTTTTTTTTTTTTTGTATTTTTTTTTTTTTTTTTTGCATACACTTTTGCCCTACCATCCAAAATAATACATCAAAGGGGCGTTGCATTCCCCTTACACTTGAACTTTTACATAACTTTACAAATAACTATTCTAATGACTCGAATTAAGATAATTGAAAAACTTGGAGTACTTTTAAAATATTTAGCACATATGGGGGTAATAAATGATGTTCTTCCCCATTACTCCATTACACTAGTACTTTACCCATGAGTCCCAATCGTCTCAAAACAATATGTACAAGGATATGACTCGACTTAGCAACCATGTAATCAATTAGATAATTAACTTGGGTTTAAACTAATGTTGACACAATAATGCACTAAAAATGAGTGCATACAAGGTAGGCTAAGGCGATTTGGGTGTACATTTAAGTGGGGTGTAAACAAATTCTTCCTTTAAGTAAAATGCTTAAAGTTAGAAATGAAAAGATAGGTTCTGAGGGGTGTACTAGGGGTATCGTGTACTAAAAATGAGTACAACGCAAAGGGTGTGGGAGAATTACTTGACCAATGTAGCCAACGTAATTATAACAAAAACACAGGTGTAAAACAATAGGTTAATCCTAATGCCTCTTATCATGTAGTAAATCTAACTACACGAATGTAGTCTCACTTGTGGCCTCGGAATGGTCGTAACGCAAGTTCTAGAATCTAAGTGCTACCGGTACACACATCATAGCATAAATGCTTTTCCTACCAATTCTAGGGGCGAACCTCACATATTTGGGGTGGAAAATTTTTTAGTGGTACGGTTTTTGTGCTAGTCATATAACTCCTATCCGTGAGACGCTCATTAAGATCAAAGTTTCACTCCTATATGTTGTAAAAAAATTTAAATTTGGCACTAAAATTGCCCTAACATGTATTTATCTCAGTTTTATTACACATCTATTATTAAACAAACAAAAATCAAGCGTAATAGCATTCTCTAATCGTACTTTTACCCCCTTACACTTAAGATGAACATTGTCCCCAATGTTCAAATAACAAGATGTAAAAGCATAAAGGTAAAAGAATGAAATCAAATACTCCCCTGATTCGTTCGGTGGATAATGAAGTAACACGGTTAGATCTTCTTTCAAAGAGAATGTAAAAGCTTCATGACTAATGCATCGCCAAAAGCTTGATCCAAAACATTTCCTTGTCCAAAATAACCTGTTAAACCTGAGAAAACAAACACGAAAACCTGCATAACATCGGCGGGATAAACTCTATATATAAGGATATAATGCTTGTGGAATGATAATTTTGCAGATTCCTGGAGATTATAAGTTAGAGATTTAATAGAAACTTTTTATGAAAACAAAACTTTCAAAAATTTTCAGAAAATTAAACCTGACGCCGTCAGGTTGTAAATCCTGACGCCGTCAGAAACAATCTAACAAAATTCTCATGTTACGTTTCCGGAAAAATTTTTGGAAAAACCTATACCTTACTTCCTGGAAATCCTGCAAAACATCATTATGACTCGATACAAGCATTTGACTCAAACAAATACTAATATGTATGTTCATTTATTACTATTACGATTCACGTTCATTTGTGTTCTAATAAACCGATTTAGATTTCCCTTACACTTAACTTTTGCAAAATACCTTTATATGTAGTTAAGACGAAGTTAAAAACAAGATAAAGCATTTTCACAAATTAGTTTTTAACATGAATCAATAATAATAAAATTTAAACATACATACGAAAACAAATAAAATCAAACAAACAAATAAATAAACACACAAAGCAAATAAAGCTTGGGTTGCCTCCCAAGAAGCGCTTTTCTTTATTAACGAGTCTTGTAGCTAGACTCAAAGTCACGCTACCCTATGTAAGTAAGCTCGTCATCGAGGACGTCTTTAGGGTTAAGCTTGGTTTGAAGTTTCCTATTGGTCCGCTTAGTACGATATATCTTTTCAAACTTCTCTCCATCCGGGTCATACAATGTCATCTTAATATGCCATGACCCATCTCCATCTTTGGGTGGTTTGTCCCAATCCCATTTATGATCATCTTCCTCACGAGTCCACTTATTCATTCCTAGGTTAATTGGCAAAACTCCTAGGAAATCAATCATCTTCCTAAAAACTAGAGGGTCTTCAAATGGATCCAATTCGGTGTCCCTAGCTAAGAGTTGCTCTACCGTATGTGTTCGGTTCACAAAGTCCTCTTCTAGGTAAAATGGGCGTTGGGGTCCTATGAAGTCTCTATCGATCCAAGGTCCATATCTAGATGGTCTCCTATTTAATTCTAACCAATGGGGTGTTGGTTCCTCACTAGTATCATAGGCATGTTTCTTAACATCATAGACTGACCAAGTATCACCTTCTCCTACCGCTATCTTAGATTCCTTACAATCAATCATAGCACTAGCGGTCGCCAAAAATACTCTACCTATTAACAAGGGGCATGTAGGGTCGCTAACCATATCAAGGACGTGGAAATCGGCTAAAATGGTTAGTTTTCCAATGTGTACTAAAACGTCCTTAACTACTCCAACCGGGTAAGCAACACTTCCATCCGCTAAGCCTATTATTACCTCGGTTTCTTCAAGTTTTCCAAGTTTTAGAGAGGTGTAAAGAGGTAACGGAAGTAGGTTAAGGCTTGATCCAAGATCGGCTAATGTGTCATAAGCCTCCGAATTACCGATCTTGCAAGGTAGAACAAATAAGCCCGGATCATCTAACTTCTTAGGTAGCTTGTTTTGAACGAAGGCGGTCCCTTTTTCGCCTAACTTGAGCTTCTTCTCATCCAACACATCAATAACCGGACTTTCAAGGTGGAGCTCCTTGAATTCTTCGTCAAGGTTTTGAGTGGGAGGTGTTTCAACTATGACATGGGTTTGTTTGAAACACGAGCTCATGGAATTGACCGAATAATATTGTGGACAAGAACTAGGAGACGTAACCAATGAAATGGCGTTGACGTTTAGTTTCGGGTTCTTGACCGTGTTGCTAGGGAGTGCTCCCATTTCTCGGTCATTGAGGGCTTTCAACAAAGTGTCAATCTTATTGGTCATCTCGCTTTGTTTTTGTTTGAAATCGGCTTCAAACTTGGCTAAACGAGCTTCTTGAGATGCCATAAATTGGGACATCAATCCTTCAAAGTTATTGGTACTACCATTGCTGGAAGGATTGTTGTTGAAAGTACGGTTCGAGTTGGAACCGCTTGATTGGAAACGATTAGGTGGGTTAGAAGAATTGGTCTGTTGTGCGTTTTGGCTTTGTTTCCACCTAAGGTTCGGGTGATTTTTCCATGAGGGGTTGTATGAATCACCGTAGTGGTTTGGCTCGGGTTTGAAAGTGTACCACTTGTCTCCCGCTCCGTCGGTACGCGAGGATGCGTAGTCCACAAAAGCTTGTTCGGGGAGTGTAACACCCCCAAAATCTGGTTTAGCGGAAGCATACATGTTTGGGTGCTACTAAATTGGTATCACAACACAAAGTATAAAGAATTGTTTTTAATTTAACCATTAAAATAGATTTCATATTCAAAAGTAAATTGTTTACACGATTCAAAAATGGTGCGGAAATATAAGCCCATTAAAAGATTTCAAGTGGTCCCAATTATATCAGAGTCTTCTATGACCATGCCATGCCCTGCCGTGCCGAAAGTCTTCCAATATCGCCTTAAACCTGAAAATACATGCTAAAGTGTCAACACGAGGTTGGTGAGTTCATAGGTTTTGTATTTGTAAATGTGAAACATCAGTTTATGTTGTTCGGTTAAGCGGTACACTCGTAATGACCAATACACTTGGTAGTATGTCCGTTACACTCGGAAATGTGACCATTACACCTGGTCATGTGACCGTTACACCTGGTCATGTGACCGTTACGCCCGGTCCTATTATATGTGTTCGTCCAGTACCCCTGGTCAATGTGTGTGTTATGTGTACATATAATGCAGTCTAGTGAACATTCAAGTATTTCAGCCAAACAGTCAAATATGGAGTAAATAGTTTGCATTTTCCAAATAAACAGTCATTGAGTTTAATTAAAAACGAGCATGTATTCTCCCCCAAAACAGTTGTAAAACAAGTAAAAGTAGGGGCCATGAACTCACCTCGTCAAGTAGTAGTTAAATCACAAGCAGTTCAAATAGAGTGCGGCACCGACACGCGACCTAGATTAATAAAGTATGCTTTAGTTCATAATTCAAGTTTCAAGGATTTCAGTTACTTCAAAAGTTTATGTTGGTGTTGCTGGTGTGGCAGCATTTAAGTAAAAACCAAGTTTTTGTTATTTAAAGTTGTTGGCTCGTCGAGTTGTACGAACGTACAAAAGAATAGAAATAGCGATTCTTGACTTAGGGATGAGCGGAAAGATACGTACGAAAGGATAATGATTATGAGATGTCGATGTGTACGGTCGTAGAACGGTCGGTGGTTAATTGATTGTGCGTGTGTATATATTTATATATATATACTTGCGGAAAAATAAATAACATTGAAAATAAGGCTTTATTAATATAATTTGTGGGAAAATAGTATTTTGAAAAATACTATTTTTTTGTGTTAATAAATTATAAGTTTTGCAAAAGAAAGTCACGTTAAATGTGTTAATAGTGTTGATAAAATGTATTCGAGTTAACGAACGAGTTTAAATATTCAATTGTCCGCTTTAAAAAGTTTACAACGGTTTTATTATTTTAACCATATGTTTAAGTGTCTATATTTCAAGTTTAGATCATTTCGAGAAAAATGATTTTTTTTTTTTTTTTTAATGTATACATGTTTAAGTGTTTGTGTCGTATGTCATGTTTATAGTGTTTCGCAAAACATATATTAATTGTCCAATTTTTATATTTCGCTATTTAGTTAGTCGTCGTGTGTTTAAAACAAATTACAAGTTTATATTACTAAAGTGTCGAGTTATTTGATAGTCGTCATGTATAACGAACGGTCGTTGGTTAAGAAAATATGGTGGACGACAAAAAAGTAATAGTTATCGAGGAGGGGGGTTGGGCTGCGGCCCGCATGAATTTAACGACAACAGACCACGGCCTGTTGGGCCTATTTAAATGTCCAGCGTAAAAGTCAAGATGGCCCTTTTGTTTTGTCTTTGGCGTGGGCTAGTCCACGAAAATTTTAAGGGCTGGCCCATGTGATTTTAATTAGCAGCAATGTGAAGCAGCAGAAACGAATTGTAGCAGCAGCAACACGCAAAATCTAGTTTGCCTACTTTAGTTAACGCAAGACAAAAATAAATAAAGGGAAGACATGTTTGAACAAGTTAAATTTTTGCAAACTACGAAAGGCCACTAGACTCGAACTTCGACACGATTCGGGGAAGTCTTAAATCGTAAGTCTTTTCGAGAGTAATCGGGGCTTTGTTAGGCATCGCGACGAGGCCTATTTTGGGGTCCCTTTTGAGACTTAAAAACCGAGTGTCAAGACACCCATTGGGGTGGTTTACGACAACCTTTTTGAGTGTGTAAAAGGCGCTTGAGTCGAGTACCACTCGACCCAACGATGAACACCATACTAATCGTGAGCTTGTGCTAGAAACAAACGACTAGAGCTACCTTTTTAGGACTTATGGACCGCACAAAAGAACGTTTTAAAGTTGTTTTGTTTTTTTTTTTTTTTCTCGAACCACTTACTAGTCACAACCACAATCGCGGTCATAGACCGGTATGAACTAGTGAAAACCCGCAGACATAAGATCAAACACTTCGCGAGCATGTTTTTTGAAACTAACCACTCGATATTCATGACTCCAAAACAACACGACTACGGGTTTAACTTACTAAGCCGACATGTGAAAAGATAGAAATCGAAACAAGCCTACGACTACAACACTTCCAACTAATCTAACTGATTCGCGATATCACAAAGTTCGACAAAAGAAACACGTATCAAATTCGAGCCATACTTAACATTATTAGTTTGAAAAACAAAAATGTTTCCACCACACCAACAATTAGCGAAGAACACAAATTTAACATCACAAGATTTACTTATAAATTAACGAGTTACCATCATAACATTCTTTACAAAAATCTTCAAACATCACATAACTAAAATTCATTCGAATGGAAATAAAATCAAAAGAGAAAAGTTTAGGTTTTCTTACAACTAGTAGTTTGACTACTAGGGAGTTGAGACGAGATCGGAGGAAAACCGAATGAGATCGATGGACTCCGAATTAAACCCAGCAAATCCACACACACCCTTCGGCTTCTGAATTCGTTCTTCCACTGTATCGATTGCTACTCTTCTTAATTTCGAATTGATAGTAAATTTTGTGGGTGTGTGGGCTTACCAAGATCGGTAGGGTTTTAAAAGAGTAATCAAGGAGGGTTTGATTCCTTCTCTCCTCTTCCCAGACGCTCCATGGCCACAAAAGGAAGTTATAGCATCATCATTTTGGCTCGTATGGTTGACTTTGAGCTCGACAGGGGTGGCAGCGAATTCAGATGAGGGGAAGAAGGGATTCAGTAGTAGCAGCAGATAAGAGGTGGGGGTGGGAGAGAGAGAGAGGGGTGACGTTTTTATTGTTTATACTTTTTTTTTTTTTTTTTAAAGGTAAGGTGTAAAATAAAAAGTAAGTGTATATAGAAAAGAAAAATAAGTGTATGTTTTTAAAAGTAGAAAGGAGATGTTTAATACTAGTAGTTTGAAGTGTATTCCGGTCTTACTGAGAATTAAGTGCTTTCCGGGTTATCGTGAACACGGAAAATATGGTTCGGGTGTCGTCTTTCTTCAGACTGACATAAAATAAAATTTATTGACTCCGGAATGAAATTTTAGGATTTAATTCTTACTAATGTTTTGTCGGTACGCGTGTGGTGTCGTTTTTCAAGAAAACGAGATAACCTCTCGTTTTGTTACGTTGGCATTTGTAAATGTCAGAAAGTGAAAGCTTCACCTTTTCTGATAAAATCAAGTAGTTTTGGTGAGTTACTGTACGCTACAGAGTGCGGGTTTGTTTCCCGTGATCGTTATGTAAACACTTAAATGTTTAATCTAACAGTTAGGTAATAATAAATAGACATTTATTATTAAAATATAGGTGGAAATTTACCGTTTGTCACATCCTTCCCGCCTTAGAAGGAAAACCGTCCTCGGTTTTCACTTAGAGTTACCCGATGGAGTTGAGAAAAATTGAGGTCATTTACGCTTGATTTTGTTTTCGCGTTCCTACATGAATTCGAGACCTTTTCAAGAAATTGTTGAACCTTGACAGTCGAGATGTGAAGTGTCAGTTCGAAGTACAAAATTCTCGAGGTGACTATTCCCATCATAGCATGATCCTTCCTGAATTAAACATAGTTGATCAGGCTATGCTTAATTGAGTATTGATGATGCCATGCTTGGTTTAGTCAAAATGGTATTGGGTTTGAAACAGTATTGGCCCTTCCGTTTATAAGCTTGAGATCACAATAGATTTTAAAGGTGCACCACATTACATATGCCGATAGCATAATAGTTGGCGGAAAGTTTCAAATATGGTTGGTACGATAAAGAGTATAACAGAAAGAGGTTATCATAACGTCTTGACATAAAGATAAGGAATTCGTCACACGAAGATCCATACAATGTAGCGATACAAATACTCTAGGAAATACAATCCAAGAAGGTCTAGACTTAGATCTTATTATGTAAAGCAGGGAACTTTTTCTCTTTAAGCATTGTTATCACCCGTGCCGTTGTTGAGGTCTTGGAAAGCTTCTCCTCCTTCTATCACGTACACATTCCCACGAGTTCCTCCTCCATTCTGATTCCTCAGCTCTGGGCATTCACTCCTGAAGTGTCCTATCACTCCACACTCATAGCAAGTTACTGTAACATTCGGGTCCATCACGAGGGTGGGAGCCTTGCAATCCTTGGCTTTGTGTCCGACCTTTTGGCAGTTCCCACACTGAATGGGGCAAGGTCCATTGTGATGAAATCGACACTTGTTGCACTTGGGTAGAGTTCCAGCATAGCCTTTCTTCTCTCCCGACCCAGCAGCATAGACCTTGGCGGCCTCTTGTCGCTTGTTCCGGTTGTTG
The DNA here is from genome assembly GCA_021014915.2 of Artemisia tridentata subsp. tridentata. Lineage (NCBI taxonomy): Eukaryota > Viridiplantae > Streptophyta > Magnoliopsida > Asterales > Asteraceae > Artemisia > Artemisia tridentata. Next base: position 103,333,471 of record CP139504.1, read on the forward strand.
TTGTTGTTGTCCCTGGAGTGATCATCCCATTTCCGTTTGTTATCCACCATCTTCTCGGCGGTATCTTCAATTACTTGGTCCATTAGCTTGTTGGCCACTTCCATGGTTTCATGGAGATCAGCAGCCTTGAAGGTGGTGACGTTACCCTTGATGGATGGGGGTAACCCTCCAATGTATCTCTCTAGTAGGCGGGTCTCAGTTTGAACCATCTCAGGGCATAGTAGGGCCAACTCTTGAAAGCGTTGGTTGTATGTAGCAATGTTGGTACCCTGCACCTTGAGGTTCCAGAACTCGACCTCCAACTTTTTAATCTCATTGCGAGGGCAATACTTTTTGAGCACCATTTCCTTGAAATTTTCCCAGTGCATTGCGTAAGCAGTGTCATAGCCAGCAGACCTCAGATAGTTATTCCACCATGTTAGAGCAGCATCCTTGAAGGTGAACGATGCATACTTAACCTTGTCTTCCTCCGCACAACTACATATTCGAAACACAGTCTCAAGTTTTTCCATCCATCTGACCAAAACAACAGCTCCCTCGGTTCCTCCAAAGCTTCCAGTCATGGTCTTTCGGAACTCCTGATAGGTGCAGCCGCGGTTATTGTTTGCAGGTCTCGAGGTTCCGACATCAGTAGTCGAGTTGTTTACATTCGCTGCAGCCAATGCTGCTGCCACACGGTCATTAACCAACTGATCTAGTATGGCTTGATTCACCATAAGCGGGTTTGCTCCATTCCCAGTTGGAAGGGTGGTAGCAGCAGGTCGACCACGTGTGGTCTTGGTTGTTCTTCTTGTAGGAGCCATTTATCTACATCGTAAAAGATGACGGCGAATAAGATTTCAATTAAAAGGACGGTATCGCACAAGGGTATAATCGTCACAGGTAGAATACTCGAGCAAAATCGAGAAGAGACACAATTGAATAGATAATCATAGTCATCATAGATTAATAGTTGTCACGTGGTTGCAGAGGATAGGTCGACATGTCCTTTCAGAATAGTGGATGAAGAGTGGGACCTAATAGTGATGTGTCGAAGATACATGTTTTAGGGCAATGGGTTGAGGTCGTGACCAAATGAATTTGGATGGATTTCTTGATGACAGTAAATTTGGTGTTTCAAGAGAACTGAGCGAGTGTTCGAACTCGGAGTCGGGCAGTGAAATTGTATCGGGGAAGGTGAGTTGTGACAAGTACGGTATGTATATGTAAGTATGTAGAAAATACTTTTGGTATATAGTGTAAGTCATGTATGATATAAATCATCATACGATAAAGCATAGCATATAGTTGTGTTAAGTAAAACAGTAATTAAGGCAATCGGCTTGGCAGGCAGGCATGTGACGGTCATAGGGTTTTGTTTTCGTAAAAGCGGTTATAGTCTAGGTTTTAAAAATACCCAGTTCTCTATAACCTAGGCTCTGATGCCAATCTGTAACACCCCCAAAATCTGGTTTAGCGGAAGCATACATGTTTGGGTGCTACTAAATTGGTATCACAACACAAAGTATAAAGAATGGTTTTTAATTTAACCATTAAAATAGATTTCATATTCAAAAGTAAATTGTTTACACGATTCAAAAATGGTGCGGAAATATAAGCCCATTAAAAGATTTCAAGTGGTCCCAATTATATCAGAGTCTTCTATGACCATGCCATGCCCTGCCGTGCCGAAAGTCTTCCAATATCGCCTTAAACCTGAAAATACATGCTAAAGTGTCAACACGAGGTTGGTGAGTTCATAGGTTTTGTATTTGTAAATGTGAAACATCAGTTTATGTTGTTCGGTTAAGCGGTACACTCGTAATGACCAATACACTTGGTAGTATGTCCGTTACACTCGGAAATGTGACCGTTACACCCGGTCATGTGACCGTTTCGTCTGGTCATGTGACCGTTACGCCCGGTCCTATTATATGTGTTCGTCCAGTACCCCTGGTCAATGTGTGTGTTATGTGTACATATAATGCAGTCTAGTGAACATTCAAGTATTTCAGCCAAACAGTCAAATATGGAGTAAATAGTTTGCATTTTCCAAATAAACAGTCATTGAGTTTAAGTAAAAACAAGCATGTATTCTCCCCCAAAACAGTTGTAAAACCAGTAAAAGTAGGGGCCATGAACTCACCTCGTCAAGTAGTAGTTAAATCACAAGCAGTTCAAATAGAGTGCGGCACCGACACGCGACCTAGATTAATAAAGTATGCTTTAGTTCATAATTCAAGTTTCAAGGATTTCAGTTACTTCAAAAGTTTATGTTGGTGTTGCTGGTGTGGCAGCATTTAAGTAAAAACCAAGTTTTTGTTATTTAAAGTTGTTGGCTCGTCGAGTTGTACGAACGTACAAAAGAATAGAAATAGCGATTCTTGACTTAGGGATGAGCGGAAAGATACGTACGAAAGGATAATGATTATGAGATGTCGATGTGTACGGTCGTAGAACGGTCGGTGGTTAATTGATTGTGCGTGTGTATATATTTATATATATATACTTGCGGAAAAATAAATAACATTGAAAATAAGGCTTTATTAATATAATTTGTGGGAAAATAGTATTTTGAAAAATACTATTTTTTTGTGTTAATAAATTATAAGTTTTGCAAAAGAAAGTCACGTTAAATGTGTTAATAGTGTTGATAAAATGTATTCGAGTTAACGAACGAGTTTAAATATTCAATTGTCCGCTTTAAAAAGTTTACAACGGTTTTTATTATTTTAACCATATGTTTAAGTGTCTATATTTCAAGTTTAGATCATTTCGAGAAAAATGATTTTTTTTTTTTTTTTTTTTTTTTTTTTTTTTTTTTTTTTTTTTTCGAGAAAAATGATTTTTTTTTTTTTTTTAATGTATACATGTTTAAGTGTTTGTGTCGTATGTCATGTTTATAGTGTTTCGCAAAACATATATTAATTGTCCAATTTTTATATTTCGCTATTTAGTTAGTCGTCGTGTGTTTAAAACAAATTACAAGTTTACATTACTAAAGTGTCGAGTTATTTGATAGTCGTCATGTATAATGAACGGTCGTTGGTTAAGAAAATATGGTGGACGACAAAAAAGTAATAGTTATCGAGGAGGGGGGTTGGGCTGCGGCCCGCATGAATTTAACGACAACAGACCACGGCCTGTTGGGCCTATTTAAATGTCCAGCGTAAAAGTCAAGATGGCCCTTTTGTTTTGTCTTTGGCGTGGGCTAGTCCACGACAATTTTAAGGGCTGGCCCATGTGATTTTAATTAGCAGCAATGTGAAGCAGCAGAAACGAATTGTAGCAGCAGCAACACGCAAAATCTCGTTTGCCTACTTTAGTTAACGCAAGACAAAAATAAATAAAGGGAAGACATGTTTGAACAAGTTAAATTTTTGCAAACTACGAAAGGCCACTAGACTCGAACTTCGACACGATTCGGGGAAGTCTTAAATCGTAAGTCTTTTCGAGAGTAATCGGGGCTTTGTTAGGCATCGCGACGAGGCCTATTTTGGGGTCCCTTTTGAGACTTAAAAACCGAGTGTCAAGACACCCATTGGGGTGGTTTACGACAACCTTTTTGAGTGTGTAAAAGGCGCTTGAGTCGAGTACCACTCGACCCAACGATGAACACCATACTAATCGTGAGCTTGTGCTAGAAACAAACGACTAGAGCTACCTTTTTAGGACTTATGGACCGCACAAAAGAACGTTTTAAAGTTGTTTTGTTTTTTTTTTTTTTTTTTTTTTTTCTCGAACCACTTACTAGTCACAACCACAATCGCGGTCATAGACCGGTATGAACTAGTGAAAACCCGCAGACATAAGATCAAACACTTCGCGAGCATGTTTTTGAAACTAACCACTCGATATTCATGACTCCAAAACAACACGACTACGGGTTTAACTTACTAAGCCGACATGTGAAAAGATAGAAATCGAAACAAGCCTACGACTACAACACTTCCAACTAATCTAACTGATTCGCGATATCACAAAGTTCGACAAAAGAAACACGTATCAAATTCGAGCCATACTTAACATTATTAGTTTGAAAAACAAAAATGTTTCCACCACACCAACAATTAGCGAAGAACACAAATTTAACATCACAAGATTTACTTATAAATTAACGAGTTACCATCATAACATTCTTTACAAAAATCTTCAAACATCACATAACTAAAATTCATTCGAATGGAAATAAAATCAAAAGAGAAAAGTTTAGGTTTTCTTACAACTAGTAGTTTGACTACTAGGGAGTTGAGACGAGATCGGAGGAAAACCGAACGAGATCGATGGACTCCGAATTAAACCCAGCAAATCCACACACACCCTTCGGCTTCTGAATTCGTTCTTCCACTGTATCGATTGCTACTCTTCTTAATTTCGAATTGATAGTAAATTTTGTGGGTGTGTGGGCTTACCAAGATCGGTAGGGTTTTAAAAGAGTAATCAAGGAGGGTTTGATTCCTTCTCTCCTCTTCCCAGACGCTCCATGGCCACAAAAGGAAGTTATAGCATCATCATTTTGGCTCGTATGGTTGACTTTGAGCTCGACAGGGGTGGCAGCGAATTCAGATGAGGGGAAGAAGGGATTCAGTAGTAGCAGCAGATAAGAGGTGGGGGTGGGAGAGAGAGAGAGGGGTGACGTTTTTATTGTTTATACTTTTTTTTTTTTTAAAAGGTAAGGTGTAAAATAAAAAGTAAGTGTATATAGAAAAGGAAAATAAGTGTATGTTTTTAAAAGTAGAAAGGAGATGTTTAATACTAGTAGTTTGAAGTGTATTCCGGTCTTACTGAGAATTAAGTGCTTTCCGGGTTATCGTGAACACGGAAAATATGGTTCGGGTGTCGTCTTTCTTCAGACTGACATAAAATAAAATTTATTGACTCCGGAATGAAATTTTAGGATTTAATTCTTACTAATGTTTTGTCGGTACGCGTGTGGTGTCGTTTTTCAAGAAAACGAGATAACCTCTCGTTTTGTTACGTTGGCATTTGTAAATGTCAGAAAGTGAAAGCTTCACCTTTTCTGATAAAATCAAGTAGTTTTGGTGAGTTACTGTACGCTACAGAGTGCGGGTTTGTTTCCCGTGATCGTTATGTAAACACTTAAATGTTTAATCTAACAGTTAGGTAATAATAAATAGACATTTATTATTAAAATATAGGTGGAAATTTACCGTTTGTCACAGGGAGTTCCATGCAATCACGAGTGTCGTGGGGACCACTACATAATTCACATGAAGAAGTGATTTTGTTCACTTGGCTTGAAGGTTTAGGAGCCTCGTAGGATTTCATGAGAAACTTGACTTGGTCTTCAAGTTCTATGATCCTACGGTCGGAAGTGCTTGAATTGTTCGAAGGCAAAGATATTGCCTTGACCGTTTTATTCAAATCACGGGGATCACTCCAACTTTCGTTGTCATAAAGAGCAAGATCCTCTAGGAGAGCCCATGATTGTTCCGCACTTAGATCACGTAGCTTACCACCGGCCGATTGGTCAATGGTTTGCCTCGTGTAGAGATTGATATGGTCATAGAAGATTTGGACTTGGAGCCACAGTTCTATGCCATGATGAGGGACTTTTTGGAGTAAGTCCTTGAATCGAGTCCATGCCTCGTAGAGGGTTTCGCCTTGACGTTGTTGGAACATCAAGATATCATTCCTTAGCTTGGTAGTTCTTCCCGGTGGGAAAAACTGAGCAAGGAAACGAGTGGTGAGATCATCCCAAGAGGTGATGGATCTTGCGGGTTGACGCTCTAGCCATTGACTAGCTTGGTCCCGCAGAGAGAATTGAAAGAGACGCAGTCGGGTCGTCTCTCGAGTGACAACATCAAGGTCTATAGAATCAACAATTTTGAGAAAGTCCTTGAGATGTTGATTAGGATCTTCAGAACGAAGTCCATGGAATGCGCATCCGCTTTGCACCAACCGGATGGTGTCGGATCGCAAGGGAGTGACATTGGCTCCTTGAGTGAGCTCAATGGTGTTTCGATAGCCATGGTGGCTAGGACGGAAGTATTCTCCTAAAGTACGGGCTCTAGGAGGTGGTGGTGGTTGTTGTGGTGGTGGGATGTTGGGATCAAGGATATTACCATCTTCCATGATGTCTAATGGTAATGGTTACGAACAAAGAAACGAAGAAAATAGATAGACTAAAGAAAACCTAGAAAAAGAAAATAAAAATCTCACTAGAAGGGAATCTAATGAGTAGACCTATAAAGTAAAAATTCAACCTAAATAATAACTATTCCCCGGCAGCGGCGCCAAAAACTTGATGCGTGGTTTTGCAACCTTACAACAGGTTTTACCTCTCGAGGGATCTCAAGAGGCTTACAACCCCACCAGGCAGTGTACCTGACCGATGTAGTATAGTGTAGTGGTAAGTACGGGGGATTGATCGTTCTCCACAGGGAATAGTGTTCGTTAGGTATGAAAAACTACTCTAATAGGTCTAAGGGTGAGAGAAGATTCTTTTTTATGTTTTTATAATTTTATGAAAGCAAGTAAAATCTCGGGTTTGAAAGAGTGGGCGGAATTAGTTGCTAGTCAACTAACCCAAATAACTACGAATGCAAATAAAATAAAATAACTGAAAATGAAAAGGTGGTAAAACTTATATAGAGAGAAATGTGTTTACTTAGATTTCCTTACTCCCTAACTATCTTTTACCGGTTGATTAGTGTGTATTAGTTGCGTGGATGACGGGTGTATTCCTTAATACCATTTGTGGGTGGCGTACGTACTTCCCCAACTCTACAAGCTCCTACTTCACTCCTATGTCGAGCCGGCTAGGAAGCTCCTAACATGGGATCACTAGAATTCGCTTGTGCATTAAATACAACCATAAAAACCTTTAGTACGCATTGGTTCATGTTTCTTAAGACGTTCAAGCAAGTTACCGAATAGGAAGTTAGCCAGTTTTCTTAAGCCTAACATAGATGAACAATCATCCAATACAACTAACAACACACTAATAACCAATAATCAATAGCTAGGTTTCATTAGATCTAAGCAAACACAAGATAAATCTAGCCTAGCATGTTAAACAAAAGACAAGAACAAGATAGAATCAAACAACACATAGACATATTGAATGATTAATTGATAACTTATCTTCAATGTAACATGGAAGATCTCAAGGCAAAAAGCCTTGAAAAAGCTGCTAAATTTGTCTTAGGGTTTTCACACACAAAGTTCCTCAATAAGTTCCACACCAATGACAAAAAATTGCAAAACTATATATAGACTTTCAGATCTGACGGCGTCACGTTATGGAGTGTGACGCCGTCACCTCGCCGCTTTTAGGGTTCCCGGATGACCTTCTTGACGCCGTCCCTCTTTAGCTCTCCAAAATCCGTTCTGGCTTATCAAGGCTTGACGCTGTCAGATTTAGTCGTGACGCCGTCCCTCTTTAAATTAAGCCGTGACGACCTTGATCAGATTAAAGGGTGACGCCGTCAGAATTCCCATGCAAATTTCCCTGGCTTATCATGAGTAATTTTCACATCCACCTTTTCTTGCCAAGCCATGACGCCGTCCAGGGATAATCCTGACGCCGTCAAAGGTAATTTCCAGCACAATTTTGAGACTTGGTCGTTTTCTTCACTTTTATGCTCCAAAAACGTCCAAAATGCCTCCTTTTCCAGATTTCTCCTCAAAAGTACCTAAAATGACAAAAGGAACGATTTAGGGCAATATTTGATCAAATAAATACGATTTAGGGCTTAAATGACCCATTAAAAGCGGTACACTTTTCACTTCATCAAGGGACTAAACTCGCCAAACATACAAACGTAGGGGGCATGACTGAAATTGATGCAAGGGGTGGCCAAAAGTGCAGTTTTGTTTAACTTTTATCATAACGTTTCTCGAGTTCGTTTAGCGTAGCAAAAATACTCGTGTGACGTTCTAAGCTGCGCCATTATTTTTAAATTCGTTTTTCTGTTAAAACGACTATAAATACGTCTATATTCATTTAACGCGTCAAAATTTAGTATTTCTCGTGTTATTAGGTTTAATTGTGCCAACTCACGTTGTGCTAATATCTCAAGTTCTACGGGGCAAATTTTATGTATCAAATAATAATATACCACGTTCAATCTCGAATAATCTAAACTGTTCTCTAGTTCTCAGTTATCATGTTTAATCGCAACGCAGTGCTTTAACTAAGCGTAAAAATTACCGGGTTGTCACAGCCTCGCAGCCTCTTAAGAAACCCGTCCCGGGTTTCAGTTCAAGTTACCCGTTAAGGTTGAAAAGGGATAAGGATAGTTTCGCTTGATTTCATCCTCACGTTTCCACGTGATTTCGGGATTATTTCAGGAATTCTAACAAGTTCTTACAACAGGAATGCATCTTGGCTCAAGTCGCTTGGTTTCACAGTCCAGGATTTTGATAGGTTCCTCAACAAAATTCAACGTTCATCAAGCTGGATAAAATCTAGGGATTTACAGTGGCAGTTTCTTCCGGAAACATTTCTTCAGGTTACGCACATCAGGAGTATTGTGGACATTGCCAAGTCCTGGTGGTAGTACAAGTCTTGTGAGCTACCAGTTCGTTTCTAGAAAGGATTTGAATAGGAGTAGTATGTTGAGGATTACGCTTCCCACGTTTACTAAACGGGTCACACCTTTCCATGGTGATATCTTAAGCATAACCTTGCCTTCACTGGGAATTCAAGAGCTTCATGGTGTTCGTTAGTATAGCTCCTCAGATGGTCGGGAATGATTCGCCTTTCGCTTGCGATATAAACGGTCTATGATTGAGTTCAAGGCTAGTGAGTTGGTTGTCTCTTGTTTCGGTTTGTTAGACAGGAAGTCGGCTCTTTCGACCATACGGTCCTTCATGCGGCACAGCCTCAATGCTGGCATGATCACTATGGTCGTGGGAAAATTCGGCCAAAGGCAGGTGTCTCTCCCAGCCTTTTTCAAAATCAATAACGTGGGCTCGGAGCTTTTCTTTCGATGTCTAAATGGTTCTCCTATTAGGGCCATCTGTTTGAGGATGATATGCGGTGCTCATATCGAGGTTCGTCCTCAAGCCGTCGGGAGTGATTCCTTAAAGTTGGACGTAAACGACTGTCTCAATTCGGTTTGTTAGATATCGGCACTCCATACTGGGAAGCAGTTTCTTTCATGCATGGACGGGCAAGTGTGTCCATACTATTCCTTCGGCTTACGTTTCTAGAATTTGAGGGGTAAATGGTGAATTGGCAGTCATCCCTAAGGCTCTGACTCTTATCGGTTGCTTTCTCTTTGTTCGACTAAAGGTGTCGGTAACCACGTTCGCTTTACTAGGATGGTAACAACTTAACCCGCGACATTGTCTCATGTTCAACTCTTTCTGATCTGAGACATGTTGCTGCTCTTATGGTTTGTGTATACTATACACTTCGTGCCATACAGATAGTGTCCCCAGATTCTGAGTGCAAGTACAACTGCGCTCAATTCTAACTCATGAATTGTGTAGTTTTTCTTGTATGTCTCAAATTGATGAGAAGCATAAGCTACTTCCTTCTCCATTCGCATCCAAACGACTCACAAACCTTTATGCGAAGCATCGCAATTTGCAACAACATCTACACTTCCTTCTGGTACAACTAGGATAGGCGTACTACACCGTTTCTACTTCAAAAGTTACAATGCTTCTTCTTTGCTTTCTTCCCAATTACACTCGAGGTCCTCCAGGTCAATTCGGTTAAAGACTTTGCTATCTTGGAAAACCTTTGATAAATCTCTGGTAATATCCAGCAAGTCATAATAATTGACGTACCTCGTTCGAAGTTGTAGGGGTAACCTAATCCTTAATAGGTTCAATCTTGGTGAGGTCTATGTGAATACAATTCACGTGGCTAAGGAGCCTTACAATTGGAATCCAAAATTTCATGCTCAGGAAATTTGGCGTACTGCGGTTTCCTCTCAAGCAACCCTAAGGTTAATCCCAGATGTTCGTCGTGTCCTCCTTACTCTTCCGAGTAGTTCAGGACCTTGTGGTTGGATACTATCACAACCTGTCCGATTTGGGTTCACACTTGCGGTTCATGTGGTTTATGAAGGCTGCTAGGGTATTGGCTAACCAACAGGCCTAACTAGGGATTCATAACAGTCACAACGGGTATAAACGCAGCCTTCGGGATTTTCTCTTCCCGAACTCTCTCTGCTGGTGGTATTCGGGTCACGGATCGATCCTTAACTAGTCGCTCGAACCTTGGAGCTGATTAAAAGATTGTCAGTTCTCTGTAGAGGGCATCAACCTTCACAGTGGTCGGCTCATCGTCATGTACTAGGTCTAAGTAGTTTGAGTCTTATCAAGTGGAGGTCTAAGAGTAGCTGATACAAAATTTCCGTTGGCTCCTTTATCAAACTAAGCAGGTGTACATCGGTTCCTACTAACAGTCGACTAGTCTCAATGGTCTACCTACTTCTTAACACGGAGGGTAGAATCTGGGAGGTCTGTGTTGATTGCTACTAGCAATCGGTTGGTCTAATCGGTAAGGTTCTAGTGCAGCAGGTATGACTTTGATTAGGGACCTGAATATAACCATCGTAGTGGTTTGCATAAATGCCATAAGCAGTATATGTCTTAGTCACACACGAGGTTATGAATCATCAGGTAGTTGTCCAACTAAAAACTTGGCTAATCGGTAACGAGGGTCCTCAGATGCCTGAAGAGGTAGGGTAACGCGAAACGCTATACGGCGGAGTCATTCTATGATGGTAGATAGCGTGTCGTTTCCTTTCGGATAGAGCATGGCGTGGGATAAGGCTGGATTCATGGGAAGGTAGGGAGGTAGGGTTGATTCAGGTCGCGATTTTTCAAACATAGGATGAGAAACTTAATTCTCGGTGAAGGTTGAAGCAACCATTCCTAGCATAACATGATCCTACCTGAATTATACATAGGTGGCCAGTCTTTGTATAATTAAGGTCTAATGATGTAATGCCAAGTTTAGTTACAAGGAGTAGGTAATCAACCTTTTATGGGCTTACGGAATACAAATGAGATAGCAACGTAGCTAGCTGTTTTACGTTAGGAGTACGGACAATCGGGAGATAATGTCAAGTAATTCGTTAAATAACGGCGACAATGAAAAGTGCAGCTCGTAGGGAAGGTTGCATCTAATAGGATTGCAGATGCGTATGAATCAAATAAACCTACGTCTCTGAATAACGTACACCAAAATCTAGACAATACCACGAGGTTCTTAGAGGGTAACTATGAAGATTATATAAACATAACTTATGGTGGTCTATACTTAGGTCTCGTTACATAGGACAGTCATTCCTTGACGTCACGTTTTTATTACTGGTTTCCTCCTACTCCACGGTTCTCCTTGGTTGTTTTCTATTTCCTTAGTTCCTTAGTTTTCACGTGCCCACGGTTCTCGACGCTCATTCCTGTAGTGTCCCTTCATTCCACATCTAAAATAAGTGACATTAGCCTTCCGATCTGACCCAGGGTTGTCTGAACCACTGCACGGGTCTTAGATCCTCAGTCTCTGGCTAAGTGTCCAACCTACAACACTTACTACACGTCTCAGCAACATAAGCCCTAGTGACCTCTTGTCGTTTGTTCGGGAGGTTGCTGTTCTCTGAGTGGTCCTCCCACTTTCGCTTATTGTCAACCACCTTCTCAGTTGCGTGACGATTCACTGAATCCATCAAACGGCGAGCTAACTCCATGGTATCGCGAGGAGTAGCTTGTCACAAATTCATCACGTTGTCCTTGGTAGATGGGGGCAATCCATCAATATAGTGTTATATCCTGAGTGCTTCGGTATGAACCATCTCATAGCACAATAGTGGCAGTTTCTGGAAACGACGGGTCTGGGTTGGCATGTCGATGCCTTTCACCTTACCATTCCAGAATTAAATTCCATCTTTCTTACTTCATCACGGGGACGGTAGTTCCTAAGCATCATCGCCTTAGGCTCTTCTCAAGCTATTGAACAAGTCAAGGCTTCATCCCACAGAAGGAACGAAGCATACTTCGCTTTGGATTTCCTTCTCACAATTACCAATTTGGAATACGGTTTCAGTCTTTTTTTTACTAGCACCCCAAAGCAACAACCCTCTTTAGCCAATCCAATTGTCATACAGCTCCGGAACTCCTTGTACTTTCCCATATGGGCATCGTTTCCAGGTCTTGAATTTCCAGGAGAGGTGTTTGAGCGATTTGTCTTAGTTAGCATCTCAGCCGATCATTTGGCCATTAACTGATCAATCAGAGCTCATTTCACCATAGCATGTTTTGCTGGGACCTGGTTGTTTATAGTTCGGGTTGGAGTGACTGGAGGTCGATCACGAAGACTGGTGTTAACAGAAGTAGTAGATTGTGTCCGCGTGGTTCTGGCTGGGTTTTGCTTTGGTGCTATTAATCTGACTCTTAGGCGTCAATGAGTGACAAGGTTTCGGATATCGGATAACATCACGTAGGAATTTTGATCATCACTGTTAGGATACTGGAATAAACGTCAATCACATCACAAGAATACTATTCAAATCAGTGATAGGGGGTTCCAGCTTCTCATAACAACCAAGTACTCGGATTCATCAAAACGTCAAGATTCGGTACAGGATCCTCAAAATTTCAACAACAGCGGATGGCAAAGGCCTAAAGTCTCTAACTTTGAACTTCTCGGCTTAGGGCACACAGCAAACAATTCTATAACTAGTCGCGTTCTCGGCGTAGTGGTTCTCACGGTAACTTCTAGGTCTATCAGACCACACGGCAGAATGGGACATACTAGGAACATGTCCCGAGTGTAGTGGTTTCAAGGCGGGTTTCCAGGTGACACTAGATCAGGTGTTTCGGAAGGATAGGACGAATGTCCGAACCTCAGAGTTAAATGGTGAGGTTTACATGAACGGGGGTCGTGAACATAACGGAAACATACGGAAATATTACCACAAAACAGTGTAAGTGAGTGAGGACTTGATAGGGAGGAGCTATGGTCTGTGACAACAGTAGTAAATAGTAACCACAATCCAAAGTATCCCAAACAATTAGTTAGTCGTAAGGGTGGGTCATACGCTAATAAATTCCTCCAACACACTTACCGGGCTCTTATTTGATTCGTCAACCCAATAAGTCTGATAACTGTGTCGGTCGGATCTATTAACATTGGACCGACCCGTAACCCCAACATAACATAACATAACATACAATTTTCCAAAACAGTAATATCATATATCGCATTATCCTCAATAGTAATCCCAAACAAATACCACGTTATTCCAAATATATTACCAGAACAGTTACCGCATGATTCTAGACATGTTCTCAAGTCAAATACCGCATAATTCTAAGCATGTCCTCAAGTCAAACATTGCCTAATACTCATCCTAGTTTCCCAAATATTCAAATCTCATATCAAGGAGTTCATCAGTTTACCATGTCAATACTAGAGGTTTCGGCTTGGCAGGCAGGCATACGTCGATCATCGGATCAATTTTTGAAAGTAGTTATAGTCTAGGTTTTTAATAAATACCCAGTTCTCTATAACCTTGAGCTCCGATACCAATCTGTAACACCCCCAAAATTTGCTACAGCGGAAGACTTAATCAAAGTTTCAGGGTGCTACTCGGATTGGTACACAACACAAGTATAGGGAAACGGAAATACATCATCCATTAATAAAACGTTCCAACCAAATATTTAAAGTTTACAATTATCCCCAAAAGTACGTAAGTAAGCCCAAATAAAACATAACAGTAGGTCCCAACAGTTTATCAGAGTGTCAATTGATCCTTTAACCATGCCCATTTGCCAAGCCTCCAAACAAGTAGCATATCCATCTGATCAGCACTAATTTCCTGAGAAAACATGCTAAAAGGGTCAGCTAACGCTGGTGAGTTCATATGTTTAAGCAGTATGTAATACTGGACCTAGTAAGTAATTTGCTACACTGGACTAAGTTAAATAGATATCACATAATTGACATAACATCACAAACACAACCAATCCAGTATCAATATGATAGTGCATTATAGCGCTCTCTCATATTGACTGTCACAGTAGGGCCCTAGGTATATCTGACCTTAGCCAGTTAACGGGTTATAGTAAAGCATAAACAGGTTATATTGCTACACTGGACTAAGACAAATATCTGTTGCATATATTTAACTATAGCCAGTCAACAAGTTATAGCAAATCAAAAAGTAGTAGTAGGTCCATCAAAACGGTTTTGCATATTTTCTCACCTCAAAGTTTCAGTAAACAGTTATAAGTAAAGTGGGGCTATGAAACTGATCTCAGTCCAGCAATGCAATAACACAACAATATCAGGAGCAGATTAGCGCAATAAACCAAACAGTAGTACAGCACAACAGCTCAAGGGTAGTATAGCACAACAGCAACTAGGACAGCACGGCACAACGGACTTGGCACAACCTAATAATATAAAACTTGTCTTAACGTGTATCCCAAAAAGTGTAAAAGTTTCCAAAAGTTAACTATTCTCATTCCCAAGTATTATTCCAATTTTGCTTCCAAAATATTCTTGTTATATCCATTTATTAGTGTTTGGTATCATCGTTCGTGTAGTGGTGAAAAGACACTGACTCAAGTGTACACACGCCAAAAACAAGTGACGATAACAGGATCATCGCGGAAAACATGACAAAAGTCAGGGAGTGACGACGGAAATGACTCACAAGGATCACACATAACAAACACACAAAGTAGTTGAAAGGATTGGTAGTCGTCGGTTATAATCCCATTATGTTTCAT
>CP139504.1:103953173-104378610 GCA_021014915.2 Artemisia tridentata subsp. tridentata
GGTAGCGTGAATCCCTGACGTGATCACCGTGCATTCCTCCATTTGCGAGTCTGATTCAGTTCCCAATTCATCTTAGTACAACTAAAATGAATGGAGAAACAAGGTTGCGTGTCTTCTACAGGTTTTCTTGCATGATTCAAAATTTCCCAACTCCAACCGCTGTCGACTTCCTGGTTATGTGCTGAAGGTTCGTCTCCTACGGTCTGGTTGTCTTGATGCTCAATTGAAATCTCCACGTGCTGCCTGAGGTATAGTCGAGTCCCATATCAGTCTGTCTTCTCCTCACATGCTTCTCTCTTGGTAACACCTGTCACGAACATCTTCTACTGATCTTCTTCAAGGCCTCTAACTCTGACAACGGTCTTCAATCTTGGTCCTTCTTGTGGAATCTCTGTCATCATCGGATACCTGTTAGTGTTGTCTGCTACAGTCTCTGAACGCAATTCAAAACTATTCTTCTAGAACAAAGGGTCGGTTCACTTCGTGTTCCTTGTTCGTCTCTGAGCACAAACATACTGTCATACTATGACAATTATCCAGATACTTGCGAAAACATGAATCTTCTAGCCAATACCATTGACATCATTCAAAACTCATAGTGGTCACACGAGTACGAAAGCAACTTCAGGAATCTTCTTAGGGAAAAGCTTCTTATCACAACTCTTTCTCTTCGCAATTAAAATTGCAATGCTTTGCGGAATTTAGTCTCAACTAATCAACTTCCTTCTCAGATGTTCTTGTGGTTGCTTCTTCAGTCTTTCGAACTTAAATGAGGTCGTCTGCTACGGAGTTTCAAAGGTAGAACGAATCAAATATTGATACGCGGAAATGGAATAACGATTACGGTTAAATTCACGATGGTCGGTGCGCCGCCGCACACTTCTCTCTTTCTTCTTCATAAACAAACAGGAGCATTCAAGGAGATCACTGAAGTGAACAAACTCATATTCCATCAGTTCCTACAATCTCTTAACTTCTTCAGTATCGTGGTTTCGCCAATTCAGATCAGTTCAAGGCAAACTTTACTTCCCAAACGGATTTCAACAGGTTCGTCGGAAACACCAGAAATTCGTACAACAAAACTTCCAAATGTCGGAGCTTTCCAAGAGTGGATATTAACAGGCGTTAGGAGAAAAATTAGGAATCAAAGAGATCGGAGTATGTGCTTCATAGCACAATAATCATAACAGATTCAAATGATTGAGAATATCATATCAAAATATGGTGAAGCAGATTGTGAAAGGTCACGTTCCAAATATTGTAGTCTACGGTAGCTTCACGAAAGCCACCCATCCAAAATCAAAAGACCTCAAAGTCAAATACATCCAAGGTAAACGGATTCTCAGAACGAATGTGGTTGTCAAATCATACGGATAGTTCACATATCAAATTTAGGTACATGGTTCATCAAAGTGTAGGATAGAAGAGTGAACAGTTCAAAAGATTGGAATCTTGTTTAGCTTATAGCATAGGAATGGTAGGGTGTGCATCGATAGTAATACGAACATCGTTTAACTGTCAGAGGCGAGATGTATGGAACATCAGTTATTAGCATCAGCATGCTCAGATAACAATTCCGTACTAGACAAATATCAACATCAAATCCTTCCAAAGGGAATTGGTTAACATACAAAGTTCATTCTTCAAATGACGGAAGGTAAGACTTCCTCGTCTTCTGAGACAAACGTTCTTATAAGGCATGACTAAAGGCAAAGGCAAGGTTTAGAGTGATGCGGAAGCAAATACTACTCACATGGATGTCCTAGTCTACCCATTCCTCACCGGTTGTAACTTATGTTCCTATGGGAAAATACTCAAGCAACTTCGCAAAGGTTATCCTACGAGCGCCTACAGAGGAAACTCAGTGGTCCTAACTTACACAGGCCAAGGGTAAATGTATTACGAATCGCAGCCTGTCGCTCTGATACCATAATTGTAACACCCCAACCCAGCAAGGGTAGAAGTATCACATTGATGGCTTCATATCAGATCAAACAAAACATACTTTCAATAGTAATACAAAGATTCTCAAAGGTTACAAATGAAGTACTGAATACACAAGGATACAAGGGAAAACAAAAGCTAATTACTAAGTCTGCAAAAGCAACTCCTTCTAATGGTCTCTACTTCAGAATAACTATCAAAGTCTTCTAAGTCCAAAAGTTTCTTCACTCATACCCAAAACCCGTCGTCCTGCTTATTACTTGCCGCACACGAAAAGAAAACGTGCGGCTGAGCTTAAAAAGCTTAGTGAACAGATACATATACAAAGCAAAGAATAACGAAAACAGAAATATAATATGGGCAATGGGAATGTCATAAGGTATAAAAGAAACAAATGGATAATACGAGAAGATTAGGATAGTCATCCACCACGAGCCCAGAAACTCAAAGTCATAATCTCAACATCATAATCTCGAAGTCATAATCTCACAATCAGAGGGGATACCTCTTAGGCAACCAGATAATATGAGGGGTGTCCTCATGTATCATAATAGTGGAGTGATCAGCTCCCAGAAAATGTGAAAGACATGTATTGCACACAGTACCAGTCACCTCAAAGTCATAACTCAAAGTCATAGTTAAATCCACTAAACATACAAATCTAGGATTGCAACCCATACGCCCCCAAACTCAAAGTCATCTCAAAATCATAGTAGCCATGGCAGATAATCATAAAAGGGACGGTGTGAGAAATCACTCCCCCACACGGGAGTCATGCCAGTGGTGCATCACAGACATGGCCAGGTTACCTTCCTGGCTAGGTAACATAAAAATGGCTCGGGTATCAAACTAAGAGTCAGGTCTCAATGTCATATCAAGGGTGCATCTCAAGGTCATAATCAGAAAGTATATCTCAAGGTCATATAAAAAGGTTCATGTCAAAAGGATCATGGCAAAGGTTTAAATCATAGCTCAACATCAATGCATAGGTGAAAAGACACCCTTACTAAAAAGGGTAGAGTATCCGTACCTTATGACGAAAGCACAAACGGAAACAAAGCACAGAATATGGGAACAGCTCAAAGTCTCTCCTTCTTCACACCTAAAGGGGGGTAGAAGGGGATTACAATTCATTCTTAATTAACCGCCTTTCCGTTTTAAGTAACTTTCCCTTTTTAGTAAGTTTCCAAATTTAGTAACGTTTAGTGTTAAAATGCCAATTAGATAACTTTTAAACTTAATATGATCTGTATCTTAGTTTAGGGCTTAATATGACACTCACCAACAATCCCATTTCCAGCCCATGAATTCGACACACAACACACACCAATATCACGTTTTATACTCTCTTCAAAACAGTTTGTACATGCACTTTTAGACTTGATATTCGCACGCACACTCATACGCTTATATCACTTGTATCACATAGTTTATAACTCATTATGCATGTATGACTACAGCCCTATGATCACCCATGCGACGCACACATAAACACATCAAACGTCACATAAAATCATACGTACACATGTTTAGCTGGTCGAAAATAGACGCGCATGACAAACAGAAAACAAGGTCAATACACCCGTGGTTTATATATATTTAAATATTTCATGCGTTATAATCATTTCATGCGACCATGTTTTATTCGTATATTTATGTCTTTTACGTATATGTATCATCTAACTCGGATCAAGTAAACACGAGTTTGCTTATAGGAATACCTTGAGCGGGTTAAGACGGATCATTGAACCAAAAGGAACATCTTCTAGTCAAACCCACGAACCGAACCAGGAACAGCATACCCGATCACTTCACCCGACTAAACCCCAATGATCATACGCTTGTACCAAGGCTGAAACACCACACGTTGATCACCAGCCCGCTAAACCTCTTCGTACCTCTTGTTTCGCGAGAGAATGAGGGCAAACGAAACTGTCGTCCTTGTACGTTTTGTTTATTAGGGTTTTAGCTTTAAAGATAAGAGTTACTTCTCGACAAGGTGAAGAGGATTGGTTTTCTCCTTTTTGTTTTTCATTTATGATTGGAGGACGATGGTATTTAAAGATGGTTATGGGAAGATATCGTACATGTTGCATGACTAACATAGTGATGATGATAAATATTGAGTGGATAGGATTGGATCTTCAAAAAGTGTGAAGGTGTTTAACGTGTGAAGTGGAGTAGATAGGACCAGCTTTTGATAGGAATTTATCTTTTCAAAATATAAAGTAGGTTATCTTTGGACCTAGTGACCATATCTTACACAAGAAAGGAAAGACGTGTGAAATTTTATGGAATGCACGTGAAGATCAAATCACCAGCTGCTGTCAAACGTGTGAAGGGAATTAGGAATAAAGGAATGTCAGTGCTAATTTTGGGGTAGACGCGTTTGTAATCTTAGAAACTAATTAAATTGTGTAAATCAAAAGAGAGGGATTTGCGGCTGTAAAATAGGCCGAGCATTAGGATGACTTTCTCATATTTCAAACTTTGCATGTATTTAAACCTTACCTATAAGCAGTATGTGGTATACATTTAAAAAAAAAGAAAAAGAAATAGGCGCCTATAATACCCTTAACGTGATAAGACTACCGATAGTATCACAATTAAATTTTAGTAATAACATGAGATAGGGACTTCATATTTACATTTAGTCAATGGTCATTCTTTATTATTCCAATTGATAACTGTTATTATAGTTCTTATTCTATAAGTGTAACAAAATAATTAAATTAAACCTTCGGTTCTAGCCATTTATTTAAGGTGTCACAATAATTCTGTAACATGTACAATTGTTAAATGGGTTGCCTTAAAATTCTTTTCTTTCTTAAGTAATTCATTTACAAAGGTTTGGGATAAATGTTGTACATCATATGCTTAATAATCAAAGTTTAAGATTGTAGGGGCATTTTGGTCTTTTTACACGTTTTGGATTTTAGGGTTTTACACAGCTCCTCAAGAAATTCATCCAGATTTTCCTCTGTGATGGTTTTGTATGGCCCATATCTTGCTTTCTTCTGATCCAAAAATTCATCATTAAAGTTATTGCCCATGTTACACTATACTTCTTCATCATCCTCCAAACTTTCAATCACTTTTTGGCCAACCTTGTATCTGATATTTTCAAAGATTATTCAAGATAACCAAACTGTAATACAATTACAAACTCAAATGACAGTATTTACATTACATCATAAGAGGTTGAGAAAATTGACCTTTCATGATTTTTGCCCTGTATTTACATTACTCAAATGACAGTATTTACATTACATCATAAGAGGAAACACATGTTGAAGTTTTGCAATCCTGTTTTTCATACGATCACAAACGCTCTCCGCATTTTCCTTGTCATCTATAAAGATAGCCAACACGACTAGATGTGATCACTTATACAGAATGAAACATGAAACAATACTATAATTGTTAACCATTCACCAAGACTGGATGTGGTCACTTAACACAAGCAACTGCACACTACTGTTAACCATTCACTTAATGCTCAACAAGACTAGATATACTCATGGAAAAATAATTTACTTGAAGGCATTAACCTAGATAACAACTGATTACCAGTGCACTACCAACAAAAATTAATTGAAAGTACTATGAAACAAAAATTAAAAACTCAGTAAATACTACTTTTTGGCATCACTCACAGTCAACACTAGCCTCACTCACAGTCAATACTACTTGAAGGCAATACTGAACAAGCATATATACACACACACAAAACAACCACCTTTTGGAAACACTCACAGTCAATACTAGCCCATTAATACTTCCAAACTATGCTACAATTACCAAAATCAAACTAAGCCAATTTTAAACAAATAAAGGAACTAAACAACATAAACTTACCAACATCCAATACTCGTTGCATACTTCCACTACCAACAGGGCTTCCCCTCTTCTGTTGTGGCATGGGTGTACTCGGGTTAGGGGATGCAACCGAAGGCGCATGTAGCGGACCGTATTTTCTAGGCCTCCCTCTCCCCCTGTTTTTCTTTACCACAACCCCATTCTCGCTTCCAGTACGACCACCATCCATGTTAAAAAATTAGGTTTTTTGCAAGCTAAACAAGCAATTAGGGTTTATGTTTGTATGTGTTAGACGAATAGACAATGTGTTTATGATTGTGTCAGTTGTTAGGTAAACAAACAGCCCCAAATGAAGTAGTTTTATATGTAAGTTTTATCGCGAATTTTGTCCCTCAAGGTTTGGAGGGTGAATAAGTCATTTTGCATAGTTGCGGGAAAGAAGTCTAACGGGTGGAGTGAGGTTATTGAAGAAAAGGAGGGTAAAATAGTCATTTCGCATGGCCACTAACGAAGAAAACCAACGAGCGTTAGCCAAAAACAAGAATTTGCAACTACAGTAACGGTTCAAGGACATAACTTGCAAAAAAATGAAACGTTAGGGACATTTCTCGCAATTTTTGAAAAGTTTAGGGACATTTTTTGCAGTTTATTCTATAAGTTAAAAGTTGCACTTTGTGAGATAGATTTATGGTGTAAATGTTGTGAGATAGTTAAAATTGTCGTTTAAAAAAAAAAAAAAAAAAAAAAAAAAGTTGACATACTGCAAGAGTGTTTAGGGTGATTTAATAATAATGATATTTGACTTTACAATAGATAACAAAAATAGCGAAAAAAAAGTTTATTGTTAGTGACTAAGTATGTAACGTGTTTGACTTTTACTTTAATTTTTAAAAAGATTTTGTATTATTTATTTATTTTTTTTTTTTTTTTTGCATAAAGTTTAATAAACCAAATAAATATAGTTTGCAATTTATCCTATTTAAAATATCACCTTTCTTGTTGAAAGACGTACAAGGACTTAGAGCGAATGCATTACTAAGTTTACAAAAGACTTTTCACTATTTGATCAAATAATTTGAATGATTTTACCTATTATGACTAAAGCTTGGCCAATAACTTTTAAGAAGATAGCTTTGTATTTACCAAGCGCTTAAGTGATTCTCATTAAATGAAGACCTATTGAGTTTAGAAAAAGTTTATAGAAATGACTTTTAAGAAGATAAAAGTTATTGAAAAATTACTTGTGATTAAAAAAAAAGTCATTATGGGTTAAAGAAAGATTGCAAATGCTCTTACGGATTCACCCACTAATTATATATGCCCAATATACGTCACTTGCATCTATGGTTTGTATGTCTCATATTCGGGTAAAACATAACAAATTAGTTGATAAATTACTCATAAACTATTAGAAAAAAAAATAAGGATTATGTATTGAGAGGCCATCCAAGCATTACATGTTTTTTAGGTCATTCATTTATCAAAATTAACTTATAAGTCACCCATTAACGTGTTTGCTTTCGTTTATATATATATCAGATAATTTTTTCTCGAATATATTTGAAACAACAAGAATATAGCTAAATATAAGATATTAAAACAACACAAATAACTATTCAAATGTAAAATATCAGTTTTAGTCATTATATAAGTGCAACTTCATTTTGTCAAAATCAATTTATGATCATTTAACTAATGTTTTTACGTCTAAATTTTTTATTTTACTGTTTTGATATGTTGAAGTTAGCCTTATTTTTAAAATTGTATAATTTTCTAGCAAAATTCGAATAAAATTGGTATAAACGAAAATAAACACATAATGACTTATAAGTTAGTTTAAATGTCTGTAAATCGACTTGTGTCGGTTTGTAAACCGACACACTTCGTGAGTGGTCTTACTATAAATGTTTGTACATCAACTTGTGTCGATTTGTAAACCGACACACTTCGTGAGTGGTCTTACCATCAAGATTTAACCAACCAATAGCTTGTAAAGCTCTTTGTTAAATGTGAAAATAACTGTGCTACCCATTTACATGGGTAGCTATCTTGAATTGCCCAAACTTTTCTCAAAACTCAAAAATACCCATCCATCTCGCGTATCATCATACGCTAGGTTACTTGGGATGACGTGGCACAATCTAAGCGGTCCAAAAAAAAAAAGAAAAAAAAAAAAAAGTCATCTTGCGTATGAACATACGCAGGGTTACGCAGGATTAAAAAAATATATAAAAAACACATCTCGCGTATTAACATACGCAGGGTTACGCAGGATCTCACATTTAATATTTAAAACTTTTTAATAATTACAAAAACCACCCTTTAACTTTTTAATAATTACAACTTTTTTATATAACAAACTTTATTCATCAAATATTTAGTAAACATCTATCGAATTTTTTAATGAAAAAAATATCGTTGCAAAGAGCTCTAAATTACGAACAAAACAAGCCAAATATTAACATGCTTTTGACGTACGTATAATTTTATAAAAAATGTTGAAGTTATATATATATATATATATATATATATATATATATATATATATATATATATATATATATATATATATATATATATATATATATATATATATATATATATATATATATATAGGGAATATATTAGCTACAATTAATTGTAGCCAATTGGCTACAATTTTGTGCTATAAATGTGGGCCCCTGATTTTTTTTGTGGGTCCTGATTCTTTTCTGTGGGTCCCTAATTTATTGCTAGTGTGTTTTTTTGTGAAGGAATTGTAGCCAAGTTATCCCCATATATATATATATATATATATATATATATATATATATATATATATATATATATATATATATATATATATATATATATATATATATATATATATAAATTTCACTTTTAATATTTAAAACTTTTTAATAATTACAACTTTTTTATATAACAAACTTTATTCGTCAAATATTTAGTAAATATCTATCGAATTCTTTAATGAAAAAAAATATCGTTGCGAAGAGCTCTAAATTACGAACAAAACAAGCCCAATATTAACATGTTTTTGACGTACGTATGATTTTATAAAAAATGTTGAAGTTTGATATATATATATATATATATATATATATATATATATATATATATATATATATATATATATATATCAAACTTCAACATTTTTTATAAAATCATACGTACGTCAAAAACATGTTAATATTGGGCTTGTTTTGTTCGTAATTTAGAGCTCTTCACAACGATATTTTTTTCATTAAAGAATTCGATAGATATTTACTAAATATTTGACGAATAAAGTTTGTTATATAAAAAAGTTGTAATTATTAAAAAGTTAAAGGGTGGTTTTTGTAATTATTAAAAAGTTTTAAATATTAAATGTGAGATCCTGCGTAACCCTGCGTATGTTAATACGCGAGATGTGTTTTTTAATTTTTTTTTTCATCCTGCGTCTCCATGCGTAAAACCTTACGCGAGATGCTTTTTTTTTGGACGGCTTAGATTGTGCCACGTCATCCCACGTAACCCTGCGTATGATGATACGGGTGATGGATGGGTATTTTTGAGTTTTGAAAAAAGTTTGGGTATTTCAAGATAGCTAACCATGTAAATGGGTAGCACAGTGATTTTTACTTGTTAAATTTACAGATCTATCGACTATTGAGATAAGTGATGTCGGTAGTCGTTTGTACGTTGACAAAAATGAAATACATTGAATGAAATCAATTAATGACCCCCCCCTGGATAAAATATTCATCTGGTAATAGTATCCATCATTGTGGAGATTAGTAGATGTAAAATTGTAAATGAACATTGTCATCATTTAGATGATCCTTATTCAGAACCTTTTATGCATGTACGTATTTTGTTATTGTTTGTTTGTTGTTTTTTTTTTAACCATTGTTTCCGACCTTTTGGCCGACCTTTAGGTTATTGTTTGTTTTGGTACGTAATTATATGCTAAGCAGGATGTTTATACAAATATATCCTATATATCCCAAATTTGCTTTAGAATAGCTTTAATACTTTTTTATTTGTAATCAAAATATAATCCTAGACTATAACGATTGAACGGTACGTAGTTCAAACTGATTTAGCAAAATCGAAAGTAGACATGTATGTACACTACACTTGTTAGTTTTTTCATGATCCATACAGCCAAACAACTTATCTTTTTAACTAATCATCATCCTACAAAGGAATGATAAATATGGTGTAAGAAGATATAATGTTACTCGTGAATATAACTTAATTAATTTATTTTGTATACACGCTAAAACGATCAATAATGATGTTAATGATAATGCGTTAAAAAGATAAAGTTTTACGGTTTTACCTATACATCAAATACCAAAAAGTTAACATCTATCTACATATATATATAGACACATATAGAGAGAGGATAAGCACACGACCATTAGATCTTTTAGTCATGATTTCATTCAACAATCATCATCATGACTACTTCCTTCATGGCCACCACCATCATTTCCACAACAATCATTACCCCTTCAATTCAACTTTACTCATCATTCACCAACCTAAATATAAGCACAAAGAAACAAATGATCATCATCTCACATAAAGATCTTAAACTCTCTTGCTTCTTGAAGATATATGACAAGAAACCCTAACTAGCTAGTTTAGTTTTCTTATCCTTCATCTTCGAAGCTAACAACACATTCTCTTTGTTCACATGGGGAATTAAGCCAATCGGTCCGATTCATGTTTGCTAGGTCAAGCATCAAGCTAGCTTCAAGCTTTATTCTATTTATGGTTTTCTAGTGTTTTATTATTTCTAGGGTTTTCATACAAGGTGCTTTGTTCTTTGTTATTAATTTCTTCTTCACTAAAGAAACTTAATGTTCATTTTGCTTAAATTTGCTTCTTGATCTTGAGGTTGAATGAAGGAGGAATTAAAAATGAAAGAAAAATATAAGGTTTGTATTAATATGTATGTCAAGAAACATGTACTAATGTTAATTTGCAGTGTAATGGTTGTTGATCTTGTTGTCAAGAATGTTTGTGTTAATGCTTTTTTGGATTTTGAATTGTTTAATTTTAATGACTATAGGTCTCATTTCTAGTACACGTTATTAGTATCCTCGTAATTTTCCAACAAACAAACCGACAAAAGTTAGATCCTTGCAAGTAGATTCTATTTTCTTTTGAATGTCCATCAAAAAGATTAGTTTGTTTACTTAAATTTACATATAAATTTACATATAATCTTCTAAACTTTGACTACCTTGCGAGTAATGTTTGTGCTATGTATCTTTTTCGAAGACTGGACATATATACTGGGTATTTGGGTTGTGCGTTTACACACCATTAAAATAGGATTCACCCATTTTTTTATTATTTTTTTATTTTTTTATTTTTTGTAATTTTGTTTTTATTACTAGTATCAAACTGCGAAAAAAATAAATAAATAAAAATTATAAACTTTGATAAGTCAAAATTATTAATATAAAAAAATATGGAGCAGAATACCAAAAAAACACAGTTACATTCGCATAAACATTTCTTTTTATTTATTATTTAAGTTGGTTTGATTTGTTGTTGTAAATTTAAGTAGGGTAAGTGAGATGAAAATAGAAACCTTAACGTAAAAGCTATGTTCTCATGACTTTGAATGATTGAGATGTTAGAAAATCTGATTGTTCATGACATTTTCAAAGTAGATTGTTTTTTTTTTATTGAATATTATATAATTTATTTCAAATCAAATAATTCTATTTTTAAAGTCGTGTAAAAGGATATGTTCATACTATATTTTATGTAATATGTAATGAAAATGGTTAATAGACAAAGAAGTTACTAAAGTTTGAGAAAATGTTTGCCTAATTTACTATAGTTTAAAACGTTACACACAAGTTACTCAAGTTCACGGGTTTATCAACTGGGTTACTAAAGTTTCAAAAATGTTACACTAGAGTTACTCCAAAGGTGGGCAACCGATTTATAGCCGGTATCCTAGTCTGAAACATATTCCGCCTCAAAAAAGTTACTAAAGTTTGAGAAAAAGTTCGTCTAAGTTACTAAAGTTTCAAAACTGTCATCTAAGTTACTCAAGTTCACCTTTTTTTTTTTTTTTTTTTTTTTTTTTTTTTTTTTTTTTTTAAAAGTCGGTTTTGTAATAACTATGATACAGAATAAAACAGGGTAAAATTCATAGATGTACTAACTGAAGTGATTCATTATACATAACCAACTAACGAAAATACCATTATAAACAAAAAAATTTGCACGTTAGTTCCCTTTTGTTGCAAAATCTTGCAGCGTCTATTCTTTTGGCCAACGGGCGTTTGTAATTATTTTCAAAAATCTTGGTTTATATGTTTTCATCCGCTATTTATCCGTTTTATACATTTGTGTACGTTTTATAGGTTTTTGTACATTTTTATACGTTTTTGTACGTTTTATACTTTTTATACGTTTTGTATGTTTTTATACGTTTGTGTACGTTTTTATATGTTTTCATACGTTTGTGTACGTTTTTATATTTTTTGTACGATTTTCTATGTTTTTATGCGTCTTTTATTACATTTTTTTTACGTTTTTCTACGTTTTTATGTGTTTTTTTACATATTGTACGTTTTCACACGTTTTTATCAAATTTATTTGTTTTTATCCGTTTGTACAGGGAACTGAAAGATAGTGCACCCGTCTCTTATCACAACAAACCCACTATCCCTCAGATTGATGGCTTAAATATCCCCGTCTATAAGGGAATATAATCCAGAATTAGACATTAGTGAACGAGAATACAAACCCATTATCCGTTTTAACTATAGTAACTTAAGTGAACATTGTCCCAAACTTTAGTAACTTATGTGAACATTTTCTCAAACTTTAGTAACCTAATTTATTAACCTATAATACATCAGTGCCACGTAGGAATTTAACCGGTAGTAAAAGGTTAAAACTAAGACAGTAACTTATGTAACCGGTGGGAAAAAGTTGAGGAACTTGTTTGTAACGTTTTAAACTATAGTAACTTAGGCGAATATTTTCCCAAACTTTAGTAACTTATTTGTCTATTAGAAAAACTTATTTTTTATTTTACGTAATTAATTAGGGTTTTACTAACAATAACCATGATTTATGTTGAAACAATGTATGATGTACAAAACAAATCATCTAAAATCATTAACCACTTCAATTTCCAATTATTTCTCCATTAAACATGTCAATTTGAAAAAAAAAAAAAAAAAAAAAAAAGGTATACTAAATACATGAATAAAAATGTGAACTTAAAATACTTGTTCTCGCAAAACGATCATAGAAGTTGCACAAAACCAAGAAAATATACAATCCTAGAAGTTGCACAATTACGTTACTTTTAGTGGTCTTGTTATTGTTTGATTTAACACAAAGTATATCTTTCATTTGAAGATATAAAAACATGTGACTTTTCCAGTCTAATCAAGTTCTTGAAAGCCTGTAAAAGAAAAGATTCAATTTAGAGAAAAATAACCTTTTAATATATCCATTAAAAAAGAAAAAGAAAAGAATATTTTTTTTTACTGGTATGAACTATGAAGTATCGTGATGTCTGGATAAAGACTTATTTGGCCAGCATCCGATAGAATATTCTAGTCATTATTTTCACTTTTTCAAAACTCAAAAAACGGATAATTGAAGCATTTGCCCTTATTTAAATCCAGTAATCCACGCCTGAAACTTTTCTTTTCTTTTTCTTTTTAATAGCAAACTACAGTAATTCATAATGTGTCTAAAAAATACTAGTAACATAACATCACTACGAATATATAAAGATAATGTGTCTCAAAAATACTAGTAACATAACATCACTACGAATATATAAAGATAATGTGTTTCATCACTCACAGGAGTTACATATATTTGCGATTTATTGTTTCACAGGATAAATGCACTGGATAACGCAAATCGTCATATTGTCCAATGTTAGAATGGTGTAGGAATGTGACATGATTCGCATTGTGAGTTCAAATGAACCACTTAGCAAAAAGCATTGTTTTGTCGAGAAATAAGGTGTATTTTACACATTTAAAGGCCATAACAACATTTTATTACTTAATTACTTCGTACATGCTTTAAACGCAGATAATCAGTAACGTTGAACATGTTGAAATATTCTTTATCTATATATATAATATATAAGAGAAAAGTTCATTTGGTTACTTTTATTTTGATGCTTACTGAGGGACAAATACTCACCATCTATTAAGTTTGATCTAATGGTTGAGATTAATCTAAGATTTAATTTTATAAACCTTTTTACTCTCCATATATACAAGCTTTTTTTTTTTTTTTTTTTTTTTTTTTTTTTTTTTTTTT
This sequence comes from Artemisia tridentata subsp. tridentata, assembly GCA_021014915.2. Taxonomy (NCBI): domain Eukaryota; kingdom Viridiplantae; phylum Streptophyta; class Magnoliopsida; order Asterales; family Asteraceae; genus Artemisia; species Artemisia tridentata. The sequence continues at coordinate 103,967,250 of CP139504.1, forward strand.
TTTTTTTAATATCACATTTATTTTCACACACATAAGTGTGTTTCTCTCTTAATAACTTCTCGGCTTCTTTTTTTTTGAACGGCAAGTTAGTACAATACTAGCGAGTCAGAGACTCGACGCATCTGAGTGGGTAGAGCCAACACAGATTCTTACCTAGAAAGAAAACCCAGTGAGACTCGAACTTGAGACCTCATGGAAACAACCTCCCCCAAAGCTCCTTAGGAGACCTTAGGTCGCCACACGTGAGCTAAGCCGAGTTGGTTAATCACCTACCCCAAAGTTAGTAACCGCCAATCAACATCACCATTCCGATCACCATCACCATTCCGATCATCATCACATCATCCCCCAAAGTTATCATCCTTTTTTATGGCTTTCGTTAGATTTAAATAAACCGTTTTGATTCAGAAGCTGATTTGATTGATATTTTTGCGGTTCATAATGCTGTTGAGTCGGTTGATAATTATGTGGATCAAGTTGTTTAGCATTTTTTGTGATCAAGTTGCACACCAAGTGTTTGATGAAATGTCTGAGTGAAAAATATTTGATAATCTTGTTATCTGCACCTGTAATTTTGCTTATTAATTAAGCTGTCAGTGATTTTTTTTTTTATTTTTTTTTTTTTTATTATTATTTTTTTTTACATTAATTTTTGCTTATTAATAAAAAAATAATGCTATTTTTATGTCTGATTGTTGTTTTGTATCGAGTATTAGTTGTGATATTCTGTTAAAAATGATGCAACACTTGGGTTTGATTTTGTTGTTTATATCACTTGTGATATTCTATTAAAAATGATGCAACAGTTGGGTTTGATTTTGATGTTTATATCACTTGTGATATTCTGTTAGATTTTTTGAAATATCACAAGTGATAATAGTGTTCTCATACGGTTTTCTTGCTACAAACCTATTTGCATACTCTATTATCAACTTATTTTGGTCATTCATTTCATGAAAAAGAATCTTTGCAGTGTATCTCATTCTCATGTTGTTCATCTTTTCGGAGAAACCTTTGATATCACAGGTGATATCTCAGATGTGTCGGCTTCTTATTTTTGTTGAATCAGTGGTGGTAATGGAGGAGCATGTTATATCATAGGTGATATCACGCTTGATATCACTGGTCATATCACGTACTAAACAATGATCAATTTTCAACCCCAACCTATTTTGTTACCTCTATTAATGCACTGTAGTTATCACAAATATTCATTTATAATTCTTGACTTTGTCTTCCAGGTACTTGAATAATTGTATTATTACTTAGAACTAATATTAGGTCTCTTACAAACACAATCACATAACATGGGAACATGTGATTGCTTCTCAACTTGTGCATCCCTCTTTTAGGCGTTTCGTCAAACACCTTCCATGAAAGTGCATTAGCTTACAGATTAGTGCATTAACTTACGATGAGTCATTAGGAGTTCTACAAAAATATTTATACTTATGTTAAGAAAGCATGTTGAGTGTTATAACTTACAGATTAGTGTTATATCACAAGTGATACTGCATCGAGAAAAAAAACGAAACGAAAAAAAAAAGTGACCCTCTATTGAAAGATAATTAAATGCTCGTAATGATGGTGTAATTTTTTTAGATTAACGGTTTACAGTTTTTGAGATATGTAATATTTAAAAATGAGAGATGAAAGTAGGTTTTAATTAAAAAATGGAGGTGGACTAGATTTACACTTTAGGTCCCTCATTGTTTTGTGTGTTTTTTTTTTTTTTTTTTTTTTTTTTTTCTTATAATCTTTTTCTTTTGATCTAATAATTTGTGTGGTCCAGATTTGTCACTTGGGATGTAGCGATTTTTAAGTATGCAAAATAAAATGACTCTAATATATAATTGGGCTAATGACACCATAATGTATTATACATTTATACTTGTCACTTGTACATTTTATATGTATCGAATAAATTTTTTTGCTATTCTATGTATTAAACTTGATTTTATTGTATTTTTTGTGTACTTTTTGACAACTATGATACACACAGAGGGGCGGGGCCAAGATTTTTAGTTAAGGGGGGCTGGTCGTGCTTAACGCAAAAAGTCTTGTGATACATATAGCTTCAAAAATTAATTTATATTTATCTCTTTTATTGTTTAAGTTATTTATTTATGAATTTTGTAGACATGATTATAGAATAAAGATAGCTCAATGTAACAAAACTAATAGAAAAACGGCTTGTAGTTTAAATAACTAATGAATGAAGTGAGGCTCAGCACCCACTAGTCACCCTACTAGCTCCGCCTCTAATATAGTAGCAAAAAAATGAGGGGCAAAATGGTCATAAAATACACAAAAAATACAATAAAATCAAGTTTAGTACACTGAATAACAAAAGAAATTATTCGATGTATATAAAAGGTGCAAGTGACAAGTATGATATATTATTGTGTCATTAGCCCTATATAATTATATGGCTAAGTATATGTGAGCTTTAGGGATACATACAAATACATTTAATTAATTAGACACCTTTGTATATAATATGCTAGTTGTCTAACCCGCCCAATAGGCGAGTTACTTTCGTGATATTATGTATTTATTGTGCTTATGTTGAAAGTTAAATGTTTTAGTATTTTTTATTGCATGAATAAAAAAAACAGATTCAAGAAGATGTTTGTGTTGGATGGTTTACGTAATATATATAGAATTTCAATAGACATATGTACACAAAAATAAAAATTAAGGAACCCGTAAACAAAAAAAGTGACTAAGTTACTAACTATATATAATGAATAATAAAATTGTCTATTAAACAATACCATCTCCAATATCTAATATCTAGTTTGCAAACTCTTTTATTTTTGCCTTCTCAGACGAATTCAGACCAGAACCAAGCCTCATGTTTACGGTTAAACGCAAGACGTACACGATTAAGGATACCTTGTCGGAAAGAAACATATGACATCAACTTCACCCGTTTAAACCGTTGGGCACCAAATTTGATAATTACTTGGGTAGTCGAAGAGAACTCGTTGGAAGACTTGTCACATTTCTGCATCAAAACTTTCACAAGCTCAAGCAATGGTCAATGTTGGCGTATGTGTCTGAACGATCCTTCCCGTTCGGACAACGTTGGGTCGTTCGGATGGATACCGAAGGGCGCCCGAATCATCCGGCTATTTTAACTGTAATTAATAACAGGTGGCATTACCTTTTGGATATATGGCAGCAGCAGACACCACCGCCGCCCCCCCAGGATTTACGGGATTATGTCTGAGACATGTTCCCAGAAAATCCGGCGCCGCCATTTTAGGTACCAAGGCTGGGTACTATAAATACCCAGCTCATTTACTACCTTCAACCAATTTTTTACCATCCATATTTGCTCCATATTACTGTTTAGAGTCCCTCGGTATATCTGATACTTACTCTCACGCCGGAGGGGGGTCCTGGGATAACACCCGGGGCGAGCCTAACGTGTGCTGTTGTGTGCAGATATCCGGAAGACCCTCCAAAGCCGAAGGGATCAGCACCTAAACCTTTCGGAGGAACACTTACCTGGTTCATCCGAAAGGCCTCATTTGCTTGTCTGGAGTGGTTACAGAAAATTACTTCAACAAATTGGCGCCATCCGTGGGACCAACTATTCGATCTACCCGAAGTTCAGAATGGCTGGTCCTACACCACAAAAAGGAAAGATTGTGAATATGATTCGAAACCCTACGACCTCCGGAAAAAGGAAGACGACAGATGCGGAGGAGGAATGGATGAATGCCCCGATCAGTTTCCCTCCCATCTTTTCGGGCGACGTGTCGGACGAGCCTTTGATAGTAGAGGCCGAGGTGGAAGGCTATACGGTGCGAAGGATCTACATAGACCAGGGCGCTTCAGTAGAAGTGATGTATGAGCATTGTTTCGAACACCTGTGCCCCGCTATCAAGGCTAGACTGAAAGAAACCAACACTCCATTGATAGGATTCGCGGGGGAGTCCATAAAACCATTAGGGAAGGTTGAACTAGAAGTCTGTTTTGGAAGCCAAGGTTTGTATCATAAGACAATGATGAAGTTCGCCGTGATAAGGTCACCTTCTCCGTACAACATCATTCTAGGACGATCAGGTTTAAAAAAGCTGCGTGCCATCCCATCGACCATCCATTCAATGATGAAGTTCCCTACTCCGAGAGGCATAGCGACCTTAGTCACTCGATCGATAATTGTTTCGGAATGCCGCAAGCTAGAGGAGAAACAGATGATAGAGAAGGAGGCAAAGAACGAACCTCATGATGCCGAAGGGATGGAGGAGTTCACTGGGAAAACGGAGGAAGTAATGATACATCCGGCTTACCCGGACCAACTAGTAACCATTGGAGGAAATTTTTCCTCAGAATGTAGGAGGCAATCGATTACATTACTAAAAAACAGTCAAGATGTATTCGCCTGGGAACCTTCGGATATGACGGGAATACCCCGTCGGATTACCGAACACACGCTGAACGTGGACGTTCAAGATCGGCCGGTAGCGCAAAAAAAAAGAACCTTCTCCGCTGAAAAGAACCAGGTCATTGCCAGCGAAGCGGAAGAATGGGTGAAAGCCGGAATAGTTCGACCAGTGCAATACCCTACGTGGATTTCAAACCCAGTGTTGGTCAAGAAATCCGATGGTAGTTGGAGGATGTGCATCGACTTCAAAAACCTCAACTCATCTTGCCAAAAAGATTATTACCCGTTGACAGAAATCGATTGGAAGATAGAGTCGGTCATGAGGTTCCGGTACAAGTGCTTTTTGGATGCTTACAAGGGATACCACCAGGTGCAAATGGCGAAGGAGGATGAAGAGAAAACAGCCTTTTATACTGAACATGGGACTTACTGTTATACAAAAATGCCGTTTGGTTTGAAGAACGCCGGAGCTACGTACCAGCAATTAGTTGACTCAGCCTTCCGGTCACAGATAGGGAGAAACCTTGAGGCGTATGTGGACGACATGGTAATAAAAAGCAAAACAGAAAAAGAATTGTTGGCCGACATAGCAGAGACGTTCGTTAACCTCCGGAAGATTAATATGAAATTGAACCCTAAGAAATGTTCGTTCGGAGTGAAAGAAGGAAGATTTCTTGGGTACATGGTAACGTCCGAGGGGATTAGGGCGAACCCGAAGAAAACTCGAGCCGTGGTGGACATGCAGTCCCCGAAATCGCTGAAAGAAATGCAGAGCTTAAGTGGTAAGCTGGCGGCTCTGAACCGTTTCTTGTCCAAGTCGGCAGAAAGAGCGCTTCCGTTCTTCGATACATTGAAAAATATCACCAAGGATAACCGGGACGAATACCGATGGACGGAACAGGCCGAAATGGCTTTTCAAGAAATGAAAAAGATGATCCTCGAGCTTCCCTACCTAACGACCCCAAAACCGAAAGAAGACCTGTACGTGTACCTAGCAGCGTCAAAGGGGGCGATAAGTGGGGTACTTTTGGTAGAAAGGGAAAGAAAGCAAACCCCTCCGGTGGAGAAGCTAGCTCTGGCGCTGTTACACTTATCAAGGAGACTTAGGAGGTATTTTGAGGCCCATCCGATAAAAGTCATCACTGATCAACCCATCAAACAAATACTGAACAAAGCGGAAGCATCCGGGAGACTGGCCAAATATACCGTGGAATTAGGAGCTTACAATATCACTTATGTACCCCGGAACGCGATCAAAGGACAAATCCTTGCGGATTTTATAACGGAAATACCCTTGGTCACATCCGATCAGATCGTAAAGGAGGGTGGCAAGGAGATATGTAATATCTCCAGTCAAGAGCAGTGGGTGTTGTATACCGATGGAGCGTCCAGCAAGTCAGGCGCTGGAGCAGGTTTGGTGTTGATTAGCCCAGATCAAACGGAATATACATACGCCATCCGATTAAACTTTAAAAGCACTAACAATGAGGCCGAATACGAAGCCTTGCTGGCAGGATTGAGAGTCGCCCGAAAAATGAAGATCCAGGCGTTGGAAGTTAGAGTGAACTCCAATCTGGTAGCGAGCCAGATCAATGGGGAATTCGTAGCATCCAAGGATAGCATGATACGGTACTTGGCCAAGGCCAAAGAGTATATTGCATGCTTTGAACAGTTTAAAATCTGGAGCATCCCAAGAATGCAAAACCAAAAAGCAGATATACTCAGTAAGCTGGCATCCATGGCTTTCGACCACTTGACAAAGGAAACCTTAGTGGAAGTTTTGGAAAAACCGTCAACAGAAGAAGAGGTAGTCAGCGCCATTGTAGAGGAAGAAGAGGAAAACTGGATGACCCCAATCATTCGGTGTAAGCAGGAGGGCGTTTGGCCGGAGGATCAAAACGAGGCTCGGACTCTCCAAATGAAAATAAATCAGTATACCCTAGTGGATGGCGTGCTCTTCAAAAAATCCTATCTGGGCCCAATGTTGAGATGTGTCGGACCATTACAGGCCAACTACATCGTCCGGGAAGTGCACGAAGGAGCGTGTGGGATGCACTCGGGGCCGCGATCTATCGTGGCAAAGTTAATGCGATAGGGATAATACTGGCCGACCATGCACCGGGATGCCAGGGAAATAATTCAGAAATGTGACCCTTGTCAGATACATGAACCTATGCCGAGGCTCCCAAAAACTGAACTGACTTCAATCATGGCCCCATGGCCCTTCTATCAATGGGGCATGGATGTGTTGGGTCCTCTACCGGAAGCTCCGGGGAAAATCAAGTTTGTTATTGTAGCCATCGACTATTTCACCAAGTGGATGGAAGCCAAGCCATTAGCTCGCACAACCGGGAAAGAAGTCAAAAAGTTTGTTTGGGAGAACATAGTATGTAGGTTCGGATTGCTGAGGGTAATCGTTACGGACAACGGGAGCAATTTCATCCATGATCCTTTCAAAAGCTGGTGCGAGCGCCTGAATATAACCCAGATCAATACCGCCGTAGCCCACGCTCAAGCCAACAGATTAGTAGAAAGGGCTAACAAGAGCCTGATGAAGGGGTTCAAATCTAGGCTCGGCAGGTGATTCGTCGTTTATAGTATATATATTTTCCAAAGGAAACGCAACGGATGTATTTCCCAGGGTCGTAGTCCCAACGAAGGTTGAAGTCGAGTCATCGTTTACGGTGTCGAATACGTGAAGTGAATGGAGAATAAGAGTGATGATTGGTGGATTTTACACTATGAACAATGAAATATAAAGTAAAAACAATTACTTAAGCTAAGAGTAAAAGTAAACTAAGCATAGAATCCTAAAAAAAATGAAAATTGAATTTAAAACGTACGCGACGAATTTTAAAAACGTAATTAAAAAGTGATCTTCTAAATTCTAAGTCCTAAAAATGTAAAATAATTTTTCTTAAATCCTAAATATAAAAAGAAAATTTTAGAAAAAAGAAATATATATATATATTTTTTTATTTTATTTATTATGAATTAAAAACTAAAGAAACTAATTAAATCAATTAAAAATAGTAAACTGTTTTGGAAAGATGTGAAAATTTCCAGAAAAATCTAAAATTATATTTAGGAACTATGAAAAATGAAAGTGAAACTTGGATAAGCCCTGATAAGCAGTTTGGGCTAATAAGCAGTTGGGAAAAAGCACAAAAATAAGCAAAACAGCTCTAAAAATAATCCAATGTTCAACAACTAATTAACACACTATATAAAGCTTAAAACAACAGAAGAAATCCAAATAAGCTCTATGAATAAGCAGATAAGCAGTGGCACAACAACAATGTTAGGGCAGTGACAAGTGGGGTGAACAACCCTATTGCAGCTACTCTAAAAGCTAGTAAAAAGCCAATTGGGGGAAACAAAGAGTGGCTACTGAAAGCTTATACTACAAGCTTCTAACAACCTTAAAATGCCCAAAATCCAATCTCAATTGCTCACTTAAATTTGATCAATCACAGGTGCATGTGGGAACTGCAATGTGTGCAGGTCTGCACAGGCCTAAGTGGGGCAATTTGCAAGCTGAAATTAAGCTACCTAATAAGCTGATAAGTGAAATACCAGATTAAATACTAAAAGCTAGTTATGTAAGCTAATTGTAACCAAAAAAATCAGGAGCTAGTCTCCATTGGATAAGCCAATATTAAGCTGAGATCAGCAGCTAATTGTGCAAGTCTGCCAATTGGTGTCTGTTGCAGCAGATGGAGTATTTGGCTTCTAATTCTTTTTGTTACTCACTGAAAAAGTACCTCCTTATGGATTCTAACTTCAACTATTGAAAGGAACACAAAAACACCAAAAGATCATGCCTAGATAAGCTCAGCTTATACTGAGCTTATGAGGGCAGTAGTGATTCCCATATTTGCACTAGTCAACTAAAAAAACTCAAAATGCCTCGAATCATCCTATTACCTAACACAAACAGCTTATATATATCCAAAATTAAGGTCAATAAAACTTCTGACTTAGGTAAATGAATAGTGACAAGGGCTTTTGATCAATCACCAAGTCTTATACCAAACACTCTTTTAGAAAATGAATTAGTACTTTTACACTACAAATCCCAATATAAGCTATAAAAACCTATTAACTACTGATTATCTATCTAACTTATCAACTATTGAGCAATTCTAAATTATGAAATAAGCACTGAAACAATAGAATTAAGCAGTTCAATAGTATAGCATAAAAACAAAGAATATCATGAAGCTTACAATTGAAAACCATGTATGAAACAAATCTGATCAACCAATTAACACCCAGGCTTATCCAATAAGCCAAAACTACCCCAAACAAGCTCTTTCCTGATCAGCTTATTCTCCAGCTTATTTGAACAGTAATGCTGACTTTTGTTGACTTTTTGGGAAATTTGAGATTAAAACTGAATTGTATCAAGGAAACTTGTACAAAAACCAAGATAAGCTTATATGAGCTTATGAAATCAGAAATGAAGCTCAAAACAGTTTGATAACATTTAATGAAAGCTTTGACAAAGAAATTTAAAAGGGAAATTGAAATTTCATTGAACTTAAAAACTGGATTACATTAATTTGAAACTACTGAATGTTTGAAGATTACAATAAGCTAAAACTACACTATACTACTCCTACTCCTAAAGCCTAACTATCTAACTTCTCAAATGAGGGTGAGGAGGGGCTATTTATAGCCGAGCTTGAACCTTCTAGGCCTGCCATGTCATCAATCCGTGTGATTTTGTGCTTCTTTGAATCAATATCAACCCTCTGATCATCTCTTGATCAACAATCTATCATTTCTAGCCCTTGGATTAAATGGCCACGAATCACCCACCCATGAGAATACTCCAATTCGCTGACATGTCATTCTTTTGCGTCATTCCTCTGCCATGTCAGAGGTGTCAGGTGAAGTTCCAATCGTACCCTTAATCTCAGTAATTTAAGGATTGGGTTTTTAGGGTTCTTCGCTGGTAAAAATTGGGGGGCGGGTAAAGTTGGGTTTGATTGGTATTTATTTATTGTTTTGACCGGGTTGTAGTTATAAGGTTTGACTGGGTATAGTTGGGTGGGTCGGATCTTGGGTTTAGGATAGTGGACTTGGCTGGGTAGTGTATTTGGGCTTGGGTTGATTATTTGGATTTGCTTAGTTTTATGTTTAAGGTTTAAGGATTAGGATTTATGTAAAGTGAAATAATAAGGACCAATTTTGTATTTTCAGAAATTTCAGGGACTGATTTTGCCAATTTTTAAAAGTTGATCCAAGGGCTTGTTTTGTCATTTGGTGAAGCTTTGAGGGTTGACTTTGACTTTTGAGCATAAATATCTTTTCCGGCTTCGGCTTTAAATCTTTTCCAAATCTCGTGCTCGTTTTCCCGGTTTTTCTTGATCTTTTGTCATTTTTTTCCGTTTATCCGTTTCCTGCACAAATATAAACACAAAAACACAATATCTTTTGGCATTTTGGTTAGTTTTTGGTCTATTTGGGTCCGGTTTTGGTCAAATAAAGGTATGTGTTTAAGCACATACCAAAATTCCCCCAGACTAAGATATTGATGTGTCCTCACGCAATGTTATAAAAACATGTTTTCAAAACCAAGGATTTCCAATCTGTTTTTACTAACTTTGATAAGTAGCAAAATTTTCAAAAGAGATTAAGAAATCTTAAGTTCTAAAAACTCTCCGATTTTCCATTTTATTCTATTTTTGTATTTTTCTCATTATCATGTGACGGTTTTGTTGACAATCATTATCTTTCAATAACTTTTAGGGTCAACGAGTAGGAAACACGACTCATAAAGAAGTGACCATACGGATAAAATTCGTCGTTCCTGATTTTTCGCGAGTCCCCAAACTAAGCTTAAAAACGAAATCATTGCTATTTACAAGTTAGATTGCTATCACTACCCATGAAAGTTAATTGTGTATTACTTCTCGTTCCCAAATTCCTATTTTCCTCTACTTATTTTATTTTTGGTGAGAAATGAATTTCTTCAAATTCTCATTTCGATAATTTTTAGTCCGATAAAGATACCTAGTTTAGACACTAAGTAGTTTCCAAACCTTCCCTCGAAAACCGTTGCATACAAAAATGAGGTCCACATCAAGGTCTCTGATTTAACACGATTTTGAGGATATCCCTTTTATATACGACCGAAATAACTCATCTACGAGTCCAGAGACAGAAGCTTTTATTAGGATACCCCCGGAGTCGAAATTTGGCATTTTTTTAACATTATTAAGCACATATTATTATTCCTCGGCCTTTTAAACAACCTAGACAACGGCAGCGAACCGTCAAGAATCGGGAGTCTTATTTTGACCTTGGATATTTTTCCTCTGCCTTTTTGAAGTCTGAGTCAACGGAAGCGAACCGTCAGGAAACAGAAAACTTTTATCGGCTTTGGATTATTATTATTATTATTCATTATTCATTATATATTTTGCCAAATCCCGAGTCCTACGGCTTTTATAGCAATAGAGACAATAGCACGTACTATCAGGAATCAGTTGCCTATTACACCGTAACACTGGCAGTACCTTGATGTGTACCCAACTTTTATAAGCAAGGATTCTCTAAGGAAGAAGTAAAACTAATTATCGCCAAAACCAAAATACCTTTAATTATTCCTAGATTACTATTATTGGGTGAAACAAGCTTATGGGAACAAGAAGCCACAATTAACTTCGATGAGCTCTAAAGAGATCCAACTACTCCACGTTTAGCAATCTAACTTATAAACAACTCTATCATTTCTCGTTCTTCGCAAATTTAAAATCTTAAATAATAAGATCCGCGAATGCTTAGCCAAATAATCAAGCCATGCATATATAAAGTCAATTATGGGAACTTGCAAACTCTTAAAAGAAATTCGCGTTTTATAGCTCCTTGTATAAAAGACTAGCACGAGCTTATAGATTATAAATGGTTAAGGGGACAAGCTAGGGCTCAACACGCCCGATCAAGTCAGAATTTTATTCCTACTCTCACCAGCGGAAAGTCAACAAAATGTCAAAATTTATTATATTTTTGCACAAAAATTTTTAAAATTTTTCTCATTTTTTTTTGATTTTTTTCATTTTTGGAGGAAAAACGGGGTTGCATGAGTAAACGGCAAAAAAATGCAAGGCAAAAATCAGATCGAAAGATCACCCCCCCCCCCCCCAGACTAAAACGAGACATTGTCCTCAATGTCTTAAAGGTAAGGGTTCTCCTACATAAATCTAAGGCCGTTTATTAATTATGCCAAAGATAAACGTAAAACGATAAGATTAAGGATATCGGATAAGCAACGAATGATGAAACTCGAGTGGAGAGAAGCAAACCACGAGCACGAGAGTCTTCATCAATCGGGCAAATCCTGGACACACATAAACAACCACGAAACACAAGAAATGGATAAGGAAGACCCCCTCACGTCACTTATTAGAAAAGAGATAAGAAGATAGATGGATAAGCATGGGGTGCCTCCCACGAAGCGCTTGTTTTTTAACGAGTCGTATAGCTTAGACTCGCCCCGAATTTATTTGTTCTTGGGGGAGCATGTGGAAAAAAAATAATCTCCATCGGACTTTCGGTCAAGATGTTTGGATAAACATTGAAGCATACGAAAGTTCCACTCCGATGAGATACCTACGGCTTAAAAGAATGAGAGATGCCGGGGTCAAAGACGGTATCTTCACTCCCGAAGGAGTGAATGAGAGGAGAAGTCACCGGATAGGTGAAGAAAGGGAGAAAGATCTGAATAACAATTATGAGATAATCGTCATCCTCACTCCCGGAAGAGATAAAAAGGGTGGGTTGGGTGGGCAAAATATTAGGTATACGAACATACTCTTCAGAGATCTCATCCACCACTTTAGAAGTCACAACACCCGTATCGGGCTCGATATCAGAAAGAATTTCATCATCAGGTGGTTTAACAGGCGGACGAGTGGGTGATGACTCAGTTTCAGGAAGTGAAAGAGGATCATCATTAAGCAATCTTTCAAGAAAAAGAATTTCCCCTTTTGAGTCATGGGAATCGTCGGGGCGAGGTATTGGTAAAATCGGCTCATTAAATGTAGAGTCCTCGTCCTCAACGTTCTCTAACCCTCCATCGAAAAGAGGATTAACTTTGCAAGAAGTATACTCATCATTGAATTCAAAAAGAGGGTTAGAGAAAATCCCGGAAGTAACCTTAGAAACGTCAAGAGATTCACCATAAAATTGCAAATCACTTTCACTGTCGGATATTTCCTTGGACTCACTTGGGATTGGGACAAGGTTCTCAACACTAGACTTTATGAATTCGTCCGATTCCTTTTCAGGAATAGTGCTAAGATGCTCATCCCCCATAATGAGAGAGTCCTCGGGTTCTTTGGTTGGTAAGACGGTTGTGATTGCAGTTGACGGCTCCTTATAATATATCCCAATAGAATCCTCGTCATCATCGTCATCGTAATAAGTGAATGACATATTGGCACAATGAAGGTTCTCTACTGGTCGAGACGCTTCCCTCTCTTCGTGATAAGACGAGTCAACAGGAGGATCTTGTTTTCGAGTTATAAGAATCCACTCCTGAAGATGGTTCATTTCAGCTTGAAGGTTCATGTTGAATTGATTTTGAGCAATAATTATTTTAGTAATCAATTCAGCTCTAGTTAACTCGCTCTGAGGAAGTGGCTGAGGGGGTGTATAGTGTGGAGGTTGGTCAAAACCGGATGAGTCATGATTGTTATAAGGAATATGTTCATAGTGCATGTTCTCGGTTTGACAATCAGAACCATAATGGGGACCTCCACAATACTCACAACATTGATACTGTTGTGGCTGATTTGGTGAATTATATGGATGGTGGTCATAACCGAAGTTTTGATTACATGGAACTTGTTTATAGACAAACGTGTTCCCTGTTTGACAATCAAAACCCGGGTGAGGACTACCTCCACAAAACTCACACGAGTATGTCTCCATCTGATGTTGTGGGGGCTGGTTGAAAAAGTCGGTTGTTTCATGGTAAGAATAAGGATTTTGGTCATAGACAAACCCGTTTCCCGATTCCACCATGCTACAACCGGGACATTTCCCACCATTATGAGGACCCCCACACCATTGACAACCGTAATGGTAAGATGAAGACATAGAGAAGAAGAATTAAACGGATAGAGGGTAAGAGATAAAGAATCAAATGGATAAGAGGATTAAGAAGAATATTTTTGGATTTTTAAATTTTAGAAACATGGAACATCACAAAGAAAAAAGGAAAATAAATTTGAAAAGAAAATCTTTTTGGGTTTTTATATTTAAGGAAAAATTAATCACAATATTTTTGGTACCGATCCCTCAATCGATATCGTTTCTCTTACGACTACGCGCAGAGTGGCGGAGAAGCAAAGGTCCGCTCGAAAGCTGATTAAAAACCCGCCTCTTTCGGTCTGCAATTTAATGCCAAGACCATCCTTAAACCACTTGTATAGGTTGTAATCGAAAGATAGTCCGAAAATCAAATGATTTCACGATTGTTTTGTTGTTATTTCGGAATGGTTTACAACACTTTCAAGAAAGTGAGGATGTATTATTATTGTATTTTTTTGAAAACACTTTAGGAAAAGTGTTTTATTTATTTTCTTTTTGTATTTTTCTTTTATAAAAACAAAGAACTTCCGAGGAAGGGTCTTCAAAACACGATTCGACGAACGAAATTCAAACTCTTCTCAAGCCTTCCCCGGCAGCGGCGCCATTTTTTGATTCGTCGTTTATAGTATATTTATTTTCCAAAGGAAACGCAACGGATGTATTTCCCCGGGTCGTAGTCCCAACGAAGGTTGAAGTCGAGTCGTCGTTTACGGTGTCGAATACGTGAAGTGAATGGTGAATAAGAGTGATGATTGGTGGATTTTACACTACGAACAATGAAATATAAAGTAAAAACAATTACTTAAGCTAAGAGTAAAAGTAAACTAAGCATAGAATCCTAAAAAAAAACGAAAATTGAATTTAAAACGTACGCGACGAATTTTAAAAACGTAATTAAAAAGTGATCTTCTAAATTCTAAGTCCTAAAAATGTAAAATAATTTTTCTTAAATCCTAAATATAAAAAGAAAATTTTAGAAAAAAGAAATATATATATATATTTTTTATTTTATTTATTATGAATTAAAAACTAAAGAAACTAATTAAATCAATTAAAAATAGTAAACTGTTTTGGAAAGATGTGAAAATTTCCAGAAAAATCTAAAATTATATTTAGGAACTATGAAAAATGAAAGTGAAACTTGGATAAGCCCTGATAAGCAGTTTGGGCTAATAAGCAGTTGGGAAAAAGCACAAAAATAAGCAAAACAGCTCTAAAAATAATCCAATGTTCAACAACTAATTAACACACTATATAAAGCTTAAAACAACAGAAGAAATCCAAATAAGCTCTAAGAATAAGCAGATAAGCAGTGGCACAGCAGCAATGTTAGGGCAGTGACAAGTGGGGTGAACAACCCTATTGCAGCTACTCTAAAAGCTAGTAAAAAGCCAATTGGGGGAAACAAAGAGTGGCTACTGAAAGCTTATACTACAAGCTTCTAACAACCTTAAAATGCCCAAAATCCAATCTCAATTGCTCACTTAAATTTGATCAATCACAGGTGCATGTGGGAACTGCAATGTGTGCAGGTCTGCACAGGCCTAAGTGGGGCAATTTGCAAGCTGAAATTAAGCTACCTAATAAGCTGATAAGTGAAATACCAGATTAAATACTAAAAGCTAGTTATGTAAGCTAATTGTAACCAAAAAAATCAGGAGCTAGTCTCCATTGGATATGCCAATATTAAGCTGAGATCAGCAGCTAATTGTGCAAGTCTGCCAATTGGTGTCTGTTGCAGCAGATGGAGTATTTGGCTTCTAATTCTTTTGTTACTCACTGAAAAAGTACCTCCTTATGGATTCTAACTTCAACTATTGAAAGGAACACAAAAACACCAAAAGAGCATGCCTAGATAAGCTCAGCTTATACTGAGCTTATGAGGGCAGTAGTGATTCCCATATTTGCACTAGTCAACTAAAAAAACTCAAAATGCCTCAAATCATCCTATTACCTAACACAAACAGCTTATATATCCAAAATTAAGGTCAATCAAACTTCTAACTTAGGCAAATGAATAGTGACAAGGGATTTTGATCAATCACCAAGTCTTATACCAAACACTCTTTTAGAAAATGAATTAGTACTTTTACACTACAAATCCCAATATAAGCTATAAAAACCTATTAACTACTGATTATCTATCTAACTTATCAACTATTGAGCAATTCTAAATTATGAAATAAGCACTGAAACAACAGAATTAAGCAGTTCAATAGTATAGCATAAAAACAAAGAATATCATGAAGCTTACAATTGAAAACCATGTATGAAACAAATCTGATCAACCAATTAACACCCAGGCTTATCCAATAAGCCAAAACTACCCAAAACAAGCTCCTTCCTGATCAGCTTATTCTCCAGCTTATTTGAACAGTAATGTTGACTTTTTGGGAAATTTGAGATTAAAACTGAATTGTATCAAGGAAACTTGTACAAAAACCAAGATAAGCTTATATGAGCTTATGAAATCAGAAATGAAGCTCAAAACAGTTTGATAACATTTAATGAAAGCTTTGACAAAGAAATTTAAAAGGGAAATTGAAATTTCATTGAACTTAAAAACTGGATTACATTAATTTGAAACTACTGAATGTTTGAAGATTACAATAAGCTAAAACTACACTATACTACTCCTACTCCTAAAGCCTAACTATCTAACTTCTCAAATGAGGATGAGGAGGGGCTATTTATAGCTGAGCTTGAACCTTCTAGGCCTGCCATGTCACCAATCCGTGTGAGTTTGTGCTTCTTTGAATCAATATCAACCCTCTGATCATCTCTTGATCAACAATCTATCATTTCTAGCCCTTGGATTAAATGGCCACGAATCACCCACCCATGAGAATACTCCAATTCGCTGACATGTCATTCTTTTGCGTCATTCCTCTGCCATGTCAGAGGTGTCAGGTGAAGTTCCAATCGTACCCTTAATCTCAGTAATTTAAGGATTGGGTTTTTAGGGTTCTTCGCTGGTAAAAATTGAGGGGCGGGTAAAGTTGGGTTTGACTGGTATTTATTTATTGTTTTGACCGGGTTGTAGTTATAAGGTTTGACTGGGTATAGTTGGGTGGGTCGGATCTTGGGTTTAGGATAGTGAACTTGGCTGGGTGGTGTATTTGGGCTTGGGTTGATTATTTGGATTTGCTTAGTTTTATGTTTAAGGTTTAAGGATTAGGATTTATGTAAAGTGAAATAATAAGGACGAATTTTGTATTTTCAGAAATTTCAGGGACTGATTTTGCCAATTTTTCAAAAGTTGATCCAAGGGCTTGTTTTGTCATTTGGTGAAGCTTTGAGGGTTGACTTTGACTTTTGAGCATAAATATCTTTTCCGGCTTCGGCTTTAAATCTTTTCCAAATCTCGTGCTCGTTTTCCCGGTTTTTCTTGATCTTTTGTCATTTTTCCGTTTATCCGTTGCCTGCACAAATATAAACACAAAAACACAATATCTTTTGGCATTTTGGTTAGTTTTTGGTCTATTTGGGTCCGGTTTTGGTCAAATAAAGGTATGTGTTTAAGCACATACTCGGCAGGGAAAGGGCTGGATGGGTGAATGAGTTGCCAAATGTCCTGTGGGCACACCGCACGTCATTGAAGACAAGCAATGGAGAAACACCGTTTAGCCTTACGTACGGAAGTGAAGCAGTCATACCGGCCGAAATAGGAATGCCAACCTTTCGGACCATGGTAACCAAGGAAAAGGAAAACGATGAGGGGATCTGTTTAAACCTTGACCTCCTGCAAGAACGATGGTAACCAAATAAAATATCGCTACACATGCCTGGTTATTCCATTCCAATTATAACTTATCTATGCTATGACTAACGAAAAAAATGAAAATACCTTCACAATCAAAGGTAGGTGATTTTGTATACCGAAGGAATGAGGCAAGCCGGGTCGAGAACCAAGGGAAGCTGGGACCCAATTGGGAAGGACCCTACCGGGTCGTGGAAGCATACCAGACCGGATCATACAAGCTGGAAACAATGGAGGAAAAAGAAGTGCCACGAACTTGGCACGCCGTTAACCTTAGAAAATGCTTTTTGTAAATTTCTAATGTCTAATGTAACCTCCGAAAGGAGTTGTTTGACTGTTTCAATGATAAATGCTGTTGCCCCACAGTTTAAAGGGGAATGATTCTCTCTATATATCGCGCTCTCATGCTGTTCATTATTTTCTGAACATAAGCTGAAAATGACCCCTCCGAGAGGTTCACGCCCTCCGGAGATCAGTGGTCAATGTTCAAAGATGGTTCATACCCAAAAAGGGGTTGCCATAGGCAAAAAGGCCGATCGGCACCCAAAAAGGGGTGGCCGCGTAATCATTTATTATTTTCCAAACATAAGTCGAAAGTGATCCCTCCGAGAGTTTCGTGCCCTCTGAAGATCAGTGATCAATGTTCATTATTTTCTCAACATAAGCTGAAAATGACCCCTCCGAGAGGTTCACGCCCTCCGGAGATCAGTGGTCAATGTTCAAAGATGGTTCATACCCAAAAAGGGGTTGCCATAGGCAAAAAGGCCGATCGGCATCCAAAAAGGGGTGGCCGCGTAATCATTTATTATTTTCTGAACATAAGTTGAAAGTGATCCCTCCGAGAGCTTCGTGCCCTCTGGAGATCAGTGATCAATGTTCATTATTTTCTGGACATAAGCTGAAAATGACCCCTCCGAGAGGTTCACGCCCTCCGGAGATCAGTGGTCAATGTCCAAAGATGGTTCATACCCAAAAAGAGGTTGCCATGTGTTTATGGCAAAAAGGCCAATCGGCACCCAAAAAGGGGTGGCCGCACGATCGTTTATTATTTTTTGGACATAAGCCGAAAGTGATCCCTCTGAGAGGTTCGTGCCCTCCAGAGATTAGTGGTCAATGTTCAGTAATAATTCAGACTCAAAAAGGGGCTGCTGTGCAATTATGGCGGTAAGACGCAGGTAATATGATGCAAATAATATGTAAAAAAAAAGAAAAAAGAAAGACCCTTATTAATGGACGAAACAACTGGCGTAAGATAATTTCTAAAGATATACAAAATAGCGTTCGAAGCATGCAGTTCATGAATTGTTACATTTATCCGAACTATAATTAACTGTTCATGATCCTAATCTAACGGCCGAAAGGCTTTACACCTTTCTATGATTGTGGCCAAAATAACAGCAGATTAAAAAAAAAGCTTCATGCAACATCGCGAGTGACTTAAGCCCATAGTCAAAATGGAGACACCCGGACGTTGCTAACAAATAACTTGCTCAAGGAGCGGAGACATTCTCTTCGATGGCTGAACCGTCGGCAGAGGTCCCTTCGGCCACGGGCTCAGACGGCGCAGGATCGGGAAACAGGTCCATGATTTCCGAAAGAGGCTTATCCCAGGCATTACTTATCCTTTGAACATAAGGGTACTCCGCGGTAAATAGTCCATCGTACAGAGGTGGAAACTTGGTTCCAGCTTCCATGTCTAGGTCTTCCACCTCCGCAAGAACCTTAGTCAGATCTTCCGGCTTGCGACCTAAGGCAACACCCTCCAGAAACCCGGATTGGGAGGATAAACTGAAGGGACCGGCCAAATTCTGTTTATACTCATGACTGCTCAGAAGCCGGCGGACCATCTCTAGAATGAAATCCCTTATCAAATTAAACCGCTCGATCTCCGTTTGGCCTAGTTTAACGGCTAGATTCGTCTTTTCTTTTTGGAGTTCGTGATTCTCCCCCTCCTCCGCAGCCAGTTTGCCCTTAACCTCGTTCAGCCCGACCTCCAAGACCTTGATCTGCTCTCCAGAAACCCTCCTACTTTCCTCCCGCTGCTTTTCCAGTTCAGAGAGACGGCCCGAAAGGTCTGACTGTTTGATTAAGCGGCTAGTATGTGCATGCTTTAGCTTTCGGAGCTCCTCCGCCTCTCGGGTTGCATCTTCGCACCTTTTATGGGCGCGGAACAAGTGTTGATAATCCTCTCGGAGGGACTCATATCGAAACAGGATGTTCGCTTGAGCCGTTGCTCCCTGACCCAACAGTTTCCAGGGTCTCTGAACAGCCTCCGCATTACCCAAGCTTTCGAAATAGAAGTCCTCTCGGGGGGTGGGCAAGTGCAACATTAAGTCTTTGCAGACTTTCCAGTTATCGAAACGATCGCCCCTCTTAACAGTCCACTCCGAAACAAAAACTGTCGCCGGATCACCCTCAGCCGTGACCCTTATCTTGCCACGACCGGAAGCAGCTACAGAAGAACCCCCTGAAAGAAGAAATAAAAAAAAATAAGAAAATACGATATTAATAATAAGGTACACAAGATGAGCACGTCCGAACGACTCAACAAATCCGAGTGGCTTACCAATGTCAGCAGTCCCGGATGCAAAGCCCATTTCCTCCTGTTGTCTTCGGATATCTTCCGGACGTAACGACCGGATGGGGGAAGGGTTCGGGATAACCTCAACCTCCGGCGAGTCATGCTCCAGATCCACCACTGGAGTCTCCTCTGCCTGTCTATCCCATTTAACCGGATGAGGTACACCGCTGCTTCCCTCTCCGCGTTGAACGCGCACCTGCGTCTTGCTAACGCCCGATCCCCTCTGAGCCTTTAGCACCTCCCGGGTGGCGGTTTGCCTTTGCTTCTTACGCTTGGCCTTTAAAACCCGTCTGTCAGCTTGCTCGACCCTCCTTTCTTCGGGCGTTTTCTCAGGTATATCGGCATTGGACTGAGCAGGTGCGGTCACGTGCAACTCGTGAGCCTCGTTCTCACCATATTCATCTCCCGCGACCATGAAAACATTCTCGCGGACATGGGGATTGATCAGATATTCGGACATCGGCACAACTAAAAAAGAGGAGAACACGGCAAAGTTAGGGATAAGCATACAGACATGAATTAACCGAGAAAACAAGGAAAGGCTACAAAACTATACCTTGGTCTTCGGCGTCCTGTAGCACGGCCCGGCGGCCGGGGTACGCCTAGTGTGAAGTCAACCCCACGGCATAAAGAAAGCCCGGAGGAATCGGAATGAGGTCAATCACATTGACGGCCAGCGTCTCGGCATCCGCAACATTAAACTCGTCCTCCGGAAACGGGTCCGAGATGTCAGAATCATGATGCCTCCATGGCATGGCAAAGGGAATCGCTCGCCTATCAATAAAAAAGAAGTTATGTTTCCAACCTTTCAAACCGGTCAGAATCTCCCTAAAACAAACCCTCTTCTCCCTTCCACTCCTCTTCTCAAAGGAGAACCAATGCCCTTGCTTACTCAACTTATAGAAGGCTCGGAACAGAGAGGTGGTGGGAATGATGTCCAAGCTTCGGCTATACACCTCAAAAAGAGTAGCGCGATGCAAACCCAACGGAACCATCTGAGAAATATGTATCTTATAGTACTTAATGACGTCCAACAAAAAAGTAGAGAAAGGTAAGCTAAGACCACCCTCGTAAAAGTACTCCACGTACAAACCAATGGCATCGTCCGGCAGTTGATCCATCGTCATGTCTGGCGGAGGTAATCTCGGATGCAAATCCGCCGGAATGCCCATGTCCGTCGTCACGATATACAACTCTCCTTCGCCCATCTTGGAGGTGTACTTCTGTATGTCGAACTTGGGAAGAAATCCCCCGGCCTCTTGGGTATCCTCCTCATGAAGGGAAGAAGGAGAATTCGACATAGTTAAACCAAGGGGAAGAAGTATATAATCGGGTAACAAAGATAATCCGGAGTGTTGAGAATCCGATACACACCTCTTGAACCGAATGGCAAAACAAAAGTCAATCGGACTAACAGAAATCACTCGGATTATTTAGAAAAACTCGCTGGGAAAAAACACTACGGAAAGTTTGTCAGAGCAGAAATTACAGTGGTAAAAAACGGTAGAAATGACGCTATTTATAGGCGAAAAGGAAGAATATGAAACGACGTGCCCTGTCAGCTGATGAGGTGGCACCTCATCACCCATGCGATGCGTGCACGCACACGTGTCGACATCTCAGAGCCCCAGTAAAAATGACGGCTATCCTTAAAAGAGGGTAATAATGATTTTTGGCAGTTTGTACATCAACCCCACCCATCGGATTCCGACAGGCTAGCCCAAACGGAATTGGTAAAACAGGATTTCAAAATTTTCAAAGTATCACAATATCGGTGAAGCCGATACTATGATACTGGGGGGGACATGTTGGCGTATGTGTCCGAACGATCCTTCCCGTCCGGCCGTCCGGACAACGTTGGGTCGTTCGGATGGATACCGAAGGGCGCCCGAATCATCCGGCTATTTTAACTGTAATTAATAACAGGTGGCATTACCTTTTGGACAGATGGCAGCAGCAGACACCACCGCCGCCCCCAGGATTTACGGGATTATGTCTGAGACATGTTCCCAGAAAATCCGGCGCCGCCATTTCAGGTACCAAGGCTGGGTACTATAAATACCCAGCTCATTTACTACCTTCAACCAATTTTTTACCATCCATATTTGCTCCATATTACTGTTTAGAGTCCCTTGGTATATCCGATACTTACTCTCACGCCGAAGGGGGGTCCTGGGATAACACCCGGGGCGAGCCTAACGCGTGCTGTTGTGTGCAGATATCCGGAAGACCCTCCAAAGCCGAAGGGATCAGCACCTAAACCTTTCGGAGGAACGCTTACCTGGTTCATCCGAAAGGCCTCATTTTCTTGTCTGAAGTGGTTACAGAAAATTACTTCAACAGTCAACCACAGAACGCTAAATAACACACCCCTTGTGATTAAATCCCTAACCCTAAAATCACTTTATTTCTCTCCTCTTGTTATGTGGTGTAGGACTAGCATTCCGAAGGTGATCGTTTGACGTGTAGTGTGGATCATCCGGAGAGAAAATCTATTTTGATTGCTTAGAGTTTCACCACATTTAGTCATGTTATAAGAAGAACATTTCTTACCAATAACTACACTCCACTTAAACATACAACTTAAATGCAAAAATACATCATAAATCACTCAAACACACAATGGGGTGTTTGGTAAAAGTAGCAGTGAGCTGTGAGTAGTGAGTGGTGAGCAGTTGCTGTGAGCAGTAGCCACAACTCACAGCTTCTTAAAGAAGCATTGGAAAAATGAGCATTCCTAAAAATTCGCAAAGCTCACCATTCCTTTGACAAACGAAAAGATAAAAATAAAAAAGCTCATTGTTCACCGCTCATCGCTCTAAAAAGCTCCAAAAAACTCCGCGTCAAACATACAATAACAACACCCTCACCAGCTTCATTTCAATTGGTGGTCATCACCAGCTATTCTCCCAAATTTTTGCTTGACCACGAGCGTTCTCTCCACTATGTAATGGGGTTCACGCGTAAACTAGCAAAAAAAAAAAAAAAAAAAAAAGGCCGACTAGTGGTCTATCCTTCATAATACGTTTCCCAAATGCAAATGCTAAAATGTGTCTCAAATGCAAATGGTAACAAGCGTTTAATACTTAGGAATGATGTTCTCATTGTATGATTCTACCTTTTATATTCTTTACTTCAGTTACAAGATCAGTTTGGACTGTAGCATGTATCCCGATAAGAAAACAAGCTAAAGACCATAAACTATAAAACATGTATAGATAGAAATTTAACTTTACCATTACTTCTTCAGATTCAGTGTTTATACTTTCGTAGTATAGATAATAAGATGTGTTTGTGGTCTGGTCGTCGCATACGATTGGCTAAACACACCGATTTTATTGGATTCTATAATGGGCAATCTCATTTCTTCAATCGAATATTAGAATTAGAAACGTATTTCTTGGGCTTTAGTTGTTAGTGGTTGATTTCAAGGTTTAGGACTTTGGGCTACAAATTATGTCCCTTAAATGCAGTTTAGCAACTAAATTGTTCTGTAAAAGTATGTTTAATTTTCTTTTGTCAGTACACAATGACATCAACAACATACCTAATCCTGTCTGGCCGGGGTATTGAGGGAGGTGAAACGTAAACAGATCCTACCCTTACCTCTGGATAAACATGAAAGTAGGGAGACTACTTCGAAAGACCTCCGGCAAGTGAATGTGTGCAGGTGTGCTCATATATAAGTGGCTGTGTGATTGTATAAAAGGACATAATGATATCGTCTAAATAAAAAATATAATGCAACTTTGTGGAAGGTATACATAGTATACAACACGACACATAACGATAAGGACATATGGTATTATTATATATATATATATATATATATATATATATATATATATATATATATATATATATATATATATATATATATATATATAGTGAGACTTTCTCGCGAGAACCATCTTATCTGCGAGAACTGACAGAACCATCAAAAACATACATGCACGCCTTCAATAATTGTATTTTTGCACATATGTTCTAAAAACAACATATATGTTTTAAAAAAAACATGGTTGTTCTAAAGAATTTGATAAGAAATTGGAAATACAAAATTTTTCTTTGAAGGTGTGCATGTATGTTCTTATAAGGCGTGCAATGACAATATTGCGGCTGTGTGTAAGGTTTTTGTGAAAAAAGAGGATGAGTTCATGATGATATTGAAGAACATAGGTGGATACTTACGATTATTAATGATTTGCATGTATTTTTATTTTATTTTAAAAGGCGTGCATGTATGTTTTTTGGTGGTTCTGTCAGTTCTCGCAGATAAGATGGTTCTCGCAAGAAAGTCTCCATATATATATATATATATACCGAGTTGTACGAAACAGACAAACAGTACACGTAGCTTAAAAATGTTGTACGAAACAGTGCATATAACAGTAACCGGTACTGTAGCAAACACTGTAGCAGCTACAGTGTTAGCTACAGTAAATTTTTTTATTTTTTTTTCGAAAAATAAAATTTTGAAAGAAAAAAAGTTTTTGAAAAAATATATTCAAAAAACTTTATTTGAAAAAAAATTAAAATATTTTTTTTTTATTATTATTATATATATATATATATATATATATATATATATATATATATATATATATATATATATATATATATATATATATATTTTTTTTTTTGAAAATTATTTTTCAAAAACTTTCTTTCTCAAAATTTTTTTTTCGAAAATCTTTTTTCTAAAATTCAAAAAAAAAGAATTTTATAAAAAAAAAATTTCAAAAAAAAGTTATAGAAAAAAAAATTTCAAAAAAAGATTTAAAAAAAAATATATAGCTAAAAATTATATAGACAAAAATGACATTAACTCTAATTTTTACAATAAAAACAATGAGATAGCATAAGTATACATTTTTTAAAGGTGATTCATATTGTGCCATCGTAAAAAAGTATACATTTTTTAAAATTAATCTTTAAAAAAATTATTTTTTTTAGAAAAATTATTTTTTTTTAGAAAAATTAATTCTTTTAATTTATCAATCTTTTTCAAATTTACTCCATTTTCAAAAATAGTCATTTGGTTTTATCGATCTTTTTAAAATTTAGTCCTTAATAACTAACTTTCAAACAAGACTTAGCACCAAACTCTCGCAGCAACGCACGGGTTTCCCAGCTCGTTGTTTATAAAGGCTACAAATGCTACTACATCAGTTTGAATGTTAAAACTTAAAAGTTAAGAAAGAATTAGGACTGTTAAAGAATTAGGAAGTAGGCGAGTAATGATAGCCCATTACTGACATTCTGGGCCGTATTCTGAAACTGTCCATCAGAGCCCATACCAAAAAGCCACTTGTTATTTAACCCTTTTTTTTTTTTTTTTTTTAAATAAAATAAAAATAGTAAAACTTTAAAACATTAATACTTTCATCCCAATGTTTGTTATCCCCTATTAAACCCCAAGCCCAAATATATCATGTTTGAAATGTACAAAGTGAGATGCGTTATGTGATGACCTATGGTTGGATACTTGGATTAAATTTGGACAAAATTTATACGGAGTAATTGGTTTTGTCCATTTAATTTATATCTCTTACAGTCACACATGGAGAGTTCATCAATGACATCAATGTCTTAATCTCATTATTATCACTAGTCAAGATGAGGACCACGACCTTCTGGATGAAAATCGTGAAGGCAACATCTTTCCAAACCATGTGGGGCCTGTACATATGGTATACATACAATGACAGTTGTGACCAAGACGAAAGTGATATACGGAGTATCATATACTCCTGTACTCATGGTTGCTACTCACTAGTTGCCTGTATCAACTTGGCCTAATCAAGTGCTAATCCCTTATGTACTGTTAGTGTTTATGGATTTTTATTAATATATGTATGACCGGTTTCGAACCCGAGACTCGGGATTGCACACACTGCGTATGAGTTTCAATGTTATTGAATAATTAATTTATTTATTTATTCATTTCACAAACAATAACTTAACGACAGTTAGTACTTAACGGAGTTAGAGATAACGGTCGTTAAAGGACTAATAATGAAAAAGGAGGTTAGAAGGATCTAGAATCCTTGGTGTGGGCTTTGATCGGCCGAACATCCCTATGGGCTAGGGATTTCGGTTGTGATGGCTTGGAGGACAAGATTTGGGTGCCTATAAATATAATCCCATTATGTTCATTAATCCCCAATCTTGTTCCAAGCTTAAAACCCTATTCTCTTCTCCTCCCTCTCTTGTGGCCGGTCGAATTACTCATCCCAAACACCTTGGGATTTTCGACTTTACTACAATATAAGTTAGGGTTTTGTTTGTGAACTAAGAACCTAGCTTTTCGCATTGAAACGCTAACAATACGTGTGTACAAGAACGAGTAACAAGCTTCCTTTAGCTTGTGGTGACTTACCCTATTCGACTATACACTAGTCGATCCATCCTTAAACCCTATTAGGGTCCACGTGATTCCTTGTTCTTGCTAGGAATCGAAAAGGTACGCATCTATTTAATTTTTTAGTTAATTAATTATATGTTATTGTAGATCCAATTCCGCTGTGCTACATGCTTTGATGTTATTTGTTTATGGTTTATTAGTTTATAGTTTATGATTCTAATATTCCAACAGTGGCATCATGAGCCCGTTTTTAACATGTAATTAATTACTAAAAACCTTAAAAATTGAATCTTGTTGAGATACATGCAATTAATTTTCTAGGGTTTTGATTTTTTATTTTATAAACCCTAATTTTTTTAAATTGGGTCGACACCCATATTAATTTTTTAGGGTTTTAGTTTTCTAATTAAAACTTGGAGAAACCCTAGGATTGCATGCAATTTTTAGGGATTAATTAATGAGTACCTTATGTGATGTCATTAATTAATTAGATTGCGTATATATATATATATATTGACATGATAATATGTGCAATATGGAATCCATGACAAAATCTTGCATATTTTGTCATGGAATGTTTTGTGTTTTATTTGCTACATGATTTTTAAGATAAATCTTAAATTAGGGAAGACCCTAATATATTAATTAAAATTGGTTATGTGCAATGTGGTATCTAGTTAATTAAAACTTACGCGGCCAAGCTATTTGGCGTCTGTGGTCCATTGGGCACAATGAGCTCGAAAACCAATGGGAGTTTTATTGATTAGATACATTAAAATTCACATAGAATTATTAATAGGATTTATCAAAAAGGTTTGCATGTGGCTATATGATATTGATTAATGATCATATACGTGTTATTGAGTGTTTATTTATTTTTTCAAATTACTTGTTCTTTGTGTTTAATTATGATGGATTGTAACAACAAAGAGAGTAATTTTTTGAATAAAAAATAAATGAACCTAATAACTATGAAACCTTTGTAGTAAACGATTTAATTGCCAAGTCTTATGTGCCGACAGTGGTTCGCTTCGCACGGTAATTTGCTCCCAGGCGAGACTAGCAATTAATAATTTACTACATAAAATTGTTTTAAGCTTTAAATCTTAAAGTTTTAATTGATTGATGCGACTGTACAAAAGTGGTCGAAGCGGCGGACCTATTATTGACAAACTATAAAGTGGGTATAAGGAGGCTTGACATTAAATTGTCATCCGAAAGGGGCGCGTTTTTAATTAGCTTCGGCGGACGTTTCGCCTGTGCGTCAATAATAGACTTACCAAGTACACCATGAAAAAGTACGAAGCATCTTAAGGCAATGTTGTAAGTTTCTCAACGCCATCAATTAAATTTTGTTGATTTAAGCTGCAAATGAGTAAACAGTTTTGTAGAAAACATATGATACAAAGATGAATGCATGACATCTTTGTACATATTTTTTGATTACACACATCAAAACCTTATACCCTTCAATTTAAGTAATATGCCATCCAACTACAAAAAGGAACACCTAAGGTTTCATCCTACATCACTAGCAGCCAAAGCTGAATGTTGATGTTCAAAGGGTGGTTGTCTAAGGGTAAATTGAGTACTTTCATTGCTAGCAGCCAAAGCTGAATGCGATGAAACGACGTCAATTTACAGTTTCTTAAGTTGGTTAACTTAATTGAGCACTTTCATTACTAGCAGCCAAAGCTGATGTAATGGAACGGCGTCAAGGCATAAAGATTTGGGGATGAAACATGCTTACATTTGCAACTGAGGTTGGCAAAATATGTAAGTCCCATGATTCTAGGAATTGCAATTGGATATTGGCAATTGAGTGTAGCTCTACCTTATTGAGTACTTTCATTGCTAGCAGCCAAAGCTGATGTGATGAAACGACGTCAATTTGGATCCTAATTTTCAATGAAAATTAAATGGCTAAATTTTATTTACCGTGGGTGTTTAATTTTCTTGAAAAGTTATTATCGAAAATACTAAAATTGAATTTTGAAAATTCTTTTAATGTATTTAATGCAACGTTAAAACCGTAAACGTGGGGTTTTCTTTTAGTAGTAAATTGATCTACACCCGTAAGGGTTTTGGAGAGAGTCAATTTTTACTGAAAAGAATAAACCTAGTCTACTTTCCATGTGAAGAGTGAGACTTAATCCTATTTCTTTTCATGAATGAGAAATGTATAATAGGATAATTAGAATTGTCTAAATTCTAAGTAATAACTCATGGCGAATTTCTTAAGAAATTGCATGTTTAGGAGTTATTAAAATTAGAAGCTGGACTAATTACCGCATATTGGTAAAAAGGCAAACTAGAATGATTGATCTAGTTATTGTGCTTTAACCATTTCAAAGGTGCTACATACCATGATGGGGATAGTAGACCTAATTAAGAAAGAAATTGCATACCCAATTCTTTCAAGTTAATTGCATTAATGGATATTCCATCATTGACAAAAGTAGAATACATTCTTTGAAGTACCTTAGTAACGTTACGTAAGGGATTCATCAAAGGTGTAGGAAAGTAAACAGCACACTATTTGCTTTTACTGGTGATGCAACACTTACAATGTTGTCAAATCCAGTGGGAGCATTGTGTTGTAATTAACTGAATAATGAGTTCATGTAGTGATCTTTAATTCAATGGGAGCTACAAGCATTGACATCTTGGTAGTAACCCATATTATCTCTGGTATCTATTGGAGATAACAACTTTCCAATTATAGACACCTGTGGTATTAAGGATAGTCGTGTACGTTTCCTTACTAGACGAGGTGATTCTATATCTACTTATATCTATGACACAATCATATTAATCAAACAAGCAAACGATTGACGTGTTGTTTATCTGATACATAATGTTGTTCCATGCACAAGTGGGAGAAATCTTATTGTGTGCAAGCAACAACATAAAGGAATATGATTTAAAGGGTTCTCTTGACTGCAAGGTCAGAGATTGATGTTCTAATGTGTTTTATACACATTCTAATTATAGAACACTTGGAGTTAATATCTACTTTCATTACTAGATATTAATGACAAGGTAAATTACATACTTTCATCATTGCAGCCTCAGCTAATGTGATGAAACTATATTAATTTACAAGTTTCTAAAATTAGATAATTATTAGAACAAGTGTCGATTTGGAAATAAGACTACTTCGAATTTGAATATTTATGTATTGTTGTAATGACATGAATATATGAAGTAATCTTATACTACTTCATAATTTGAATGTTTATGTATTCTTGGAATGACATAAATATATGAAGTAAATAAATTAACTTGAAATACTATTGAAACCAAGTTGTGGGTTTCATAATTACTTTAGTTATGCATATTTATATTTTAGTTTAAAGATATAAATATGAAGTCTTTGTTGTAAGACTTATAACAAAGTAAGACGTCAAATTGTTATGTTTTTTAATTAAGACATATACAAGAAGTCATTGAGTTGATCAATGATCTATAACGTACATTGGGATTATAACAGTTTATGTCTTTTTGGTAAGACATAGATATTAAGTGGCTTGGACAATAAGGCACTTATGTTATAAAGCATGCAATTGGCTTGGAAAATCTATTGTACCATTAAAGTGATTTAGTTGGTAAATAAGTAAGCCAAAAACGAAATATATTTATCTCACATATTGTAAGATTAAATTACAATATTAATCTTAATGAAATACATAGTGTTTATGGTATGTTCAGTTAGGAAAATCAAACTCTTGAAAAATTGTTTGATTAAAGATAACTATATCTTCTAATCTTCCTAAAGATATCAAGGTTAGAAATTGAGTATGAATTGGATACACTCAATTAAGACTCCAACCTAGAAGATAAATAAGACACCATTTGATTATGGAATGTGTTGAATCACATTAAGTCTTAAAAATTGAAGTTCAGAATTTGTTAAACTACTTGTTGGGTAGGTTGTTAACAAATTAAGGCTAGGAACTCTCAATTTGTATCTGCAAAGTCCCAAAAGAGAACAAGTTTTGTGTTGCTCTAATTGCTAAGCATTTATAGGTAATCTATAAATTGCAAAAGGCGAGTGGGAGTTTTATCTTCAAAAGATAAAAATTACAAGATACATAATCTTCCAAATACGCTAGCAAAATCATAATGAGGATTTAACATGTTAGTGTTAAATCTCAAGATGATGGAATTCTTATTCATAGATCCGCAAAGGTATCTCAAATATTTGTAGAATATGTTGAAGGTTATGAGTTACAGGATGGTGGTGTGCCTGTTAATAATTTGCAAATGTTTATTTGGCAAATTACTCATACTATGAATAATTAGATGCAGTCCAAAAAGATAACTAGTTGAAAACGTAGTTGATCTTAAACTCTATAGTTACACTGTAGAATGAAAATGAATTTCTACAATGGAAATGGAAATCCTAGAGATTTAAATTCTGGTATAGAAATCATGATGGACAAATTTGTATACATATTTAATGTATGGAAAAATTATCAAACACACTTAAGCAATTAAATGTGATTGAAATTCTTTCTAAGGACATTAAATGTATAAAGATTATAATTGTCATTTTTAGTTTTATTTATATGAAATTAATAATGGAATATCAAAACTCTTTCTTGGATAATTACTTGAGCGAGGACGAAAAGTAATTGAAAGGAGTGTTTGAATTCAAATAATCTTTAGTAGTATACAAAGTGCAAATCATTTGTAAATGGATTAATGCATGCATCTAAAAGATATACTTATGTTTAGTTATTAAATCTAAGTTTTGATTTATAATTAAAATAAGATATTTCTTAATATTCCTGAAAGCTAGTGAGAGTGATATATTTATTTTCTTATTTCATATATGTTGCATAACATATAGGAAGTAACATTCCATTAACATTTATATGTTAAGTCTTAGTTTGGAATGAAACTTCACATGAAAATTTAGAAAATAAAACCTTGAAGTATATGTTTATTGTTATAAACATAAGCGGTAAATAATTGATTCTAAAAGAACATGATATTCTATTAGAAGGACTAGATAGAAATATATCTTTGAAAAGATATGACATGAACAAAATCTAAGTTTAACACAAGGATTTTTCATGTACATCATGTTATTTGTTGTATCATGCTTGGATGCAAGATGATTGACAACATTAGTATCTAATTGAAAATTATTAGATAGCTAAGTGTAATGGATATGGTTTAGAATTTACATCCTCAGCCTGGATTTGCTCCAAAATTCTAAATATGAACCATATGGCATATTGTTGCTTAATTGATATAGTGGACAAATCTTGAAGGATTTGGAGATATCAAAACATTACACGATAAATGTTAAAAGTTTACGGAACTTGGAAAGAGCATATTGTTGTTTGGATACAATAATGCTAGTAAGATTGAGATGACACTCAATACTAGTCATGGTGGGAGCTCATCTTTATTAGGAAACCATGTGTACTAGTTATGCTCAATATGAGCATAGTTGCATTATACATAAAGAATTAGAATACTTTAACTACAAGGTTTGGTAGTTGAATTGTCATAAATTCGTGCATGAGGATGTCAAGCATTTTATGAAGTATGTGGCAATATCTAGATAGATGAATGCACACATACAAGAATTTCATTATTGAAATAAGTATTCTCAAAATTTCGATAGATCAACATTAGTTGATTTATGCCTTGTCAACAAGTATGTGGAACATGACTTGTGGCATAATTCATTAATGAGAATTATCATGCATTGATCTAGTAAGTATTTGGATAAGGGATGTTAAGCAATATTATTTTAATGAAATAAAGTGTGGATAACGTTTATTCTCATTTATAATATTGTATCCTATATTTGCATGTTTAAATCCATGAATAACTAAGTTATTCTAAATTGTCCGTTGTCGATTAATGATATGGGAATATCATTAAATAAAGACAAATGTAAGGATTGGTAGAATGTACTGTAAGGTTGAGACACCAATGTCACATGATATTCAATATTGGATAAAATTGAATATAGGATTTATCCCAACCACATGATTGTACTTTATGGATCATTGTCATTAAGTAAATCATGAATATTTATCCTCAGACTTGAGATACCAGGTGACTGCCAAGGATGTAGCTCATTTTATGTAAGGTAGTCTAACGCTATCTGTAACAGGTAGTTATAAGGGCTATTTTCGGAGGTGATGCAAAGTTCGAGGGTCACGCTCGTAGTCAATAAAGGATTTGTTCCTTCAAATTTGTTTTGAAGTATAATACTGCTGGGCCCCTCGTAGGGTTGACAAGATGTTTGTGCGGCCGCACCCAAAGTCTATCTGGAAGACGTTCAGATGTTTTGGTAATCTTGATCAATCAATATTAACGAGAAACATAATAGTTAATTATGGAATGACTTAGATCCATATCCATATTAACGCGGTATTAGAAACAAAAGGATAAGTATGATGATTATATCATCACGTGGTTTTTCCAGGAAAACCATACTCGGTTCGATCTGGGGGCATTGGGATCTGTTAAGCTAGACTAGCCCATGTCATTACGATATTAATGAATATCCAAGTGGGAGCTGTTAGAGTTTGTGGATATAAATTAATATTTGTATGTCCGGTTTCGAACCCGAAACTCGGGATTGCACACATTGCGTATGAGTTTCAATGTTATTGAATAATTAATTTATTTATTTATTCATTTCACAAACAATAACTTAACGACAGTTAGTACTTAACGGAGTTAGAGATAACGGTCGTTAAAGGACTAATAATGAAAAAGGAGGTTAGAAGGATCTAGAATCCTTGGTGTGGGCTTTGATCGGCCGAACATCCCTATGGGCTAGGGATTTCGGTTGTGATGGCTTGGAGGACAAGATTTGGGTGCCTATAAATATAATCCCATTATGTTCATTAATCCCTAATCTTGTTCCAAGCTTAAAACCCTATTCTCTTCTCCTCCCTCTCTTGTGGCCGGTCGAATTACTCATCCCAAACACCTTGGGATTTTTGACTTTACTACAATATAAGTTAGGGTTTTGTTTGTGAATTAAGAACCTAGCTTTTCGCATTGAAACGCTAACAATACGTGTGTACAAGAACGAGTAACAAGCTTCCTTTAGCTTGTGGTGACTTACCCTATTCGACTATACACTAGTCGATCCATCCTTAAACCCTATTAGGGTTTATATATTGTTCTTGGTGATCACGTGATTCCTTGTTCTTGCTAGGAATCGAAAAGGTACGCATCTATTTAATTTTTTAGTTAATTAATTATATGTTATTGTAGATCCAATTCCGCTGTGCTACATGCTTTGATGTTATTTGTTTATGGTTTATTAGTCTATAGTTTATGATTCTAATATTCCAACATGTACACTGTTTGTCTAGTAAACTGCTGCTTGAAGATGAAGTGAAACGTCAACAAGTGAGTGGCCATCATATCCTAAAGCTCATAGACGAGATATGCTGCTACAATTTTTTTTTAAAGATATTCTGATAACAATATAAAGTGAATGTGGTGTTTATAGCTTTGTAAACGTGGTATTTTGGTTGTGTTTTGTAGCGATTTTGTTGTTGTTGCTGTGATCAACTAGCATGTGGTGATCTTTGAGATGATAGCTAATGAACGTGGGACTGATTTCGATTATGTTAAAAGGTGGCAAAACAACAAACATATTTCGCTAAAAGAAGCTTCCCCTTCGCGAGCTTCCGATAATATCGAGGAAAAGGCTCAAGTAACTTTTTAGAAGCTTCATAATTCGTCCTATAAACATTATTTTTTCAATATAACAAATTTTTCTAAATCTTTATAGATGCTACAAACATTAGACCGGGTGTAACATTAGTCTTCGGTTACACGAGGTCTCCATACTTTTTTGCTCACTTCACGAGTGAATCACTATTGTTAGTAGTATGCACCATTAAATGAATTCAAACTGTGTGTGTTTAGATATTGGGTAAAAGCCATAAATGCTTAATCTACTTACAAATTTGTGTCATTCTATATAATGTACTTTTTTTATTGTCAAAATGCCTAATTAAATTTGTGTTTTGTTTCATTACGCATAACATTTTCATTTTTTTATGAAATGCAACTGGTGATAGCCGGTTTCCCGGTTATTTGACTTAATAAAATTCCACGTTGGTAAATAAATGCTTATTTGGAAAATATGAGGTGGAAACTAAAAAAGTTATAACCTACTTAAAACACTGTGCCCTTAATTTTTTCCCCGAATCTCATTTCCCGCTACTAAAATACACACTCCCCAAACTCTAATTTTCTTATAATCAAAATCTAGCAAAATTGGCATCGATTGGTCTTGGGCAGTGTTGCAAAAATCGGCCGCCTCGGCCGATTAATCGCCGATTACAAGGTAATCGGTCTTGTACCTTGTTGATTTTTGAAAATCGGGCAAAAAATGGTCTGAGCAAAAAATCGACCACTAATCAGTCAAAAATCGGCCTAATCGGTCAAAAATCGGCCTAATCGGTCAAAAATCGGACTAATCGGCCAAATCGTCTTAATCGGTCAACTTTTAAAAAAATATTAATTTAGGCATTCTACTTAATTTGAGGATCGTTTATTTCACTTATAACTCACAATGGACCTTATAATTAGAATTGGAGCCTTTTATTGAGGTTTGAGAACATAGTAGGCTTGGAATCAGTTAAGATCTTTAGTTTGGTCTTCAGAAATTCCCAAAACTTGCAGGAAATGCCCATTTGATTAATCACCGATTAATCCCGCCTAGACCGATTACAGGCTACAGGGTGGTCGACCGCCCGATTCCCGAGTTTTGCAACCTTGGTCTCAGGTATGTAAATATAATGTTTTTTTTTTTTTTTTTTTTTTTTTTATTATTTTTTTTTTATTTTTTTTTTTTTTACTATTTCTATAGTTATATTGCCTTCTAATTGATTAATTGATAAAAAACCTCTATCATGATGGTTTTTTCGTGGCCAACCATCTTCAGTATTTGGAAGGCGACCATCGTTTGGTAAATAACATAAATTTTGAAGGTGTTATTTACTCATAGTTCTGTCATATCTTTCGTAAGCTTGTTGTTATGGCACCTGTTACCTATTTCTATGTTAAAACTGGTGTCCAAATGAATATAGGTTTGAAACAGTTAAAAACAGATGAAGATTTAAAAGCTTTTGAAAAAGCAGCTTATGAAAATGACTTTAAAATGGACATTTATTGTGAGCATAGTGGTTATAATGCTTTAGAAATGATTAAGAATGATAATTTGGTTAATCAAGAAGATGACCAAGACTTCTCTGATAATGAAAACCAAGATACTCTAGATGATGTTAAGGATTTAGTTGATTTTCAAATAGAGGATGAGTCAAATGTTGTCATTCCAAAAATTTCTACTGATGATCCTTGGTTGAATAAACTGGTTGGGTTGGGTAAATTCATTGGGCATATGGATGATCCAATCCCTCCTTTAAATGGTAGGTTTATGGTAGAGATTGATGACCCTGAAGAGGAGGTTATAGATAGTCAGTATAAGGTGATTAGTGACTTACAAAGGATAGCACATCATTATGCAAGGGAAATTATAGACAATCCATGGTTAACTTACAAGTTTATGCAAAATTCAATTAGGGAGAAGTTTAAAATAGATGTCAGCATAGGGCAATGTAAAAGGGCTAAACAGTGTGCATTGTTTGATCATGAAGGAGGTCTAGTAGATCATTACAGTAGGTTGTGGGAATATAGACAAGCATTACTAGATTCAAACCCTGAGGTATTACACTTACAAATTTACAATATGTTTATAAACTTCAAATATAATATGTTTTAAGTAATATGTTTATATGATGCAGGAACATCAATTTCAGATGGATCAAGAGGCATTGATTGACACTTTAAGGGCTGAGGAGAAAGAAACAGCTAGAATTAGAGAGATACAGAAACAAAATGAAGCTGTTGACAAATGGTGGGAAGAATATGCACAAGAGTTCACTGCTGCTGATTTCAATGAGAATGTAGAAGACCAAATTGGTATATCTATTTCAGCTAGAGAAGATATCTCAATGTTTTCTGATTCTGTGCAAATGAACACTGCAAATGAAGATCCACCAACTCAACAAAGTCATGTTCAAGATCCTGCCTACACCACAGATCCTGCAAGTGAAGACAAAGGGAAACAACCTGCAAATGAAGATGCTGCAAATCAAGAAAAAGGGAAAGAACCTGCAAATCAAGAAAAAGATCCAGAAACTGCAAATCAAGACATGCCATCTCCAACTGATGCAAAGAAAACTAGAGGCAGGAAAAAGAAAACAACAGCCATAGAATCTTCTTATGGTAGAATCTATTACAAGAATAGAGGTAGATCTGAGAGAATTGCAAACCAAGAGAAGCCATTTGTGTTTGACAAGTATGGCACTGGTTCTACACTAGACAAAGCATTCTCTATAGATTAGTGTTTTTAGATTTAGGTTGTTTTGATTCTGCTGTGAACTATTACCCTTTTCAAACTTATATTTTGTGGATGGTTGTGCCATGAATGTTGTAGTTTAAACTTTATGAATGGGAATGCAGAATCTTATCTTTATCTACTGTGTTTTGTGTTGTGCAATACATTATTGGCTTACTTTATTACCTGTAGAGACCACATGTCTTTTTTGCTTTGTGCTGTATGTGTAGCTGTGAAGACCACATGTGTTATGTGCTTTGTGCTTTGACTACTTTCTTCAAAATGCCCTTTCATTACACCAAACCACAAAGGTAGAAAACATAAGTGGACCAAACATACCATTTCATTTCATTGATCATAATTCCCATCATAATACAGAAGTTCACATACCAACATATCCTACCAAAAGATCCTAACACAACACCAACCCTACACTAAAGCAAGATACTAGTCTGATACAACACAAAAGACACCAACAAAAGACACCAACAAATGACAGCTAAAGATCCACAAGAACTTAGTCTATGATGCGTGGTTTTGCGACCTTACAACAGGTTTTACCTCTCGAGGGATCTCAAGAGGCTTACAACCCCACCAGGCAGTGTACCTGACCGATGTAGTATAGTGTAGTGGTAAGTACGGGGGATTGATCGTTCTCCACAGGGAATAGTGTCGTTAGGATTGAAAAACTACTCTAATAGGTCTAAGGGTGAGAGAAGATTCTTTTTGTATTTTTATGTTTTTATGAAAGCAAGTAAAATCTCGGGTTTGAAGGAGTGGGCGGAATTAGTTGCTAGTCAACTAACCCAAATAACTACAAATGCAAATAAAATAAAATAACTGAAAATGAAAAGGTTGTGAAACTTATATGGAGAGAAATGTGTTTACTTAGATTTCCTTACTCCCTAACAATCTTTTACCGGTTGATTAGTGTGTATTAATTGCGTGGATGACGGGCGTATTCCTTAATACCAATCGTGGGGTGGCGTACGTACTTCCCCAACTCTATAAGCTCCTACTTCACTCCTATGTCGAGCCGGCTAAGAAGCTCCTAACATGGGATCACTAGAATTCGCTCATGCATTAAATACAACCATAAAAACCTAGTACGCATTGGTTCATGTTTCTTAAGACGTTCAAGCAAGTTACCGAATAGGAGGTTAGCCAGTTTTCTTAAGCCTAACATCGATAAACAATCATCCAATACAATAAATAACATACTAATAACCAATAATCAATAGTTAGGTTTCATTAGATCTAAGCAAACACAAGATAAATCTAGCCTAGCATGTTAATTAAAAGACAAGAACAAGACATAATCAAACAACACATAGACATATTGATTGATTAAATGATAACTTATCTTCAATTAAACATGGGAGATCCAAGGGTATGAAAACCCTTAAAAATGGCAGAAATTCGTCTTAGGCTTTCTCCTCACAAAGTTGCACACTAATGACAAAAAATTGCAAAACTATATATAGAGTTTAAGGGCTGACGGCGTCACGTTGTAGATCTTGACGCCGTCACCTCGCCGTGTCTAGGGTTCCCGGATGGCCTTCTTGACGCCGTCCCTCTTTAATCGTCTAAAATCCTCCCTGGCTTATCAAGGCTTGACGCCGTCAGAAATGGGCTTGACGCCGTCTCTCTTTAAGTTAAACCGTGATGGCCTTGATCACTTTAAAGGGTGACGCCGTCAGAAATTCATTGTAAAATTCTCTGGCTTATCATGTGTATTTTTTATGTCCACCTCTTTTGCCAAGCCATGACGCCGTCAAGAGCAATACTTGACGCCGTCAAAGGTACTTTTCCAGCCAATTTTGAGACTTTGCCGTTTTCTTCACTTTTATGCTCCAAAAACGTCCAAAAGGCTTCCTTTTCCAGATTTCTTCTCCAAAGTACCTAAAATGACAAAAGGAACGATTTAGGGCAATATTTGATCAAATAAATACGATTTAGGGCTTAAATGACCCCCTAAAAGCGGTACACTTTTCGCTTCATCAAATACCCTTACACTTGAGATTTGCTTGTCCTCAAGCAAATGTGCTTTTATTCTAATCAAAATACAAGTTAGGGGTCATTTAATGCTAATATAAAAGTAATTACAACAAATAGTCGTTCCACTTTAATCATAATAAGCACGGAGATTACAAACTAGCACCTCACAAGTAGTGTTTAGATACTCACATCTCTCAGGTGTCATCAATATAAATCTCATAAATGAAAACGGATAATATCTCTCACTACCTGTCATAGCAAATAGATTACCATAGGCTTGGGAAAGGATCAAAAACCTCCTCCACTAGGCGTAAGCACCTAAGATAAACTATCAAAGAGGGCTTTTACATGGGTTATAACGTGAGGTGTAGGGATATGATAAACACGGTTTTGTTGGATAAGGGATATTTTACTGGTGGCGAGTTAAAGATCTTGATTAATTACATGTACAATATGGCGTTGCTAAGCCAAGACTAGACTCGACTTAAGCTAAAAACAAAATAACAAAAACATAAAATAAACATAAAATGAAACGGGATGGTAGTCCGTATGTTTTTTCTACTTTTCTTTTTCTCATTTTTTTGTATTTTTCTTTATTTTTTCGATTTTTTCGATTTTTTTTTTTTTTTTTTTTTTTTTTTTTTTTTTTTTTTTTTTTTCATACACTCTTGCCCTACCATCCAAAACAATACATCACTAGGGATTCTTTGTACCATCCCTACACTTGAACTTTTACATACTTTACATAAAATTATTCTAATGACTCGAATCAAGATAATCGAAACATTTGGAGTACTTTAAAATATTAACGTACATATGGGGGTAATAAATGATGTTCTTCCCCATTACTCCATTACACTAGTACTTTACTCATAAGTCCCAATCGTCCCAAAACAATATGTACAAGGATATGACTCGACTTAGCAACCATGTAATCAATTAGATAATTAACTAAGGGTTTAAACAAATGTTGTCACAATAATGCACTAAAGATGAGTGCACACAAGGTAGGCTAAGGCGATTTGGGTGTACATTTAAGTGAGGTGTAAACAAATTCTTCCTTTAAGTAAAATGCTTAAAGTCGAAACGAAAAGATAGGCTCTGAGGGGTGTACTAGGGGTATCGTGTACTAAAAATGAGTACAACGCAAAGGGTGTGGGAGAATTACTTGACCAATGTAGCCAAAGTAATTATAACAAAAACACAGGTGTAAAACAATGGGTTAATCCTAATGCCTCTTATCATGTAGTAAATCTAACTACACGAATGTAGTCTCACTTGTGGCCTCGGAATGGTCCTAACGCAAGTTCTAGAATCTAAGTGCTACCGGTACACACATCATAGCATAAATGCTTTTCCTACCAATTCTAGGGGCGAACCTCACATATTTGGGGGTGGAAAATTTTTTAGTGGTACGGTTTTTGTGCTAGTCATATAACTCCTATCCATGAGACGCTCATTAAGATCAAAGTTTTACTCCTAAATGTTGTAAAAAAATTTAAATTTGGCACTAAAATTGCCCTAACAGGTATTTCTCTCAGTTTTATTACACATCTACCATTAAACAAACAAAAATCAAGCGTAATTGTATTCTCTAAAGTATCGTACTTTTACCCCCCCCCTTACACTTAAGATGAACATTGTCCCCAATGTTCAAATAACAAGATGTAAAAGTAAATAAGGTAAAAGAATGAAATCAAATACTCCCCTGATTCGTTCGATGTGGATAATGTGGTAACATGGTTAGATCTTCTTCCAAGGTAATGTAGAAGCTCCAAGACTAATGCATCGCCATAAGCTAGATTCCACATACATTTCCTTGTCCAAAATAACCTGTTAAACCTGAGAAAACAAACACGAAAACCTGCATAACATCGGCGGGATAAATTCTATATATAAGGATATAATGCTTGTGGAATGATTATTTTGCAGATTCCTGGAGATTATAAGTTAGAGATTTAATAAAAACTTTTTATGAAAACAAAACTTTCAAAAATTTCAGAAAATTAAAACCTGACGCCGTCAGGTTGTAAATCCTGACGCCGTCAGAAATGATCTGACAGAATTCTCATGTTAAGTTTTCGGAAAATTTCTGGAAAAACCTCTACCTTACTTCCTGGAATTCCTGCAAAATATCATTATGACTCGATACAAGCATTTGACTCAAACAATTACTAATATGTATGTTAATTTATTATTGTTACGATTCATGTTCATTTGTTCTAATAAACCGATTTGGATTTCCCTTACACTTATCTTTTGCAAAATACCTTTATATGTAGTTAAGACGAAGTTAAAAACAAGATAAATCATTTTCACAATTTGGTTTTTGAACATGAATCAATGATGAGGCGAAAAGTGTACCGCTTTTAAGGGGTCATTTAAGCCCGAAATCGTATTTATTTGATCAAATATTGCCCTAAATCGTTCCTTTTGTCATTTTAGGTACTTTTGAGGAGAAATCTGGAAAAGGAGGCATTTTGGACGTTTTTGGAGCATAAAAGTGAAGAAAACGGCAAAGTCTCAAAATTGTGCTGAAAGTCACCTTTGACGGCGTCAACATTAACTCCAGACGGCGTCATGCCTTGGCAAGAAAAGTTGGATGTGAAATTTACTCATGACGGGCCAGTGAGTTTGCATGAGAATTCTGACGGCGTCACGCTTTAACTAAATCAAGGGCGTCACGGCTTAAATCATAAGGGGACGGCGTCACGTTATAGGTCCGACGGCGTCAAGCCTTGATAAGCCAGAATGGATTTTTGAAGAGCTAAAGAGGGACGGCGTCAAGAAGGTCACCCGGGAACCCTAAAAGCGGCGAGGTGACGGCGTCACAATGCATAAGGTGACGCCGTCAGATGTCAAAGTCTATATATAGTTTTCTAATTTTTTGTCATTAGGGAGAGCTTAGTGTGTGGAATTTTGGGATAAAACCCTAAGACGATTTTAGCTACTTTTTCAGGGCTTCTTGCCTTGAGATCTTCCATGTTTCATTGAAAGATAAGTTATCAATTAATCATTCAATATGTCTATGTGTTGTTTGATTCTATCTTATGCTTGTCTTTTGTTTAACATGTTAGGCTAATTTTATCTTGTGTTTGCTTAGATCTAATGAAACCTAGCTATTGATTATTGGTTGTTAGTGTGTTGTTAGTTGTATTGGATGATTGTTTATCTATGTTAGGCTTAAGAAAACTGGCTAACTTCCTATTCGGTAACTTGCTTGAACGTCTTAAGAAACATGAACCAAACGCGTACTAAAGGTTTTTATGGTTGTATTTAATGCACAAGCGAATTCTAGTGATCCCATGTTAGGAGCTTCCTAGCCGGCTCGACATAGGAGTGAAGTAGGAGCTTGTAGAGTTTGGGGAAGTAAGTACGCCACCCCACGAATGGTATTAAGGAATACACCCGTCATCCACGCGACTAATACACACTAATTAACCGGTAAAAGATAGTTAGGGAGTAAGGAAATCTAAGTAAACACATTTCTCCACACATAAGTTTCTCACCACTTTTCATTTTTGTTATTTTATTTTAATTGCATTTGTAGTAATTTGGGTTAGTTGACTAGCAACTAATTCCGCCCACTCCTTCAAAACCCGAGATTTTACTTGCTTTCATAAAAATATAAAAAACATAAAAAGAATCTTCCTCAACCCTTAGACCTAATTAGAGTAGCCTTTCATACCTAACGAACACTATTCCCTGTGGAGAACGATCAATCCCCCGTACTTACCACTACACTATACTACATCGGTCAGGTACACTGCCTGGTGGGGTTGTAAGCCTCTTGAGATCCCTTGAGAGGTAAAACCTGTTGTAAGGTTGCAAAACCCACGCATCAAGTTTTTGGCGCCGCTGCCGGGGAATAGTTATTGTTTAGGTTGAATTTTTATTTCTATTAGGTCTACTCACTAGATTCCTTTCTAGTGAGATTTTTATTTTATTTTTCTAGGTTTTCTTTAGTCTATCTATTTTCTTCGTGTCTTTGTTCGTAACCATTACCGTCCGACATCATGGAAGATGGTAATATCCTTAACCCACACAACCCACCACCACAACAACCACAACCACCTCCTAGAGCCCGTACTTTAGGA
This sequence comes from Artemisia tridentata subsp. tridentata, assembly GCA_021014915.2. NCBI lineage: Eukaryota > Viridiplantae > Streptophyta > Magnoliopsida > Asterales > Asteraceae > Artemisia > Artemisia tridentata. The sequence goes on from CP139504.1 coordinate 104,009,956, forward strand.
GAGTATTCCCGTCCTAGCCACCATGGCTATCGAAACACCATTGAGCTCACTCAAGGAGCCAATATCACACCCTTGCGATCCGACACCATCCGGTTGGTGCAAAGTGGATGCGCATTCCATGGACTTCGTTCTGAAGATCCTAATCAACATCTCAAGGACTTTCTTAAAATCGTTGATTCTATAGACCTTGATGTTGCCACTCGAGAGACGACCCGATTGCGTCTCTTCCAATTCTCTCTGCGGGACCAAGCTAGTCAGTGGCTAGAACGTCAACCCGCAGGATCCATCACCTCTTGGGATGATCTCACCACTCGTTTCCTTGCTCAGTTTTTCCCACCAGGAAGAACTACCAAGCTAAGGAATGATATCTTGATGTTCCAACAACGTCAAGGCGAAACTCTCTACGAGGCATGGACTCGATTCAAGGACTTACTCCAAAAAGTCCCTCACCATGGCATAGAACTTTGGCTCCAAGTCCAAATCTTCTATGACCATATCAATCTCTCCACAAGGCAAACCATTGACCAATCGGCCGGTGGCAAGCTACGTGATCTAAGTGCGGAACAATCATGGGCTCTCCTAGAGGATCTTGCTCTTTATGACAACGAAAGTTGGAGTGATCCCCGTGATTTGAATAAAACGGTCAAGGCAATATCTTTGCCTTTGAACAATTCAAGCACTTCCGACCGTAGGATCATAGAACTTGAAGACCAAGTCAAGTTTCTCATGAAATCCTACGAGGCTCCTAAACCTTCAAGCCGAGTGAACAAAATCACTTCTTCATGTGAATTATGTAGTGGTCCCCACGACACTCGTGATTGCATGGAACTCCCCGAACAAGCTTTTGCGGACTACGCATCCTCGCGTACCGACGGAGCGGGAGACAAGTGGTACACTTTCAAGCCCGAGCCAAACCATTATGGTGATTCATACAACCCCTCATGGAAAAATCACCCGAACCTTAGGTGGAAACAAAACCAAAACACACAACAACCCAATTCTTCCAACCCACCTAATCGTTTCCAATCAAGCGGTTCCAACTCGAACCGTACTTTCAACAACAATCCTTCCGGCAATGGTAGTACCAATAACTTTGAAGGATTGATGTCTCAATTTATGGCATCTCAAGAAGCTCGTTTAGCCAAGTTTGAAGCCGATTTCAAACAAAAACAAAGCGAGATGACCGACAAGATTGACACCTTGTTGAAAGCCCTCAATGACCGAGAAATGGGAGCACTCCCTAGCAACACGGTCAAGAACCCGAAACTAAACGTCAACGCTATTTCGTCGGTTTCGTCCCCTAGTTCTTGTCCACAATATTATTCGGTCAATTCCATGAGCACGTGTTTCAAACAAACCCAAATCATTCCAAGTGACCAAGAAGTTATGACATCCAAATTGGTCAACAACATAGTTGAAACACCTCCCACTCAAAACCTTGACGATGAATTCAAGGAGCTCCACCTTGAAAGTCCGGTTGTTGATGAGAAGAAGCTCAAGTTAGGCGAAAAAGGGACCGCCTTTGTTCAAAACAAGCTACCTAAGAAGTTAGATGATCCGGGCTTATTTGTTCTACCTTGCAAGATCGGTAATTCGGAGGCTTATGACACATTAGCCGATCTTGGATCAAGCCTTAACCTACTTCCGTTACCTCTCTACACCTCTTTAAAACTTGGAAAACTTGAAGAAACCGAGGTGATAATAGGCTTAGCGGATGGAAGTGTTGCTTACCCGGTTGGAGTAGTTAAGGACGTGTTAGTACACATTGGAAAGCTAACCATTTTAGCCGATTTCCACGTCCTTGATATGGTTAGCGACCCTACATGCCCCTTGTTGATAGGTAGAGGATTTTTGGCGACCGCTAGTGCTATGATTGATTGTAAGGAATCTAAGATAGCGGTAGGAGAAGGAGATACTTGGTCAGTCTATGATGTTAAGAAACACGCCTATGATACTAGTGAGGAACCAACACCACATTGGCTAGAATCAAATAGGAGACCATCTAGATATGGACCTTGGATAGATAGAGACTTCATAGGACCCCAACGCCCATTTTACCTAGAAGAGGACTTTGTTAACCGAACGCATTCGGTAGAGCAGCTCTTGGCTAGGGACACCGAATTGGATCCATTTGAAGACCCTCTAGTTTTTAGAAGGATGATTGATTTCCTAGGAGTTTTGCCAATTAACCTAGGAATGAATAAGTGGATTTGTGAGGAAGATGATCATAAGTGGAATTGGGATAAACCACCCAATGATGGAGATGGGTCATGGCATATCAAGATGACATTGTATGACCCGGATGGAGAGAAGTTTGAAAAGACATATCGTACTGAGCGGACCAATAGGAAACTTCAATCCAAGCTTAACCCTAAAGACGTCCTTGATGACGAGCTTACTTACATAGGGTAGCGTGACTTTGAGTCTAGCTACAAGACTCGTTAATAAAGAAAAGCGCTTCTTGGGAGGCAACCCAATCTTTATTTGTTTTATTTGCTTTGTGCGTTTATTTGTTTGTTTGTTTGTTTTTATTTGTTTCCGTATGTGTGTTTAATTTTTATTCTTATTGATTCATGTTCAAAAACTAATTTGTGAAAATGCTTTATTTTGTTTTTAACTTCGTCTTAACTACATATAAAGGTATTTTGCAAAAGATAAGTGTAAGGGAAATCTAAATCGGTTTATTAGAACACAAATTAACATGAATCGTAATAATAATAAATTAACATACATATTAGTGTGTGTTTGAGTCAAATGCTTGTATCGAGTCATAATGATGTTTTGCAGGATTTCCAGGAAGTAAGGTAAAGGTTTTTCCAGAAATTTTCCGGAAACTTAAAATGAAAATTTTTGTCAGGTCATTTCTGACGGCGTCAGGGGTTATAACCTGACGGCGTCAGATTTAATTTCCAGAAATTTTTGAGAATTTTGTTTTCATAAAAAGTTTTTATTAAAATCTCCAACTTATAATCTCCAGGAATCTGCAAAGTTATCATTCCACAAGCATTATATCCTTATATATAGATTTTATCCCGCCGATGTTATGCAGGTTTTCGTGTTTGTTTTCTCAGGTTCAACAGGTTATTTTGGACAAGGAAATGTTTTGAATCAAGCTTATGGCGATGCATTAGTCATGGAGCTTCAACATTCTCTTTGGAGGAAGATTTAACCGTGTAATTTCATTATCCAACGAGCGAATCAGGGGAGTATTTGATTTCATTCTTTTACTTTTTTTTCTTTTACATCTTGTTATTTGAACATTGGGGACAATGTTCATCTTAAGTGTAAGGGGAGGGTAAAAGTACGATTTTAGAGAATACAATTGCGCTTGATTTTTGTTTGTTTAATAGTAGATGTGTAATAAAACTGAGAGAAATACTTGTTAAGGTAATTTTAGTGCCAAATTTAAAATTTTTTACAACATATAGGAGTGAAACTTTGATCCTAATAAGCGTCTCACGGATAGGAGTTATATGACTAGCACAAAAACCGTACCACAAAAAAATTTTCCACCCCCAAATATGTGAGGTTCGCCCCTAGAATTGGTAGGAAAAGCATTTGCTATGATGTGTGTACCGGTAGCACTTAGATTCTAGAACTTGCGTTAGGACCATTCCGAGGCCACAAGTGAGACTACATTCGTGTAGTTAGATTTACTACATGATAAGAGGCATTAGGATTAACCCATTGTTTTACACCTGTGTTTTTGTTATAATTACATTGGCTACATTGGTCAAGTAATTCTCCCACACCCTTTGCGTTGTACTCATTTTTAGTACACGATACCCCTAGTACACCCCTCAGAGCCTGTCTTTTCGTTTCGACCTTTAAGCATTTTACTTAAAGGAAGAATTTGTTACACCCCACTTAAATGTACACCCAAATCGCCTTAGCCTACCTTGTATGCACTCATCTTTAGTGCATTATTGTGACAACATTTGTTTAAACCCAAGTTAATTATCTAATTGATTACATGGTTGCTAAGTCGAGTCATATCCTTGTACATATTGTTTTGGGACGATTGGGACTCATGGGTAAAGTACTAGTGTAATGGAGTAATGGGGAAGAACATCATTTATTACCCCCATATGTGCTAAATATTTTAAAAGTACTCCAAGTTTTTCGATTATCTTAATTCGAGTCATTAGAATAGTTATTTGTAAAGTTATGTAAAAGTTCAAGTGTAAGGGGATGCAACGCCCCTTTGATGTATTATTTTGGATGGTAGGGTAAAAGTGTATGCAAAAAAAAAAAAAAAAAAAAAAAAAAAAAAAAAAAAAAAAAAAAAAATACAAAAAAATGAGAAAAAGAAAAATAGAAAAAACATACGGACTACCATCCCGTTTTATTTTATGTTTATTTTATGTTTATGTTATTTTGTTTCTAGCTTAAGATCGAGTCTAGTCTTGGCTTAGCAACGTTGTATAGTACATGTAATTGATCAAGATCTTTAACTCGCCACCAGTAAAATATCCCGTATCCAACAAAACCGTGTTTTCCTTTTCCCTACACCTAACATTATAACCCATTTAAAAGCCCTCTTTGATAGTTTATCTTAGGTGCTTACGCCTAGTGGAGGAGGTTTTCGATCCTTTCCCAAGCCTATGGTAATCTATTTGCTATGACAGGTAGTGAGAGATATTTTCCGTTTTCATTTATGAGATTTATTTTGATGACACTTGAGAGATGTGAGTATCTAAACACTACTTGTGAGGTGCTAGTATGTAATCTCCGTGCTTATTATGATTGAAGTGGAACGATTATTTGTTGTAATTACTTTTATGTTTGCATTAAATGACCCCTAACTTGTATTTTGATTAGAATAAAAGCGCATTTGCTTGAGGACAAGCAAATCTCAAGTGTAAGGGTATTTGATGAGGCGAAAAGTGTACCGCTTTTAAGGGGTCATTTAAGCCCGAAATCGTATTTATTTGATCAAATATTGCCCTAAATCGTTCCTTTTGTCATTTTAGGTACTTTTGAGGAGAAATCTGGAAAAGGAGGCATTTTGGACGTTTTTGGAGCATAAAAGTGAAGAAAACGGCAAAGTCTCAAAATTGTGCTGAAAGTCACCTTTGACGGCGTCAACATTAACTCCAGACGGCGTCATGCCTTGGCAAGAAAAGTTGGATGTGAAATTTACTCATGACGGGCCAGTGAGTTTGCATGAGAATTCTGACGGCGTCACGCTTTAACTAAATCAAGGGCGTCACGGCTTAAATCATAAGGGGACGGCGTCACGTTATAGGTCCGACGGCGTCAAGCCTTGATAAGCCAGAATGGATTTTTGAAGAGCTAAAGAGGGACGGCGTCAAGAAGGTCACCCGGGAACCCTAAAAGCGGCGAGGTGACGGCGTCACAATGCATAAGGTGACGCCGTCAGATGTCAAAGTCTATATATAGTTTTCTAATTTTTTGTCATTAGGGAGAGCTTAGTGTGTGGAATTTTGGGATAAAACCCTAAGACGATTTTAGCTACTTTTTCAGGGCTTCTTGCCTTGAGATCTTCCATGTTTCATTGAAAGATAAGTTATCAATTAATCATTCAATATGTCTATGTGTTGTTTGATTCTATCTTATGCTTGTCTTTTGTTTAACATGTTAGGCTAATTTTATCTTGTGTTTGCTTAGATCTAATGAAACCTAGCTATTGATTATTGGTTGTTAGTGTGTTGTTAGTTGTATTGGATGATTGTTTATCTATGTTAGGCTTAAGAAAACTGGCTAACTTCCTATTCGGTAACTTGCTTGAACGTCTTAAGAAACATGAACCAAACGCGTACTAAAGGTTTTTATGGTTGTATTTAATGCACAAGCGAATTCTAGTGATCCCATGTTAGGGCTTCCTAGCCGGCTCGACATAGGAGTGAAGTAGGAGCTTGTAGAGTTTGGGGAAGTAAGTACGCCACCCCACGAATGGTATTAAGGAATACACCCGTCATCCACGCGACTAATACACACTAATTAACCGGTAAAAGATAGTTAGGGAGTAAGGAAATCTAAGTAAACACATTTCTCCACACATAAGTTTCTCACCACTTTTCATTTTTGTTATTTTATTTTATTTGCATTTGTAGTAATTTGGGTTAGTTGACTAGCAACTAATTCCGCCCACTCCTTCAAAACCCGAGATTTTACTTGCTTTCATAAAAATATAAAAAACATAAAAAGAATCTTCCTCAACCCTTAGACCTAATTAGAGTAGCCTTTCATACCTAACGAACACTATTCCCTGTGGAGAACGATCAATCCCCCGTACTTACCACTACACTATACTACATCGGTCAGGTACACTGCCTGGTGGGGTTGTAAGCCTCTTGAGATCCCTTGAGAGGTAAAACCTGTTGTAAGGTTGCAAAACCCACGCATCAATCAATAATAATAAAAATTAAACATACATACGGAAGCAAATAAAATCAAACAAACAAATAAATAAACACACAAAGCAAATAAAGCTTGGGTTGCCTCCCAAGAAGCGCTTGTTTTTGTTCGAGTCACGAGCCTGACTCTACCCTTATTTAACGGAAATAGGGGAGGTTTTCCCTACACTTAGGATTAAGTGTGGGTGAAAGTAGCGATACACGCCCTTAGGGTGGAAATATGCCACGTGAGGTGAAGGGGGTGAGTGAATGGCTTCCTTCATCCTAAAACTACCCGGATAATAAGGGTTGATGGGTGGGTCGGTTCCTCTTTTGTCTCCTAGAAATATATCTAAGGATGGAAAGTTGTGTAAAGGTTGAGGTTCCGGTTCATCAACACTAGGAAATTCCCTGGAACTAAGAGTAAGGTTATCACTATAAGTATTCAAACCTATATCCTCTAGTGGTGCTTGGTCCAAGGGTTCTACCTCCATTGGGATTCCTAAAGTTTCTTCTACTTCTTCCGGGTAAGTCACGGGCGGTGTGTGTGCCTCAAGTGATGGTAGGACTTGTGGGGTACTTTGTGGGCTTGGATTATCCACCTCATCCTCCATTTTATCTAGATTACCTATGTATTTGTTTTGTACTATGATGTTACATGACATCCACTTAGGTAACCCAAAATAGTCATCCCCAGACAAACTTGTTTCATGATCCATGGAATTTGTGGTCAATTGACTTGTACTAACGTTTGTTGGGTTGTCTACTCTATAATAATACTGGGCACAATCTTCAATGGCATCCCATGCTTCTTCAACATTTAATCCCCTATGGTCCCAATTGACAAAATCATTAATGCATATTTGGTCACATAGGTCGACACGATCGTAAAAGATTTTAGCTAGGGACCATAAATCGAAGTTATGATGAGGGACTATTCGGAGTAAATTTTTAAAACGAGTCCATGCATCATATATGGGTTCACCTCGATATTGTTTAAACATCAAGATGTCATAAGGAGTGGGTGAATTTCGTGGTGGGTAGTATGGTGGATTCGCGTACTCCATAATGGTGAACGGAAGAGTCAATGGAATGGTTTTTACGAACAAAGACACAAAGAAAAGATAGACTACGGGAAAGCTAATAAAAAAAATAAAAATCTCACTAAGATAGGAATCTAATGAGTAGACCTAATAAAATAAAAATTCAACCTAAACAATAACTATTCCCCGGCAGCGGCGCCAAAAACTTGATGCGTGGTTTTGCGACCTTACAACAGGTTTTACCTCTCGAGGGATCTCAAGAGGCTTACAACCCCACCAGGCAGTGTACCTGATCGATGTAGTATAGTGTAGTGGTAAGTACGGGGGATTGATCGTTCTCCAAAGGGAATAGTGTCGTTAGGATTGAAAAACTACTCTAATAGGTCTAAGGGTGAGAGAAGATTCTTTTTGTATTTTTATGTTTTTATGAAAGCAAGTAAAATCTCGGGTTTGAAGGAGTGGGCGGAATTAGTTGCTAGTCAACTAACCCAAATAACTACAAATGCAAATAAAATAAAATAACTGAAAATGAAAAGGTTGTGAAACTTATATGGAGAGAAATGTGTTTACTTAGATTTCCTTACTCCCTAACTATCTTTTACCGGTTGATTAGTGTGTATTAATTGCGTGGATGACGGGTGTATGATTTAATACCAATCGTGGGGTGGCGTACGTACTTCCCCAACTCTATAAGCTCCTACTTCACTCCTATGTCGAGCCGGCTAAGAAGCTCCTAACATGGGATCACTAGAATTCGCTCATGCATTAAATACAACCATAAAAACCTAGTACGCATTGGTTCATGTTTCTTAAGACGTTCAAGCAAGTTACCGAATAGGAGGTTAGCCAGTTTTCTTAAGCCTAACATCGATAAACAATCATCCAATACAATAAATAACACACTAATAACCAATAATCAATAGTTAGGTTTCATTAGATCTAAGCAAACACAAGATAAATCTAGCCTAGCATGTTAATTAAAAGACAAGAACAAGACATAATCAAACAACACATAGACATATTGATTGATTAAATGATAACTTATCTTCAATTAAACATGGGAGATCCAAGGGTATGAAAACCCTTAAAAATGGCAGAAATTCGTCTTAGGGTTTCTCCTCACAAAGTTGCACACTAATGACAAAAAATTGCAAAACTATATATAGAGTTTAAGGGCTGACGGCGTCACGTTGTAGATCTTGACGCCGTCACCTCGCCGTGTCTAGGGTTCCCGGATGGCCTTCTTGACGCCGTCCCTCTTTAATCGTCTAAAATCCTCCCTGGCTTATCAAGGCTTGACGCCGTCAGAAATGGGCTTGACGCCGTCTCTCTTTAAGTTAAACCGTGATGGCCTTGATCACTTTAAAGGGTGACGCCGTCAGAAATTCATTGTAAAATTCTCTGGCTTATCATGTGTATTTTTCATGTCCACCTCTTTTGCCAAGCCATGACGCCGTCAAGAGCAATACTTGACGCCGTCAAAGGTACTTTTCCAGCCAATTTTGAGACTTTGCCGTTTTCTTCACTTTTATGCTCCAAAAACGTCCAAAAGGCTTCCTTTTCCAGATTTCTTCTCCAAAGTACCTAAAATGACAAAAGGAACGATTTAGGGCAATATTTGATCAAATAAATACGATTTAGGGCTTAAATGACCCCCTAAAAGCGGTACACTTTTCGCTTCATCAGTCTAATACATAAAAAGAAACACATACAACACAACAATAATCTACAGACACTTGAACAAAAGGCTAGCTTTCTTCTTGCTTTTGATAATTTCCAACTGCATTTCTTCAATCTGCAAGTGCATATCATGCTAATAGACATCAAACTCATTTTCCAGAATCTGTAGTTGATTTTGAGCAGAGATTTCATCATAGTACAACTGCCTTTCCTTAGGATTCATGGTTAGATACATCTGAAACAGCTGAGTCTTGTACCATTCATTTGTCAACTCTGGATCAAACCAGTAAAACGAATTGTAGAATGTGGTACCAGAAAGCGGAAAATAAATATAATTAAAGTTTTTAAACAAAACCCTAATTTCACACATTTTGGGGAAAATTAAAATTGAGTTAAAATTAACTATACTTATGTTTTAATTTCGACTGTTAAGGAATCTTCTACCTGGATTATTGATTTAACAATTTATACTTCCAAAAGGAAACACAAAGGAAATATGTGAAACCCGAGTCGATTGTCCCGACGAAGATTGAATGGAATATGTGATTCGGGATCGTGATTCGTGAAGTGAATGTGAAAGAGTGAGTGATTTTTGGATTACACTACTAATATTAAAATAACAATCAAGATTAACAATTAAACTACGCTATTAGAACAATTAAACTGAACATTTAAACGGAAATTGAATTTTAAAAACAAACGCGACGTAATTTTAAAAAGGCAAATAAAAATGAAAATTTAAAATTTAAGCCCTAAATTAATTTTTTCTATATTAAAAATGATAAAAGAAAAATAGTGGAAATGAGGACTAAAAATGCAAAGATGCAAGCTAAAAGGACTAACGATGCAAAATATTTAACTAAATGCAAAGTTATCTATGGAATAATTATGCAAACAAAAGACAAGGACTTAAAGTGACAATATTCAAACTACTAAACAACTAAAAAACAAACAGGCACGAAATTAACTCAAGCAGAAAGTTTAAGGGGTGAAAGTGACAAAACAGAAACTATTTCTAATTTTTTTATTTTCTTTTCTTTTTTAATTACTTAAAAACTAATTAAATGCAAATTAAATAGCAAACAAAGACAAATAAATCTGAGATTTTTTTATAAATTCTAAAAACTAATTTGCTTTTTAAGAAAAATAACAGCTAGTACCAGATAAGCAGAAATAAGCAGATTGGGCTTATTTGAGAATAAGCCAAAAAGCAAATTATAAGCAAATAAGCAAATCTCAGCACCAAAAGCTCAGGAATCATAAAGAAGCAACAAATAAGCAAAATGACACTTAAATAAGCAGTTATAGAAAAGCCAATAAGCAGAAAAGCACAAGAATTAGCACACAGCTATAGCAGAAAGCTATCTCAAAAAGTAGTTTTCAACAGCTTGTAGAAAACTCAAAACTTAACCAATTTTGAAAACAAAAGCAGTTTTGGAAAGCTGAACAAGCAGAGATTACTAATTTCTCAAAAGCCCTATCACAAACACTCAATTGCTAGTTCAATTTGGACTATGAACAGATAACCAAATACTGATCATGCAGCAGGCATCTTAGTCAGCAGACTTGGAACAAATATCAAGAGCAGATTAAAGTGATCTAATGTATATGATAATACTTGAAATTGAACACACTAAAACTATGCTATATCAACTACTCAGAAACACAATTATCACACCAAGCCAATCACATATGATCAATCAATTAAGAGCATGAACATAGCAATAAATCTCAGCATACACTGATTGAACAGACAAAGATGACTAATTATATGCTATTAAAAGTTGACTAAAGTGAATTTCAACAACTAAATTCTATCTAACTAGATGTAATTAGGCTATTTAAATGTTTATCTAACAAACATAAGCTGATTATCAAGAATTTGAGCACCTCAGACCCTCAAGATCAGCAGAACACAGCAGACTTATGGAAATTAAGCAAACTTTTGACTTTTACCAAAAGACCTACCAATTTTAATGCATTTCTGAGTCATGTATGATGAATTCAAACCATATAGGTCAAATTTAACACAACCCTATAACCATAATACTCAGCAAATCACAGATCCAAACACTCCATTATTATACCTTAACACAAGCAAACTCAGACTAAGGATCAACCACTCATCAACAATCATCAAACTTCATTCAATAACATTAATGGATCTTAGATAAGCATCAAACAACAACTTAAAACAGCAGAATCACAGATTCATAAAAAGCTATTGATAACACAGATGCAACTAAATCAAACTCTAATGATTAAACAAACTTAACTATTATTAGATCTAGCAAACTAATATCAAATAACTATTAATCAACAGAAATGAAACTAACACTAGCAGAACTGCACTATAAAAATTGTGTGGAACAAAAATGAGAAAGAACTCACAAGGTGCTTCTCCCTCAGCAAGAACAGAGGGAGTTCACTAAGCTAGCCTATCTTTGGATAGGCCAAAAGCTTCCCTTTCTCCTTTGGACTATCAATCAAAACCATATTTCACCATGGTTCAATGAAACAGTTGACTTGTGTTGACTTTTTGTGATATTTGTGGAAAATGAAACAAATCAGGCTCACACAAGCTATAAAGCTTTATGAGCTTGTTATATGAACTAAGTAGCAAGCTTATGAGAAAATAACAACATTAACTAAAGAAATTAAGACAGATTAATTGAACAGAATTAAAGGAACAAATTGATTAACTGAACTTCATTAATAAACTTTAAAACAATACAAAGCTTGAAATCAAATTGACAGCATAACCCTACTACAAAAACTAACTCCATCTAAGGAGGATCACACCCCTATTTATAGCCGAGCTAGGAAGGATCTAGCCCTTTGTTTCCAGGTCATCAATCCGAGGGATAGTGTGCTTCTTTGATCCATTTCCAACCCTCTGATCATCCCTAATCATCAACCTTTCAATAACGACCCTTGGATTAGCTTTGGTGAGGTGTTCGGTCCAATGAGATGCTGCCATGTGGCCATTCGTGTGCTTTGTGCTTCCTGACACCTCTGACACCTTCTAGAAGTCCATTGATTGTACGAATATGCCCTTAATTTCGGTAATTTTGGGGTACGGGGTAACTAGGGTTCTAATTGGTAAAATTGGGGAAGAACATGGCGGGTAATCTTTTTTATATTTTTTTACTATTGTTTGACCGAGAGTTATAATAAGGTTTGACCCCGGGTTTGTGGATGGATCGGGTCTTAGTTAATGAAAGTTGGGCTCAGGTTAGGTAATGTTGGGCTAAGTTATTTCATCTTTGGGCTATTGGGATTAAATATTGGATTGGCTGGGTGGGTTGGGTTTATAATTAATAGAACCGGGTTTTTGAAGGAGTTTAAGGTTTAAGGTTTTAATCTAAGGGACCTTTCATGTAATTTCTGATTTTTCAAGGGACTGATCTTGCCATTCTTCAAAACTGAATCCAAGGGCTGAATTTGACAAACTTTGATACTTGGAGGACCTCGGTTGACTTTTTGACCAAAATATTTCTCCCGGCTTCGGCTTTGATTCCTTTCCACATCTCGTGCTTGGTTTTCTGGTTTTCCGTGCCTTTTGTCCAAATTAGCAATATCCATCCCTGCACAATCATAAACACAAAAACACGAAATATTTGGCATAATTGGTTAGTTTTTGGTCTTTTTAGGTCCGGTTTTGGTCAAATAAAGGTATGTGAATAAGCACATACCAAATTCCCCCAGACTAAGCTATTGCAATGTCCTCATGCAATGTTATAAAAACACGTTTTTGAAACCAAAAATTTCCAATCTCTTTTTACTAACTTTGAGAAGTAGCAAAATTTTCAAAAGTGATCAAGAAATCTTAAGTTCTAAAAACTCCCCGACTTTCCTTTTTATTTTATTTTTGTATTTTCTTATTTTCCAAGTGACGACTTTGTTGACGATCATTATCTAACGATAACTTTTAGGGTCCTCGAGCAGGAAACACGACTCATAAAGAAGTGCCCATACGGATAAAATTCGTCGTCCCCGATTTTTCACAAGTCCCCAAACTAAGCTTAAAAACGAGATCATTGTTATTTACAAGTTAGATTGCCAACACTACTCATAAAAGCCAATTGTGGACTCCTTGTTCCCAAATTCCTATTTTCCTCTATTTATTTTATTTTTTGTGAGAAATGAATTTATTCAATTTCTCGTTTTGATAATTTTAAGTCCGATAAAGATACCTAGTTTAGACGCTAAGTAGTTTCCAAACCTTCCCTCGAAAACCGTTGCATACAAAAATGAGGTCCACATCAAGGTCTCTGATTTAACACGATTTTGAGGATATCCCTTTTATATACGACCGAAACAACTCATCTACGAGTCCAGAGACAGAAGCTTTTATTAGGATATCCCCGGAGTCGAAGTTTGGCATTTTTAACATTATTAAGCACATTAACGTATTTAATCCTTAGCCCTTTATAACAATCACAACATCGGCTGCGAACCGGCAAGATGTGATATTCTATTATGACCTTGGAATTTTTCCTCTGCCTTTATTAGAAGTCTACAACATCGGCTGCGAACCGGCAAGATGTAGAAAACTTTTTATGGCTTTGGATTATTATTATATATTATCATATTAATTAATTATTTGTGTTGCCAAACCCCAAGTCCTACGGCTTGTATAACAATCCCAACATCGGTTGCGAGCCGGCAAGATGGAATAGTCTATTACACCGTAACACTGGCAGTACCTTGATGTGTACCCAACTTTCATAAGCAAGAATTCTCTAAGGAAGAAATAAAAACTAATTATCGCCAAAACTAAAATACCTTTAATTATTCCTAGATTACTATTTTTGAGTGAAACAAGCTTATGGGAACAAAAAGCCACAAGTAACTTCGATGAGCTCTAAAGAGAACCAACTACTCCACGTTTAGCAATCTAACTTATAAACAACTCTATCATTTCTCGTTCTTCGCAAATTTAAAATCTTAAATAATAAGATCCGCGAATGCTTAGCCTTATAATCAAGCCATGCATATATAAAGTCAATACGGGAACTTGCAAACTCTTAAAAAGAATTCGCATTTTCTAGCTCCTTGTGTAAAAGACTAGCACAAGCTTATATATTATAAATGGTTAAGGAGACAATTTAGGGTTCAACACGCCTGGTCAAGTCAGAATTTTATTCCTACTCTCACCAGCGGAAAATCAACAAAAATACAAAATTTATTATATTTTTTGCAAAAATTTTTAAATTTTTCTCATTTTTTGGATTTTTTTTTTCAATTTGGAGGAAAAACGGGGTTGCATGAGAAAATGGCAAAAATGCAAGGTAAAAATCAAATCGACAGATTACCCCCCAGACTAAAACGAGACATTGTCCCCAATGTCTTAAAGGTAAGGGTTCTCCTACATAAATCTAAGGCCGTTTATGAATTATGCCAAAAGATAAATGTAAAACGATAAGATTTTAGGATATCGATAAGCAGCGAATGATGAAACTCGAGTAGCGTGAAGGAAACTACGAGCACGAGAGTCTTCATCATCGAGCATTCCTGGACACATCACAAGAAAAACCACGAAACACAAGATATGGAAGAGGAGCCCCTCCTCTTTATTAAGAAAATAGAAAGAAGATAGATGGATAAGCATGGGGTGCCTCCCACGAAGCGCTTTGTTTTTGTTAACCGAGTCACTTAGCTTGACTTGATCCCCGAATTTATTTGTCCATGGGGAAAGTTTGGAGATCCGGGACAACCATGGATGGTACGTCCCCTCCAAAATAGTGCTTCAACCTATGACCATTCACCTTAAAGTTTGGACCGTCATTTTGAGCTAACTCGACGGTTCCATATGGAAAAACTTGAGTGATGGTGAATGGCCCAGACCAACGGGTTTTGAGTTTGCCCGAGAAAATATTTAGCCGAGAATTGAAGAGGAGGACTCGATCACCAACATTGAAAATGCGGTTTTTAATCTTAGAGTCATGAATCCTCTTTGTTTTCTCTTTGTAGATCAAAGAGTTCTCGTAGGCTTGATCCCGAAGCTCATTTAATTCATTAATTTGGAGCTTACGGTGATCACCCGCGGTCTTAAGGTCAAAATTGGCATGTTTCAAGGCCCAATATGCCTTATGCTCGAGCTCGATGGGCAGATGGCAAGCTTTTCCGTAAACCAGCTTGTAAGGAGTACACCCGATGGGTGTCTTGAAAGCGGTTCAGAAAGCCCATAAAGCATCATCCAATTTGTCGGCCCACGAGGCTCGATTTTCACCAACGGTTCTTTCAAGGATACGTTTCAATCCACGATTCGAAACCTCGACTTGTCCGCTTGTTTGCGGGTGATACGCGGTAGAAAGACGATGAGAGACACCATACTTGAGCATAACTTTTGCAAATTGGTCATTGCAGAAGTGAGTACCACGATCACTGATTATAGCACGAGGAGTTCCGAATCGGGAGAAGAGATTTTTCAAGAACTTAACAACCACTCGGGCGTCATTAGTGGGGAGCGCTTTAGCTTCAACCCATTTTGACAAGTAGTCGACGGCCACAAGGATATACTTATTCCCTCGTGAAGACGGGAATGGCCCCATGAAATCGATGCCCCACACGTCAAAAATCTCGCAGACTTGAATTGCATTTTGAGGCATTTCGTCTTTTTGCGAGATTTTTCCTTGACGTTGGCAAGAGTCACATGACTTTACCAAGTCGTGGGCATCGCGGTAGATAGTCGGCCAATAAAACCTAGAATCAAAAACTTTTTTAGCGGTGTAGCTAGCACCATGATGTCCCCCCGTGGGTCCATTATGGCAAGCCGTGAGGATGTCAACGGCTTCTTGGCCATGAACACATCGTCGTATCACTTGATCGGCACATATCCGGAATAAGTAGGGGTCGTCCCAGAAATAATGTTTAACATCTTTGAAAAACTTCTTTTTCTGCTGGGACGACATCCCTTTTACCACAAAATTCCCCGCATGGTAATTTGCGTAGTCAGCAAACCATGGGGTACTCGGATCATTCTTTAAAGATACCATCCCAAGTGTCTCGAGAGGAAATGTTTCGGTGATTTCCTTTTTCTTGAGATCACTTTGATGGGGATTTTCAAGTCTGGATAAATGATCAGCGGCTAGATTCTCTGCTCCTTTTTTATCACGAATGATAATATCAAATTCCTGGAGCAAAAGAATCCACCGCAGTAACCTTGGCTTAGCATCTTGCTTCGCTAAGAGATACTTGAGAGCAGAATGGTCCGTATACACTATGCTTTTAGATAAGACAAGATATGGTCTGAATTTCTCAAAAGCGTAGACAACGGCCAACAACTCTTTCTCGGTAGTAGTATAGTGAGATTGAGCGTCGGTCATCGTCTTGCTAGCATAGTGTATCGGTTGGAAATATTTTGATTTGCGTTGCCCCAGGACTGCACCGATAGCATAATCGCTTGCATCACACATTAGCTCAAAGGGCAAGTCCCAATCGGGGGCAACCAAGATCGGAGCTTCAGTCAGTTTCTTTTTAAGAACCTCGAATGCTTTGATGCATTCGGGAGAGAAGATGAACGGAGCATCTTTTTCAAGAAGATGGGTCAGAGGCCGGGCGATTTTAGAGAAGTCTTGAATAAATCGTCTGTAGAAACCAGCATGACCAAGGAAACTACGGATTCCTTTAACGGTAGTGGGATGAGGTAGCTTAGCGATAACATCGACTTTAGCTCGATCGACCTCAATCCCAGATTTGGAAATCTTATGGCCGAGGACTATGCCCTCTTTAACCATGAAATGGCACTTCTCCCAATTTAGAACGAGATTGGTGTTTTCACACCGTTCAAGCATTTTCTCTAAATGGGAGAGGCACGAGGAGAAATAATTTCCATAAACCGAGAAGTCATCCATAAAGACCTCCATTGTCGTCTCGATCATATCATGGAATATTGCCATCATGCACCTTTGAAACGTGCCCGGAGCATTGCACAAGCCGAAAGGCATGCGTCGGTAGGCAAATGTTCCATAAGGACACGTGAAGGTGGTCTTTTCCTGATCTTGGGGATCAATTGGTATTTGAAAATACCCGAAAAAGCCATCGAGAAAACAATAAAACTCATTTCCCGCCAAACGCTCAAGCATTTGGTCCATAAACGGTAGAGGGAAATGGTCTTTACGGGTAGCATCATTGAGTTTTCGGTAATCGATACACACTCTCCATCCGGTGACGAGACGTGTGGGGATTAACTCATTTTCTTCGTTGGTTACAACGGTCATTCCACCCTTTTTAGGCACACAGTGGACCGGACTAACCCATGAGCTATCTGAGATTGGATAGATCATCCTTGCGTCAAGAAGTTTAAGAACTTCCTTTTTTATAACATCATGGATTTTTGTGTTAACCCGTCTCTGTTGCTGAACAGCGGGTTTGAAATTATCTTCCAATAAGATCTTATGGGTGCAAAATTTAGGGTCAATATCCTTTATATCAGAGATCTGCCAAGCAATGGCACTTTTATGCTTTTTAAGCACGTCTAAGAGTTTTGTCTTCTCCTCATCTTTGAGAGCTTTTGAAATGATGACGGGAAATGTATCGGAATCTCCCAAGAAAGCATATTCAAGATGCGGAGGTAAATCCTTGAGCTCAAGCTCCGGAGGGTTCTCAATAGACGGCTTAACTTCTTTAATTTCTTCTTTATGAATTTCTTTTGTCGGAGGGAGAGAAGGTGACGGGTCTTCATTCAATAATTTTTCTAGTAAAAGAATATCTCCCTCCGGATCAAGATAAGAATCATCAACTTTCGGTGAAGTTGGTGTTTCTATAGCAAGAAAGTCATCGACCTCTTCCAATAAGAAATCACCTCCCTCAAACGGAGTGAGGGACGGGGAAGGGTCGGAAAGAATGGGTTGAGAAGAAGGAGTGGGATTGCCACTCGAGGATTTATCGGAAAATCCAAGAACTTCTTGAGAATACTCCTCCGATGCAACATCAATCACATCGATTCAATTACCCGAGACGGAATCGTGACTGGAGGAGTATTTGAAAGTTCGGTCGAGGTTAAAGGTCACGGCCTCATTATCCACCCTCAATGTAATTTCTTCACCGTAAACATCAATCAAAGCCCGCCCTGTCCTCAGAAATGATCTTCTGAGAATTAGAGGTACCCGGGGGTCGGCATCAAAGTTAACAACCACAAAATCGGCTGGGAAATGGAACTTCCCCACTTTGACAAAGATATCTTCGGCTATGCCAAGCAGAACAGTCGTAGTCCGGTCTGCAAGCTCGAGGGTCATACAAGTTGGGGTAAGTTTGGGCAATGAAAGTTTTTGCCAAACGGATAACGGCATTAGGTTGATGCTCGCACCTAGATCGGCCAAAGCATGACATTCAACCAACCCCGGGAAGTCACATGGAATGAGGAATCTTCCCGGGTCTCCAAGCTTTTCTGGAAGCTTTTTAAGGAGTACCGCTGAGCAGTTTTCGTTCAGAGGGGTCTTTGCGAGCTCAAATAATTTTTCTTTATTGCTCAATAAACTCTTGATTGTTGAAGCAAATTTTGGCATCAAAAGCAAAGCATCCGCGAAGCTTATATCAAAATGCAAATCTTGGAAGATTTGGTAGAATTTTTCCATTTGATTTGAAGCTTTTTCGCGGAGCTTTTGATCATTTAATCGCGATGGATATGGAAGTTTTGCTTTGAATGGAATTTCTTTTGGCTCAACGTTCTTTGGTTCAGATGGATGGACAACCGTAGGTTGGACGTCTTTGGTTCCTCCGTTGTTAGTAGGAGGTTCCATGTCCTTGGTCACCTCGGGTTCACGGTCGACTACCTTGGGAGGTAGAGAAGAAGAGGTAGCCGGAGCCGTGGGTCCATTATATGAAACACCACTTCTTGTAGTGATTGCCTTAACATCGCCCCTCGGGTTAGCAATTGTGTTGCTAGGAAGAGAAGATGAACCCGAGGTCGATGGTTGATTCATTTGGAAAAATCCACTCATCATTTTCTTAAGCTCGTTTGTTTGTTGATTTATTGTCGTATCGATCTCCTTCTTAAACTCAACTTTCATGTTATTGATCTGATTCTGCATGGCTCGTATGGCAACATCGCTTGTCTTCATATAGTTCAAGACTTCCGGTGAAGTTTGAACTTGCGGAGGAAGAGGTTATTGATAAACTTGTTGCGGTGGAGCTTGATAATTGTTTCCACGATTTTGGTTGTAGCTTTGATTTTGATTGTAACCTTGATTGGTTTGAGTAAAACGGTTTTGGTTGTTTTGAACGGGTGTAAAACCGGGTGGTCCCATTTGGTTACTAACTCGGTAGTTAACTTCACCTTGAGGACGGAATCCTTGATTTTGATTGTAACTCGCAGCTGCTACGGTAGCATTGCAAACTTGGCTATCAGTAGCTTGACAATCATAATAAGGATGAGGACCACCACATATAACGCAATTTTCTTGCACCGCTTTCACTTGAGCTGGTGGAGAAGATTGTTTCTTTTTTGAGAGAAGGAAAGCTTCGAACATATCTGCAAGCTTGTCGATCTTAGCATCACTGCTAGAAGCTTGGGTACTTACCTTAGAAACAACCGGTTTGTTTCTTGAGGTGGGTACCTTGGATTTGTTCTCAATAATTGAGAGAATTTCTCTCGGCATTCGACTCAAGATATTGCCACCGGCGGCTGCGTTGAGTGAATCCTGATCTGATTGAGTTAAAGCATTGTAGAACGTATCGATTTGATGCAATTCTGAGAAACCGTGATGTGGGCATTTTCGTAGGAGATCCTTGAATCGTTCCCATGCCTCACCGAAATTCTCATCAAATCGTTGCCGGAAATTTGTGATTTCATTCCTAGCATTGGTCATTTTAGACGGAGGAAAGAAATAGTTCACGAATTTATGGACGAGATCTTCCCAAGTATGGATTGATTGAGGGGGTTCTTTCTCGAGCCAAATTCGGGCCGCCCCCTCGATGGAAAATGGGAATAACATCAATTTGATAGTGTCGTGAGGGACATCCTTATGGTAGTGTGTTGAGGTCAATTTGTTGAACCATCGGATGTGATTGTGAGGATCTTCCCGATCAAAACCATGAAATTGATTTCCCGTAACAAGTTGAATTAAACCGGTTTCGAGTTTAAAATTTGTGTTTTGAATCGGGGGTATAACAATAGCGTCTCCGTATCCCACGGTGGGACATTGGAGTAACTCTTGCATAGTGCGGAGATCGGGAGCTTGCCCTTGGTTGTGATTATCTCCACCCATCGGCGGGTGTTGATCGTGTTGATCCATTTCCTCAACGGTTGAGAAATGAACACGGTTGTTTTGACGGATAATCCTCTCGGGATTTGAAAGTGGTGAAAGAAGAGGGTTAGAAGAAGAAGAACGGGTGTGCATACACCAAAATGAAATCAAAAAGAAAAATCAAAAACAAAAGTTGAAAATGAAAATATTTTTGGATTTTTATTTTTTTATTATTATTTTTATTTATTTTTGGTACCGATCCGTCAATCAATATTCGTTTCTCTTACGACTACGCGCAGAGTGGCGGAGAAGCAAAGGTCTGCCGAAGCTAATTAAAAACCCGCCTCTTTCGGTCTGCAATTTAATGTCAAGACCATCCTTAAACCACTTGTATAGGTTGTAATCGAAAAAATAATCCGAAAATCAAATGATTTCACGATTGTTTTGTTGTAATTGCGGGAATGGTTTACAACACTTTTGAAGAAAAGTGAGGATTTATTTTATTTTTGTATTTTTGAAAACACTTTAGGAAAAGTGTTTTATTTATTTTCTTTTTGTATTTTTGTTTTTATAAAAACGATAACTTCCGAGGAAGGGTCTTCAAAACACGTATCGAAAAACAAAATCACAAATTCGCGTCAACCTTCCCCGGCAGCGGCGCCAAAAATTGATTTAACAATTTATACTTCCAAAAGGAAACACAAAGGAAATATGTGTAACCCGAGTCGATTGTCCCGACGAAGATTGAATGGAATATGTGATTCGGGATCGTGATTCGTGAAGTGAATGCGAAAGAGTGAGTGATTTTTGGATTACACTACTAATATTAAAATAACAATCAAGATTAACAATTAAACTACGCTATTAGAACAATTAAACTAAACATTTAAACGAAAATTGAATTTTAAAAACAAACGCGACGTAATTTTAAAAACGCGAATAAAAGTGAAAATTTAAAATTTAAGCCCTAAATTAATTTTTTCTATATTAAAAATGATAAAAGAAAAATAGTGGAAATGAGGACTAAAAATGCAAAGATGCAAGCTAAAAGGACTAACGATGCAAAATATTTAACTAAATGCAAAGTTATCTATGGAATAATTATGCAAACAAAAGACAAGGACTTAAAGTGACAATATTCAAACTACTAAACAACTAAAAAACAAACAGGCACGAAATTAACTCAAGCAGAAAGTTTAAGGGGTGAAAGTGACAAAACAGAAACTATTTCTAATTTTTTTATTTTCTTTTCTTTTTTAATTACTTAAAAACTAATTAAATGCAAATTAAATAGCAAACAAAGACAAATAAATCTGAGATTTTTTTATAAATTCTGAAAACTAATTTGCTTTTTAATAAAAATAACAGCTAGTATCAGATAAGCAGAAATAAGCAGATTGGGCTTATTTGAGAATAAGCCAAAAAGCAAATTACAAGCAAATAAGCAAATCTCAGCACCAAAAGCTCAGGAATCATAAAGAAGCAACAAATAAGCAAAATGACACTTAAATAAGCAGTTATAGAAAAGCCAATAAGCAGAAAAGCACAAGAATTAGCACACAGCTATAGCAGAAAGCTATCTCAAAAAGTAGTTTTCAACAGCTTGTAGAAAACTCAAAACTTAACCAATTTTGAAAACAAAAGCAGTTTTGGAAAGCTGAACAAGCAGAGATTACTAATTTCTCAAAAGCCCTATCACAAACACTCAATTGCTAGTTCAATTTGGACTATGAACAGATAACCAAATACTGATCATGCAGCAGGCATCTTAGTCAGCAGACTTGGAACAAATATCAAGAGCAGATTAAAGTGATCTAATGTATATGATAATACTTGAAATTGAACACACTAAAACTATGCTATATCAACTACTCAGAAACACAATTATCACACCAAGCCAATCACATATGATCAATCAAATAAGAGCATGAACATAGCAATAAATCTCAGCATACACTGATTGAACAGACAAAGATGACTAATTATATGCTATTAAAAGTTGACTAAAGTGAATTTCAACAACTAAATTCTATCTAACTAGATGTAATTAGGCTATTTAAATGTTTATCTAAACAACATAAGCTGATTATCAAGAATTTGAGCACCTCAGACCCTCAAGATCAGCATAACACAGCAGACTTATGGAAATTAAGCAAACTTTTGACTTTTACCAAAAGACCTACCAATTTTAATGCATTTCTGAGTCATGTATGATGAATTCAAACCATATAGGTCAAAATTAACACAACCTATAACCATAATAGTCAGCAAATCACAGATCCAAACACTCCATTATTATTCCTTAACACAAGCAAACTCAGACTAAGGATCAACCACTCATCAACAATCATCAAACTTCATTCAATAACATTAATGGATCTTAGATAAGCATCAAACAACAACTTAAAACAGCAGAATCACAGATTCATAAAAAACTATTGATAACACAGATGCAACTAAATCAAACTCTAATGATTAAACAGACTTAACTATTATTAGATCTAGCAAACTAATATCAAATAACTATTAATCAACAGTAATGAAACTAACACCAGCAGAACTGCACTATAAAAATTGAGTGGACCAAAAATGAGAAAGAACTCACAAGGTGCTTCTCCCTCAGCAAGAACAGAGGGAGTTCACTAAGCTAGCCTATCTTTGGATAGGCCAAAAGCTTCCCTTTCTCCTTTGGACTATCAATCAAAACCAGATTTCACCATGGTTCAATGAAACAGTTGACTTGTGTTGACTTTTTGTGATATTTGTGGAAAAGGAAACAAATCAGGCTCACACAAGCTAGAAAGCTTTATGAGCTTGTTATATGAACTAAGTAGCAAGCTTATGAGAAAATAACAACATTAACTAAAGAAATTAAGACAAATTAATTGAACAGAATTAAAGGAACAAATTGATTAACTGAACTTCATTAATAAACTTTAAAACAATACAAAGCTTGAAATCAAATTGACAGCATAACCCTACTACAAAAACTAACTCCATCTAAGGAGGATCACACCCCTATTTATAGCCGAGCTAGGAAGGATCTAGCCCTTTGTTTCCAGGTCATCAATCCGAGGGATAGTGTGCTTCTTTGATCCATTTCCAACCCTCTGATCATCCCTAATCATCAACCTTTCAATAACGACCCTTGGATTAGCTTTGGTGAGGTGTTCGGTCCAATGAGATGCTGCCATGTGGCCATTCGTGTGCTTTGTGCTTCCTGACACCTCTGACACCTTCTAGAAGTCCATTGATTGTACGAATATGCCCTTAATTTCGGTAATTTTGGGGTACGGGGTAACTTGGGTTCTAATTGGTAAAATTGGGGAAGAACATGGCGGGTAATCTTTTTTATATTTTTTTACTATTGTTTGACCGAGAGTTATAATAAGGTTTGACCCCGGGTTTGTGGATGGATCGGGTCTTAGTTAATGAAAGTTGGGCTCAGGTTAGGTAATGTTGGGCTAAGTTATTTCATCTTTGGGCTATTGGGATTAAATATTGGATTGGCTGGGTGGGTTGGGTTTATAATTAATAGAACCGGGTTTTTGAAGGAGTTTAAGGTTTAAGGTTTTAATCAAAGGGACCTTTCATGTAATTTCTGATTTTTCAAGGGACTGATCTTGCCATTCTTCAAAACTGAATCCAAGGGCTGAATTTGACAAACTTTGATACTTGGAAGACCTCGGTTGACTTTTTGACCAAAATATTTCTCCCGGCTTCGGCTTTGAGTCCTTTCCACATCTCGTGCTCGGTTTTCCGGTTTTCCGTGCCTTTTGTCCAAATTAGCAATATCCATCCCTGCACAATCATAAACACAAAAACACGAAATATTTGGCATAATTAGTTAGTTTTTGGTCTATTTGGGTCCGGTTTTGGTCAAGAAAAGGTATGTGTTTAAGCACATACCAATTATTAATTACAATGAGTGGGTAACACCCTTCTTCTGCGAAGACTTGTAGAGGATGTAGACATTTTGCGTATTTGATAGTGTGATTAGGGAACTAGGGTTAGCTAGAACCAGGATTAGCTACAACTAGGGTTTGGTAATTTAGAAGATGCAATTACAATGTTTATGTTTAGGTTTTAGGTTTTAGGGTTATAATACCCGTTTTATGGGTTATTATGTAAACGGGTTATCATACCCGGATCATGTAACCAAACCCGTTCCACGTTGGAAATAAACGGTTTTAAAAAAATCAAAATTAAATACCACGTCACATATAACCGGATAAAATGAAAATGGTATGCGTAATGAAACAAAACACAATCTTAATTAGGCATTTTGACAATAAAAAAAGTACATTATGTAGAATGACACAAATTTGTAAGTAGGTTAAGCATTTATGGCTTTTACCCTTAAATATTTGTATATTCAAGTGGGGAGTTGAGATCAATATAGATCTCATATTTGTCATAAATCCAATAAATCAATCTTAACCATCTATTTTTTATCAAAATTAATAAAAAACCATTTTCCACATTTTTTTAAAAACAACATATCTTATAAACGGTAAATCTTCAAGCTCCAAAAAACACACTATCGCGACGAGAATTAAATTATTTTTCTATAGATATGCACTTCTCTATACTTTCGACGAACTATTTTTTTCAAAAATTCCGCCCAGAAAAATCACATGTGATTTGTAAAAATCAAATCACATGTGATTTTTCTAGGCGGAAATTTTGAAAAAAAAAAATCGTCGAAAGTATATAGAAGTGCATATCTATAGAAAGATAATTTAATTCTCGTCGCGATGGTATGATTTTTTTCGCGTAACGATTAATGGTTTGCGAGATATTTAATTTTTTTTTTAAATGTAATAGTTTTTTTTTTTTTTTGAATGGTAATGATTGGTTCATTAGATCTATGACAAATATGATATCTATATTGAATTTTTCTCTTCAAGTGAGTTGTAGCTAAATTGTAAGAAAGGCAACCACTACTCGACCACCCTTAACGATGCATATTATTAGTAGTAACGACAATAACATAAAATGTATTAGAGAATGTGATTATATTAAGAGCTAATTCCTCAAATACTGCAAAGGTACAACCCCACTTACCCTATATGCCTAAAAATTAATTAATTTCTCAAAATGCCCCAGGGTGAAGGTCACCTCGGATGTCTTTGGGCGACTCCTATAATATTGTGTTACGTGTCCCTATAGTTGCTTTTGTAACTATAGCTTTAAAATTTGCACATTTTAATTATTGTTGTTACTTATAACCCATGTCATTTTTATTAACTTAAAATACATGGGTTAGTTAGTAATTTGTTGAAATTTATCAAATAAAAGGTTATGGAGGTATGAATAATCAAAGAGCTTCAAGATGTTCTTATTTTTCTCAAATTCAAGGTAAGTGTTCAAGTATGTGTTTAACCATGAATTCGAGTTAGGGGATACATGGGATATATTATCATGTGTTTTATGCTATTTTCATGAATTATGGATGATGTCAAATTAGTTTATGCGCAAGATGATGCGGGGCTTTTTGTGGATTATGTTTATAAGTATAATATGATGATTTATGGGTTTGATGGTAGAATTAGAGTGTTTGGGATAACTCATATATGATAATATGATGCTAAATAATTTTTTGGAGTTCTGAGTCATGTTAGAAAAATTGTATAAAATCAATCGTAGCTTAGATTCAGTCATGGCCTACGTTTTTCTATGAAAAAAGTGTTTGCGATTTCGGATGTTAAATGGGTCAAAAATGAGTTTTATGACAACTAGTTAGATAATAAAAAGTGCAGCAAATCGGTTTTAGAAAATTCATATATAATGGAGATTAAATCAACCGTAGCTCCCTTT
Organism: Artemisia tridentata subsp. tridentata; assembly: GCA_021014915.2. Lineage (NCBI taxonomy): Eukaryota > Viridiplantae > Streptophyta > Magnoliopsida > Asterales > Asteraceae > Artemisia > Artemisia tridentata. Next base: position 104,036,050 of record CP139504.1, read on the forward strand.
GAGGCGTGCGATGGAATGATTATATGTTTATGCAAGTTCATGAACGATTACATGTTGTTATAGCTCATGTCTTATTGTTGAGGTAAGTAGTATTTACTTATATGCCTCATTTGATTTAACTCTATAGTTTATAGATTGTTCATAGTTTTTTATGTGATAACCATGATGAGAGATGTTTTGAACCAAGTGAATAGACTTGGTTAATCTTAGTAGAAGTTCCTGTGTTATATGTTAGTCGATTATGTGTTGATAGAATATATCTTTGGCATGTAATAGGTGCTCGAGGCGATTGTGGCAAGTTAGCATTTATTGACCAATGTAAGTAGAAGATAGAGTAGCACGATTAATAACGTAGTTAAATGTTATGATTATGATTATGAGCCAGTCAAACCGAATATACTTATGTTAATGTGTGGTCCGAGTAAGTCGGATATAGCTATGATAACCTGTGCTCTGGGTTAGCCAGATATGGATATGTAAAGTGCTCCAGAGATAGCCAGATATTAGCCATGGTACAATTTATTCGGGTTAGCCGATATTGCTCCGGGTGAGCCGAATACTAGCAAAGTTAGACGTTTGCTCTGATTTAGCCGATATTGCTCCAAAAGAAGCCGGATACTAGAAATGTTAATGTTTGCTCGGGTGTAGGCATTAGTGCTTCGGAGATAGCCGGATATTAGCCAAGATAGCAATTGCTCGGTCATAGCCAATAATAGTACATGTTATGTGTAACACCCCCTAAATTTCAAGTTAACAGCGGAAGACTAATCGGGGTATTACTGGAAGGATCAAAGTCATAATCATAGAAAACGACTCAAAAGAGGCGTTTTGAAAGTTATTATCATTCATTTAATAATTCAGATACAAAAAGGAAATTTTCAATGTTTAATATCTCACAAAAGATATAATAAGTATGAAATGAATGATAGAATTTATTTGACACCAAAAACCATCAGTTTATTTGCCCACCCCGTGCCTTGAATGTTCCGTTAATTACCTGAGATAAATATGCTAAAAGTCAACAAAATTGTTGAGTGAATCCATAGTGTTTGTAATTGTAATCAGTTTGAACACAAGTCTCAAGTTGTATAATTGCATAGAAATACAATCATATTAGAAATAGTAATATTGCAGTTCGATATATTGCCCTAAGTCTCATGACACTCAAACCTTAACGAGTACCGTACAAACGGCAAGAACACACCAAATTAATGGTGTGAGTTATGGCCCTCAATAGGAGATTGCCGTCTACCTATTTCCTTCAAATAAAGTGCATTTGACTAATCCAGCTAGCAACTAAGACCATCTTCTCGATAGTTCAAATAGGCAGTCAGCCTCCAACAGATCTTTTCACTATATTCGCGTTCACTCACAAGTGATTAAGGGCTCATGATGAGAGGGACTTGTAATAATGGAAATAATAGTGGTAACTTAGGCAATATCAATCAGGTATAACATACAGAAAATACTTGTGTTCTGTTTTGTAGCATGTATCTCCCCACGAGTTTGAAATTTTATAAAATATGAAAAGTGGGACTATGAGCTCACCTTGAATTTAGTAGGCAAAGATAAAGTGAAATCAAATGTAATGTGGGAACGGCTCCAACACACGACCTGAATAATAGGGAAGTCTGAGATTTCGATAGTTTAAGCTTGGTTTAATACGAATAATGATTGTGGAAATAGTATCGGATAACGAATTGGTTCATGATGAGAATGGATAATATGCTTAAAATGTTTAAAGTTCAAAAATAATATTATATATAATATTATCTTGTTTTTATGTTTATTGAATCCGTAGATATCGTTTCCTCGAAAGTTGGTGAATGATACGTTATGTTATTCGTTAGAAATCTCGTTATATAAATATATATAAACGTATCGTTTATTAAATAAATCGTACGAAATGTATAAATGCCCCTTTATGGTTGAAAATGTATAAAACATTTTATGTGAATATATATATATATATATATATATATATATATATATATATATATATATATATATATATATATATAATATAGTTACTGAATGGTCCTTAAAGTTATATGAAATTTACACTTTTAACCCTAACGGTGAAACTTTTACACCGTTAGTCCTTGGTTAGATTATAATTACATTTTTGTTCCAAAATATCAAAATATGACATTTTAACACTCCTGGTTACTGTTTAATCATTTTCTACCCTTAAGTTACTAAAATGGCAGTTTGACTCCAATTTATGTGAAAGTTACAATTTTAACCCGATTTGTAATATAATTTGCATTTTTACTCCAAAAATCACAAAACTTATGGATTAAGTTTTCCGAGAATTTCATAAGCCTCAAACAGCTTATTTAAGTTTGTAAAACTGCTTATTACCTGAAAAGTGCTTATTTTTAGCTTATTGGGCCTTAACAATTTTAAAACAGGCCCGTTAACAATTTATGATCCAATGGGTTTAGAATGGTTTTGGGCTTGATTTTGGGCTTATAATATAGTCTTATTAACATATTCAAACTGCTTATTGGACTGCTTATTCGGATTTGCTTATTTTGAGCTTAGTGGGCTTTAAGGCCCACTTGGTAATAATTATGATTTTAAAACTGTTTCGAGAGTGTTTAACTTGTGGGTTTAAAAAGGTGTTATAAGAGCTTATTAAAGGAGCTTATTGGCATAGCTTATTAGTTAAGATTATGGAAAAATGGGTTGGGTTATTTATTCGATGTGTTGTACGATTAAAAATGATTTAATGGGTCGATTTCTAGTCGACAAAACAACCTAGTCCAAATGATTAAAATGACATATAAACGTTCGATATGCAACAAAGGTTCAAAATAGGTCTCGTTAACTGATTATACGATGAAATATGATACGAACGGATATAGTACTTAATTTCTAGCCATCCATAGAAATAGGAGGTCATATATAAACGAAAAATAAATAACGAGAGATGGAAGTAAATAATGGAAAGCTTATACATGAACTCGAATGAAATAAATACGTTGCATGAATCATGAAAACATAAGTATGTATAGAAATGGATTCGAATGACTTACTACACCAAAAATGGTGGTGAGAACACGTTTAAATGAACTAGGGATCGAAGGCTTATGCACGTAACACGTTAGAATCGCCACAAAAGAATCGAGATCAAGCTTGTATGTTGGAAAAATGGATCGAACGACTAGAAATGGCCTTGCTTCTTGAAGGGACTCGGCTAGGGAGAATATACTTAGGAGATTTTTTGTGATATTAAGTTGTGAATGAATGAATGAGTGTGTGTGAGTCTATACGTATAAGTATATGCATGTATACTAGTGTATAATGTATTTAATACACCCAAGTTGGCATGACATGATGCCGAAGAGATTAGGGAATAATCCCTAGCTAGGCACTTGAGTGTAAGAGATATTAGGAGAGGTGCTTGTGTGTATGTCTTGGCTATGGTCAAGTGGCATGTTTTATATATTTCTTTCGATATGCATAGGGTCCAAACGACTTAGAGACGTAACCAAAAGTATTAGGAAAGGTGTGATAATGATTATAGGACTCTCTTGGCTCGGTCACAAGCAAAACACTTAGGAAAAATATGTTTTAGTCGAGTTGGTTAATACTCAGATGAATTTGAACAAGTGTCGAATGGTGCTAAGCTTTAGGCCTCGTTTTAAGATCAAATGTTCGAACCAAGTTAAATGAATTGCCATTCATGAATCCTTGAAATGTAGAGAATCGAATTGTGTAAAATGTGGTATAGCTTGTGTGTGGAAATACCGAGATATCGAGGCCAAGTAATAGGGGTTTGGCTCGTATGAAATAAAAGAAATATGGAAATTGGGCTTGAATAGTAGTGGGCTTAGAATAGCCTGTTAGGCCGAGAACTATGTAATAAGGATCCGTTTGGTTTTTATTCGTATATTCAATTGTCGTGGTGCGTGTGTGAGCTCGTTCCAAAGTATTGTGAATCACGTAACAACGTTTTTGATTGATGGTAATGTAATAAACAAAATTTTTAAAATTTACTCGTAAAAATGGTTAAATGAACTGTAATGAGAAATTAATACTTGATTAACATTTACAAAGTACAGGGGAATTTTACAGGTTGCTACAGTACCTACCCGTCAAACAGAATTTCGTCACGGAATTTAAGTCTAAGGTAGTTGTCAGGGTTGTCTATGGAAATAAATGTGGGTATTTGTCACGAATTTGGTCCTCACGTTCCCATGTATACTCTGGTCCTTGTTTAAAGTTCCATCGAACTTTGACAATGGGGATACGGTTTTGCTCTAGCTGTTTCACCTCTCTGTCCATTATTTCCATTGGTTCTTCTGTAAATACGAGTTTGTCATCAAGTCGGATTTCTTTCATTGGGATGACAAGAGTTTCATTTGACAGACATTTCTTCAAGTTCGATACGTGAAATGTGTTGTGTACTCTGCTGAGTTCCTCTGGGAGCTCAAGTTTATAAGCCACTGGACCAATCCTTTCTAGGATTTTGAACGGTCCAATGTACCTTGGATTTAACTTTCCACGGTTTCCGAAGCGTACCATTCATTTTCCAGGGGGAAACTTTCAACATAACCCTATCTCCAACCTGGAATTCTATCGGTTTTCGCCTCACATCGGCGTAACTCTTTTGTCTGTCTCGTGTGGCTTGTAGTCGTTGCCTGATCTTGACTATCTTTTCCGTTGTCTCATGGATCAGTTCAGGTCCTGTGAGTTGTACATCTCCCACTTCAGCCCAACAAACAAGCGATCTGCACTTTCGACCATAAAGTGCTTCAAATGGTGCCGCCTTGATGCTGGCGTAATAGCTGTTGTTGTAGGAAAATTCTGCCAACGACAAGTGTTTATCCCAACCTTTCCCGAAGTCGATTACACATGCCCGAAGAATGTCTTCTAAGGTTTGGATTGTTCTTTCACTCTGCCCATCGGTCTGAGGGTGATAAGCGGTGCTCATATCTAAACGTGTACCAAGAGCTTTCTGTAGAGTCTGCCAAAATCTAGAAGTAAATCGGCTATCTCTATCTGAGATAATGGAGATTGGAACTCCGTGTCGGGACACTATTTCCTTCAGATACAACTGTGCGAGAGTGCTCATCTCGTTAGTTTCCTTGATTGGTAGGAAATGAGCGGACTTGGTGAGACGATCAATGATGACCCAGATGGTGTCTAATCCAGTTGACGTCCTTGGTAATTTGGTAATGAAGTCCATAGTAATTCGTTCCCATTTCCATACTGGAAGTTCAGGTAGTACAAGTAATCCTGACGGCTTTTGACATTCCGCCTTTACTCTTGAGCAGGTCAAAAATTTCCCAACATACTCGGCGATGTCGGCCTTCATGTTTGGCCTCCAATAGAGTTTCTTGAGATCCTGATACATCTTGTCAGAACCCGGGTGAATGGAGTACTTAGATTTGTGGGATTCATGCATAATGAGGTCACGTATACCTCCGTAGAGTGGAACCCAACTTCTTTCTTTGAAACAAAGCATTCCGTCTAATCTTTTCACGAAACCATTCTCATTCTCTGGCATACCATGAATTCCTTCACTGGGTCTGTTCTCTTCTCTGAGAGCTTCAGATTGAGCATTGAGGATCTGTGATGGAAGTGGTGAACAAATGGTCATTCCCAGAGATCGGACTCTGAGAGGTTTGATTCGTTCCTTTCTACTCAAGGCATCAGCCACAACGTTTGCCTTCCCTGGGTGATAGCGAATTTCACAATCATAGTCGTTGAGCAACTCTAACCATCGTCGTTGTCTCATGTTCAACTCCTTTTGATCCAGGATGTGTTGAAGACTTTTGTGATCGTTGAAAACTGTGCACTTGGTGTCGTACAGGTAATGTCTCCATATCTTAAGAGCAAAGACTACTGCTCCTAATTCTAGATCATGAGTTGTATAGTTCTCTTCGTTCTTCTCGAGTTGTCGAGAAGCATAGGCTATTACTTTGCTCCTTTGCATCAGTACTGCGCCTAAACCATGATGTAACGCATCACAATACACTACGAAGTCTTCACTTCCTTCGGGTAGTGCTAAGATTGGTGCTTCACAGAGTTTTCGCTTCAAGAGTTGAAAAGCTGACTCTTTTTTTTCTTCCCAGTTATACTTCTTTTTCTTCTGGGTCAATTCTGTCAGAGGTTTTGCGATATTTGAAAAATCTTCTATGAATCTTTTGTAGTAACCAGCGAGACCTAAAAATTGGCGAATCTCTGTTGGGTTCGTAGGATATGCTCAATCTTTAACCGCCTCAATCTTGGCAGGGTCTACGTGGATACCTTGACTGTTGATAACATGACCAAGAAATTATACCGTTGGAATCCAAAAATCACATTTGGAGAACTTAGCGTACAACTTTTCCTCTTTGAGTAACTCTAAGATGGTTCTCAAATGTTCAACATGTTCTTCCTTGCTGCGGGAGTAGATTAGAATATCATCTATAAACACGATCACGAATTTGTCCAAGTATGGTTTGCATACTCGGTTCATCAAGTCCATGAACACTGCGGGTGCATTGGTTAGACCAAATGGCATTACTTGAAATTCATAATGTCCGTACCGCGTTCTGAAAGCTATTTTGGGAATGTCTTCTTCTTGGACTCTCAGCTGATGATATCCTGATCTCAGATCAATTTTCGAGTAGAAACTCGATCCTTGTAACTGATCAAACAAATCATCGATCCTAGGTAATGGATATCGATTCTTTTCGGTGAGTTTGTTCAACTCTCTATAATCAATACACATTCGGAACGTTCCGTCTTTCTTCTTGACAAATAAGACCGGAGCTCCCCAAGGTGATGAACTTGGTCGGATGAATCCCTTATCTGATAGCCCTTTCAACTGCTCAGATAATTCTTTCATTTCAGAAGGTGCCAACCTATAAGGTGCTTTTGCAACTGGTGCCGCCCCAGGCACTAAGTCAATATGAAATTCTACTTGACAAACGGGTGAAATACCGGGCAAATCTTCCAGAAATACTTCAGAAAAATCTTTGACAACTGGCACTTCTTCAAGTTGTTTCTATTTCGATTCATTTTCCGTCACTAGAACCAAAAACACGTGACATCCTTTGTTCATATACTTCACCGTCTTGATAAACGAGATAATGTTAAGTCGGGTTCTACTTTGATCGCCACGAACAATAAGAGTTTCACCATTTAGTGGAATTTGGGCGACTTTCTCGTCACAGATGATTCTAGCATGGTGCTTGAATAATCAATCCATGCCAATGACGATGTCAAAACTACCAAGTTGAATAGGCATGAGATCTGTTGATGCAAATAATGTTCTAAAAACGTTATTTATATCTTTCGATTACTTCACGTTTTGAGGATGACAAAATGAGAAATCACGTTACGTTAAAATTAACGTAAACAAGTTTTTAATCGGAAGATCCCGTTTCTACGCAAATCACTCTAGAACAAATTTACAACTTGACAAATGATCAAAGAAGTGAATTTGTGTTTTGATACTTCACATTTTAATGGGACAAAACATTTTTTCAAAAATACACATGACAAATTATTTTTGAATTATTAAGAAATGTTTTAATGAAAAAATAAGTTTGAAAATCACAACAGCTATTTTTCCCCCCAAAATCAGCTCCAACCTTCCCCAAATAAGTTTTCACCAGAAAAGACAAAATTTGGAGCGTCCTAGTCTAGGACGGCTCCACGGTTCCACTAAATTTAGTGGAGTCGTGGCATGTTTAGTGGAGCCGTCCGTACAAAATTTTCTGTAACGTTCAGATTTTTCTTGCCTATAAAAACCAACCCCATTCACAGTTTTTAGGCACCCTTTCACACAAAAAAACTTCTGAGTTTAAACCTCTCACACCTTTCTCTTCTTTAGATCATTTAGATTAGTTTTCTTTTGTTTTAAGAGTGATCCAATCATCCACCAAGAGATCCTCTTCATTAGCAAGAGAAGAACACAAATATCCAAGTTGATACAAGGTGTTATCATTCCTCTTCATTAGCAAGAGAAGAACACAAGTATCCAAGTTGATACAAGGTGTTATCATTCCTCTTCATTAGCAAGAGAAGAACTCAAAGTATTCAAGAAGATACAAGAGTTATAGTTGTTAGGTTTTTGTAACACTTGTTACAACCTTGTTGTATCATAGCATACATCAAGTTTATTTATCTTTTGTGAGTGAGAGTGAAGATCTAGTGTGATCTTATAGAGATAGTGGATATCTCTTAAAGCCATTGGGCTTGTGTGATTGATCAAGAAGATCAAGGGTCGATAGATTAGTGTTAGTTAAGAGAGTGTTGATCATTGTGATCGTGTTGAGATGTTGGTGATCTCGTGTAGCCATTGGGCTTGTGTGATTGGTCACGTGGACCTTGGTAGATTAGTGCTAGCTAAGATTAGCACTCGACATCTAGCTTAGTGTCGGTAATAGGATAAGCGACGTGTACGGTTTTCTCCGCCTGAAGGGAGGTTGTTGATATAGTGTTTGAAACTCTCGAGTGTGGTACTCGGGGAGTGGAGTAGGGCGAAGAAGAGCTTCGTAGCCGAACCACTATAAATCCTTTGTCTCGGTTTGATCTTTCCAACTCTACTCTTTACTTTTATTATTTACTAATTGTTAGTTTAGTGTGTAGTTCATATTGGTGTCGATTGATTACACATAGAGTTCGAATCAAAGTTTCCAATAGCAAACTTTTAAAACAAGATTTTTAAAAGAGATTAAAACCGGTAAACTATTCAACCCCCCTTCTAGTTTCCCACAATTGGTATCAGAGCCAGGTTAGTCAAGATTTTAAAGTATATTGTTTTTTAAAACTTGAATCGATCAATGGATTCCGACAAATATCTAGAAGGGCAATCTATGCAAAGACCACCACTTTTCGAAACCGATTGTTTTATATATTGGAAAACAAGATTCGAAACATATGTAAAATCAAAAGACATTGATCTTTGGCATGTTATTACCGAGGGTGACTTTCAACCTATTCAAATGAATCCGGAAACTAAAAAGGATGAAATAGTTTCTTATGATAAACAAAGTGATGAACTTAAAAGGAAATTAGCCAAAAATAATGAGGCTAAAATGGTGATTTATAATGCTTTGCCTAAAAAGGAATTTGAAAGAATTTTCATGTGTAATACGGCAAAAGATATCTGGAAAACTTTGTTAGTCACTCACCAAGGTAATAGCCAAGTCAAAGAGAACAAGATAGATCTTCTTGTTCAACAATATGAACAATTTTCCATTACGGAAGATGAGTCAATAGATAATGCTTTTGCTAGATTTAATACTATTATTACTAGTCTTAAAGCTCTTGATGAAGGTTACTCTAGCAAGAATTATGTTAGGAAGTTCCTTAGAGCTCTACATCCTAAATGGAGAGCAAAGGTCACCGCCATAGAAGAGTCAAAGGACTTGGCGATGTTGTCACTCGATGAACTAATAGGAAACTTGAAAGTTCACGAGATGATAATCAATAAGGACTCCGACATAGTCAAAGGCAAAAGCGAGAGAGTTAGATCTCTAGCATTGAAAGCCAAGAAGGAGACTAGTGATGAGGAATGTTCGAGTTCTGATAGTAAAGATGAAGAATATGCACTAGCCGTTAGAAACTTTAGAAAGTTATTTAGGAGGAAAGGTAGATTTCCTTGACAACCTCGCGATGAAAGGAGGTCATCTCAAAAGAATCGTGATGAAAGGAAAGAGACAAGTGATAGGAAATGCTATAGATGCGGAGATCCTAATCACCTCATAGGAGAATGTCCTAAACCACCGAACTCCAACAACCAAAGAGCTTTTATAGGAGGCTCTTGGAGTGATAGCGGTGAAGAAGAAGAGAAGAAGCTTAACGATGAAACATGCCTAATGGTTCAAGCTTCTAACGAGGTACATTCCGACTCTTCTTATTATATTGATAATAATTCGTCAATAGATGATAGTGAATTGCATGACGAATACAACAAACTATGTGTAGTTAGTACTAAGATCTTAGGTAGAAACACAAAGCTAAAATTAAAACTAAAAGAACTAGAACTACAAGTTTTAGAATTAAAAGATCATGTCAAGAGACTTGAGAAAAACAAAGAAGTAGACTTAGGATGTGGGTCATGTATAAGTCTTCAAGTAGAAAATGAAAGGCTTAAAGAAAATGCTTTAAGAATCATTAAGTTTGATAAAGGAACCAAAATACTTAATGATATACTTGAAAACATTAGATATAGTGAACATGACCGTGCGGGTTTAGGATTTGACCCAAATCAGGCTTCTACAAGTGGTACTAATCACGTAAAATTTGTAATGCCTGAAATGTCTAAGTTTGAAGGTGACGGCACCACTAAAGGTACAGACGACACCACTAAATTTAGTGGTACCGTGGTACCGTCTGGTGCTGAAGACAAAAATGGGTCAATTCTGAAAAATAATTTAAGTCCTAAACCAAGTCACGTAGTTATAAATAGTACTAGAGTGTCTACACCAAGTAAAGAGGAAGCCAAAGGCTTTTACAAACCATTGTCATCTCCCGAACATGGATTTGTAAAGCGTGACACTAGGTCGACTACTCCTCCACCTAGAAAAATAAATTCTCCCAAACCTCGGTCTAGAACTCCTCTACCGAGAGGTAACTTTAGAAGACAAAATCATCCAAGTAACTTTCTCGTAACTTGGAATGAACGTCAACAGCAAAGTTACTTACCATGGGAAATGTGTCCTCCATTCTTACATCCTAAACTGACGCAACACATGCGTAGGATGTTTAACTCTAACAACTTTGGACCCATGAGATATTGGGGACCAGATCTTTGAACTTCTGTTTTGCTAGGAAAACAAGACTGTAAATAAATTTTTGAGTCTAATAAATGGAGTATGATTTGTGATCAAACAAATCTTGCGAAGAAATAGTCAAGTCGTGTCTCATATGCTTAACATTCAACAAAGGTAGTCTAATCCTCTAGTTTTAAGAGCAACACCTCAGGCACATGTACGCTTTCTTAAAACACCCTTTGTTAGTAGAAATGCTTGGCATGAAGTAGTGTTAGTATCTAACATAGTAGGCACTATCACAAAGAAACAAAGATTCACAATTCATCATGACGAACTCAACTTGTCCAGAAATGTACGATGATCGATCTAAGATCATGCGTGACAAGTTTGAAACGAAAATGATGAGTGAATTAAGTTTCTTCCCTAGCCCGTAGATAACTTAACCTAAATAAAGTATCCCCATAAACTTTAGTATATTATATATATATTTACATATATAAGATACTTAGCTTATAATAACGCCCGTATCCACAAATACAAATCTCACAAGAGATGATGAAGGTGAGTGAGTGGATATTACTAAGTTAGGGGCATAATAGGTAAAATAGTTTACCTAACGACAAGTAGGTCCATTATCATGAATAGTGTTTGGCTTTGTGCCCACTTGTAAGAAGTACCCCAAGACTTCTTACATCAAAGTGTTTGATGTATCATCCGATACATCAAAGGTACTACACACTTGAGATTACGATATCTCAAGGAGATTGATGTAGAAAATGTTTCTATACCAACTCTGATAATGAGAGAGTAAATGTGGATTGAAACATAGAGAGTAATGTTTGTACCTTCATAGGTTGATTAACAAATTTCTTGGTTCCCCAAGAAACAAACTACTCTTGTTGTCTCCATGACCGAAGCCGAGTACGTAAGCGCCGGAAAGGCATGACAACAAACACTATGGATGAGACAACCCCCTATGAAGAGTAGCAGTCAATATGCCATTAGACTTGACCGGGAACCCTGTAGTTTGCTCATGAACGAAGCTCATCGAAGTACGTCATCTCCTCCGTCACGAGAATTTCAAAAGAGAAATCTTTCCTTTGAAAAATCTCTCTTAAAAGACAACATCGTCAATTCTCTAACCCATACGTTCTCGTCGCCCCTCTAATGACTATTTGAATATTTCACTGGAAATATTAATGTCATCTTTCACGTCTCATCATATGACTTCTCAAGTCATTCCTCTCATCCCGCTCATGACTATTTCAATATTTCTATGGAAATATTAAAGTCATCCCTCGCGTCATACCTTATAACCTTTCATCCCCTCTATGACCTCTCAAAAGTTTCATAGGAAACATTGAAGTCATTCTCTACAAATTACCCATGACTCTTTAAGTCATCTTTCTCACTCGTCTCATGACTTTTAGAAATTTCTCTAAGAAACTCTAAGTCATTCCCTTTCTACTCGTCACATGACTTCTTGAATATTTTACGGGAAATATTAAGTCATTCCTTGCGTCTCGTATTCCGACTAATTAAATATTTCATGGGAAATATTATAGTCATCCACCTAAACACGACTCATAACTTCTATTTATTTCACGAGAAATATTAGAAGTCAATCCTCATCCAATGACAACTTAGTCAATTTCCTTGGAAACACTAAGGTCACTCCTTGTCATCCCGTTTAATCATTTTCGTCAAAAAGTTTATTAGGTATAAACTTTTTCCTCGTGTCAAATAGTCTTGCTAAATAAGTAAGATTAATCAGCCAATAGTCAAAACAGAAGAAAAATGTAAAACCCCAAAATTTAAACAATCCGAAAGGACTAAAATACCCTTTGAATTTAAACTTTAAGAATTTATGAAATCATATAAGTAATCTCGTGTGAACTTAACCTAAGTATCTAACACGCCAATAATTAAATATATGAACGTGATATGAATATTTAAGACTTATGTTATATACAAAATATTAATCCTTCATCTTACATGCTAGGCGAAATTTTTGAATTTATGTACATATGATCTTCCAATTTTCGGCCCAAAGAATTAGAAACAAGAGATAAATATGTATTCCATTTGGCCCATAGTAATACTTGATCCATTCCTAAATACACTAAATAAAATATGCGGTTCTCTCATTCTCCCATAATACCGAAGATCACAAATAAACCAAAAAACCCTAATTCACAAAAAACTTTCGGCTGCTCCCTTTTTCTGCTGCTGCTGTCGATCTAAACACCACCAAAAGAAGTCCTTGATCTTGTTCTTGTTCTAAGGTAATCATGTAACACATCCTAATCTTGATCCATACGAATTTATGAACAAAAACCTAATCGAATCATGCTCTTTTCTTGTTTTCTGTCGTACGAATCAAAGAGAAGGAAGGAAGGTGATCTTGTTGGTGATTTAATCTCGTGTTGTTCGTGTTCTTCGCGTGATCTTCGAGGGTATTGTGTATCATCCTTGTTGATTTTGTTCTTGTTCTTGTCCTTGTCGAATCATATGAAAAGGATGCATGAAATCATAAAGTATCTTCATAAAATAATGAAACCCTAAATTGTGTAAATCGAATTGAGTATGAATCTGAGATCTAAATGATTATGGACATGTTTATGATATGTAATAATCAGTATAATGTGTTTTTGGAAACCATGTATGAAGACCTTGTATTAAGATATAAGCCCTAAAATAAGTTATACATGAAATCATGAACAACAGTGTTGTCCAGAAAAAAAAGGTCCAACTAAATCGAATGTATCTAATTGACGTGAACGTGTTTTTGGGTGTTTTCAGAGTCTAAAAGTAAGTTCAATGAAATAGCTATCTGGGAAAATTAGTCTTGTGATTTTTAGAGGCCTGGAAGGTTACATTTTGATTTTTAGAAAATTAAGTGTCTAATCGAATTCGTATGTCTGGAAAATTAGTCCGTGTTTATGAATTTTAATTCCCAAACCGTGTCGAATTAGAAGGTGTCCTTTGAACAAAGTCATATTCAATATGTCTATTAATAACTGGAATTTTTGTAGAATTTTTTGAATTTATCTGAAGGGGTAACTAAGTACAAACTTGTCGAGTGTTTCATCAGATACGATTCTGGAACATGTTATAGAAATGGATTTTTCATTCATACCTAGACAACTTAATAAAATCTGGGAAAATTAGATAAAATACTTAAGACATTTTGGAACGTGTGTGAATTTTATAGATTTTATTTCGAAGTATTAATGTGATTCATAAATTATTGGAAACGTGTTAAATTCGTATGTGTAAAAGACTGTTAAGGTTTAAAAGATATTAAAATGGTGCTATGTGTTTAATTTCTAAACTTAAGGGTGTAAACTGTCATTTTTCTAAATTAAGGGACCAAACTTATGAAAACCTGTAACTTTATAGTAATTACATTTTATACCCTAACTTTATAAGAATTGCATACTAATCCCTAAACTTGTGATAATTACATAATAAACCCTAAAAATTATGGAAACTACTTTATGAACCCTAAACTTATGTAAATGACATTATGAACCTTAAACTACGAATATGGTCATCTTTAATACTTTAAATTGACATAAGGGAATGTTATGACTTAAGGTTACTAAATATGGAAACTTATTATTTTTGGAAAGTTACTAAATATGGAAACTTGCTATTTTTGGAAAGTTACCTAAAATAGAAAGACAATTAAAATGGAACCTTATGACTATGAAACTTATAAGTACAATTATGATTATTTGTAGATCGGGTGAAGAATGAGTGATCTCCTGCTTGCTTTTCGTTTCATTCTTTTGCTTGCGTATTTTGTTAAGGTACAGATATTCCTTCCCTTCTCAATAAGGATACTTTCTTTCGATCCTATGCCTGCTATGTTTCCCTTAGTTGATTCGTGACATTCATTGTATGTTTGTCATTCCTATGATCCTCTCTGACATTTATTTTAAATGTCTCTGCTATGCTATGCTTATTTGTTTGCCATGCTTACTTGAGTTACTTTCTTGTTTCTCTTGCCATGTTAGATTTTGATTATGTATGATATGATATTCCGTGCCTGAGCTTAACTACTTCTAGAGGTACTAGGACCATGTCTTTGATGGCACCTTAGGCATGACACCCCCGTAGAGGTGTGATAGATCTACGGCGTTCCCCCTATGTATATGTATTTATCGCGATTTCACTATTGGCCAACCTTTTATGTGTGCTTAGTCTAGAGCTGACACACATACTTATGTTAGGGAGCGTATGGATGCATCCTAGGTTTTATGTATGTGTATGTATGGTGACCAGGTGGTGTGTGCCTTGCACTCCTTCTCACACTTTTATTATTACTTAGAGGTCTCCCCTCTTCGTATACTTATATGTGCTCTAGATTTGATTTGACGGATTATGTATTTCGTTCTTATGGCACATCCTTTTATGAACCCTCCTTTGCTTTCATTTCATTTCTGATTCATTTGCTATGCAGTTCTCATGTACTCTTGACTCTTAGTTATCTTTGAAATTTGTATTGATTTCATGATTATGCTTTTCGTTTCGTATTCTTTTTCCTTCGTTGCTTATTCTTATTTACCGTTATACTATGTTATGTATATATCTGTTCACTGGGCTTTTTAAGCTCAGTCGCATTTCTTTTCCTGCGGCAGGATTTAGTTGGAAGCTGGGTTATGAGTGGAGAGTACTTTGGACTTAGAGGACCTTACTAGCTATTCTGGACTTAGACATGACTAGAAGAGATTTGTATTTCAGACTTAGTATTTTGTTATTATCCTCATTTGTAACCTTGTAATTTCAGATTTTCCCTTGTAACCTTAAAATTTATTTGTATTATTTAAGTCTTATGCTTATGTTTGCTTTGATATGTCACCATAACGTAATACTTCTAACCCTTATCGGGTTGGGGTGTTACAATTATGGTATCAGAGAGACAGGCTGCGACTTGTAATACATTTACCCTTGACCTGTGAAGTTTGGACCACTAAGTTTCCACTGTAGGCGCTCAAAAGACAACCTTTGAGAAATTGCTTTAGGATCTCCCTATTGGAACATAAGTTATAACCGGTGAGGAATGGGTAGACTAGGATATCTATGTAAGTAGCATTGCTTCCGCATCACTCTGATTCGTGCCTCTGCCTTTCGCTATGCCTTATAAGAACATTTGTTTCAGAAGCTAGAAAGTTTTGCAACTTAAGCTTAGTAAACAAGTAAGATTGGAATACCTTAAGAACTGCATGAATACCTTACACCATTTAGGTTTCATTTCCTGATTTTGACCTCCATCTCCGAGTTTTTTGATAAACAGTTTGATACCTTCCGACCATCCCGAAGGTCATTCAACTGTCATGTGTTTGACACATTCTGTGAATTCATTACTTATGCTGGATATAGAATGTATCATCTGATACTACTTGAATCTGCATAATCCATTGCTAATCCTATGAGAACTCTGGTAATTATTAACCACGGATATAGGAAGATTTGTTTCCCTCCCTTAGAATGACCTGTGAGGATACTGAGTAGACATTAGGCTTCTCGTTTGACGCGATCTCTTCCTTCGTATCTTGATCCTGACGTTTGCTTTGTCTTCATCGTTCATTTTGATCCCTATGTTCGGGTTCGTCTAAGTAGAAGAAGTTGTGGGACCAGGTTCCATCTCCTCCATGTGTTGACTGTGAGAAGTTTCATCTGGGTGATCGTGTTATAAGGCGTTAGATGCCGGCTTCAGTTGTAGTGTGATTGGACGTCGGATGAAAGAGTGTCCGAAGATGAATGGTAACAACCTTAAGAATGAGAATGATTGACAGCAACCTGTTGAGGGTCGAGTATTCGCTCTGACCAGGGACCAGGCTGTTGACACATCAAGTACCATTTCGGTTATTCCTTACTTATGCGATCGTGCGGCGTAGTTTTATTTTGATGCGAGAATGACATATCCAGTGGTGTCTGTTGTTTTTTTTAAGTACATTAAGTCCCCTCTGCATTATTAAATTGCTATTCCTAATTCTATCTCTATGAGAATCTTGTGACTATCCATCACGAGTGTAGATTATCCTGTACGGTTGAGGATGTTGGAAGATCAATTGCATTCTGCTAATCTGATTCCTTTGGGAATGTTCAATTCAATTTCATTATGGTCATGTAGTTGTTGACTGAGCATTGAGATGCTAACAACAGTTATGATTTTGTCATCTCTGACGACTTATGAAACTCAAACTCCGTGCCCAGGTTTCTGACCTGGCATACTATGATGATCACCTCTGCTTTGAAATTCCGTATATTAACCCCTAGCGTCTGTGAAGATATTCCGTTTGATGTAACTCGCTCGAGAGTTTTCGATGTTGAATTTCGCGATGTATTCCTTGATGGACTACCAAGATTTCCTCTCAAATGTAATTGTTTTGATCCGTTTATTAGAATGTGTTTTGTCACGACTTGAGGTAGACTGTGATTGCAATAAAGGCATGTGTATATGATGCAAGTATTATGACATCTGGCCAGCGTGATAATAGTTACATCATATACCTTGAACTTATTGGAGTCATAGAATGTCTTGAGGAGTGCCTGAGGTCAGTGTGTTATTTGAATCAGAATTCTATTCATGTGTAAGCGACGTTTTGCCTATTTTCGAAATCCCTTACGAACGACATACGTTGAATGAAGAGTATTGAAGGACCTACTTCGAGGAAGTGGTTTATCCGCCTGTGTGCGCCTCTGTGTTGTGTTTCAGTTTGGTTATGGAGAAGAATGATGGTGGTATGAGGTTGTTCTAAGAATTCTAGAATCTTAGTAGTAGGGTGATTAGGACTGATACGTTATCGACGACTTATCTAATCAACTTCAGGGTGAAGTTTTCTCTATGATCGATTTGTAATCTGATTATGTCCATTTTCATGTGAAGGAGCAAGATGTTCCTAGCGTTGATTTGTATCCGTTATAATCTCTATGAGCGTTGTGATGCCAATCGTATTGGCTACTGCTCCGACTATTCTTGTGAGCTTGATGAATCGTGTATTTCATGAATGCTTGGACAATTGTCATAGTATGACGATTTAGCATATTCAGGGACGAAAGAGAAACACGGGAATCATCCTTATATTTTGGTGTTGAAAATTTCTACGTCAGAAGAGCTCGATGTAAGTTTCTCGGAGGGTATAATTTTGGTAGGGATGAAGAATAAGTTGGAGAACTTTTGGAAAGTTAAGAGGGATATTTTCCTACTTGAGAAGAAGGTCATCAACTTTGTAACGGGATTTACGCGCACGTTGAGAAGGACAAACGATGTGGGTTGTAGTTAATCGTTTAACTTGGTGGCTAACTTGGAAGATCGGCAGAGATTTATTTCAACAGAAGATTATTCAAGCTCCTTGGCGTACCTGTAGTGATCGTGTCAGAAAAATCGAGTTTTGTTTCACACTTCCAGGAGAAATGCAGAAGACCTTCAAGACCAGTTCGGGATTTTATGGCGACTACTCACCTTCAGATGGATGGACGGACAGAGCAACTATGTTGAAATTGAAGATGTATGGGACGGAGAGTTTGACAAGTGTATTGGCATGATTGAGTTTGCCTACGGAGATGTAGAACACCTTTTGGATTGGATTAAGTTGGAGATTCGCTGGTTTAAGGTCCGGGATTGATTACTGTGATTGGTGGATTAGTTATCCTTGTGGAAGAGAAACCTTGAATGGTGGACTATGAAATTTGTATGTTTCGTACGATGTCCCCGTTGTGGAGAGTTAGACGTTTTGGGCGTATGAAGAAGATCTGGTTCACGATGCGTTAATCCTTTGAGTTGTTGTTGTTGTCCATACGATTATCCGACCTATTCCGTTATGCACTCCGATACGTTCCGATCCTCCGTTATGTGCTTAGTTTATCGTCTGTATGACGTATGATTATTCGACCTATTTTGTTTTGTTTTCTGATGCGTTTCGATACTCCGATTTATACTCTATTGATCGTCGGTACAAATATGCTACCCATCTCATTATGCGTTTCAATACAAGTTGATATTTCGAGTTGTACTCGATTGATCATCAGTACAATTATACTATCTATCTCTTATAAAACTCTTGATACATTTGATGATTCGTCACGTGCTTCATTGACCGGTGGTACGTTCCTTAGTTCGATCAGTATCTGTTTGAAATTGATGAGTTCTTCTATAATGATGCACTAGTTCCCTTTTCGTTAATAATCTGGACGGAATTGATGAAGTTTTACTCTTTAGTACTACCTTCGTATTGCTAACAAGCATGAATGTTTCACGTATCTCTGTATGAGATTTAAATCGTTATCCGCTACATTGTTGTTTCGTATTCCTTGGAACGAATTCGTTGTGAATTATGAAAGCCTAGGGCTTTTCAATGATTTTGATCAGGTGGGCGAGGTATCTCATCGCTTGGCGTTACCTTCCCAGTTATCTCACGTATACGATGTACTCCATGTGTCACTTCTTCGTGAGTATAATTATCACCCGCTTCATGTTGTGTCTTGCCCGTTCGATCAGATTCGGGAAAATCTTTCGTATAGTGAAGAACCTGAGGCTGTTTTAGAGCGTCAGGAAAGAGTCATGAGAACTAAGACCATTCCATTCGTAAAGATTCTTTGGAAGAACCATCCTGAGAGCAAGGCTACTTGGGAGACCGAAGAATCAATACGATCCGATTATCCACATTTTTCTTTTGACTTGGTACGTATTCATTTTGATATTGCTTTCGATTTCGCATTTTCATTTCGACTTCGCATTTCAATTTTCGAGGACGAAAATTCCTTTTAAAGAGGGGAAGAGTTGTAAAACCCCAAAATTTAAACAATCCGAAAGGACTAAAATACCCTCTGAATTTGAACTTTAAGAATTTATGAAATCATATAAGTAATCTCGTGTGAACTTAACCTAAGTATCTAACACGCCAATAATTGAATATATGAACGTGATACGAATATTTAAGACTTATGTTATATACAAAATATTAATCCTTCATCTTACATGCTAGGCGAAATTTTTGAATTTATGTACATATGATCGTCCAATTTTCGGCCCAAAGAATTAGAAACAAGAGATAAATATGTATTCCATTTGGCCCATAGTAATACTTGATCCATTCCTAAATACACTAAATAAAATATACGGTTCTCTCATTCTCCCATAATACCGAAGATCACAAATAAACCAAAAAACCCTAATTCACTAAAAACTTTCGGCTGCTCCCTTTTTCTGCTGCTGCTGCTGTCGATCTAAACACAACCAAAAGAAGTCCTTGATCTTGTTATTGGTCTAAGGTAATCATGTAACACATCCTAATCTTGATCCATACGAATTTAAGAACAAAAACCTAATCGAATCATGCTCTTTTCTTGTTTTCTGTCGTACGAATCAAAGAGAAGGAAGGAAGGTGATCTTGTTGGTGATTTAATCTCGTGATGTTCGTGTTCTTTGCGTAATCTTCGAGGGTATTGTGTATCATCCTTGTTGATTTTGTTCTTGTTCTTGTCCTTGTAGAATCAAATGAAAAGGATGCATGAAATCATAAAGTATCTTCATAAAATAATGAAACCCTAAATTGTGTAAATCGAAATGAGTATGAATCTGAGATCTAAATGATTATGGACATGTTTATAATATGTAATAATCAGTATAATGTGTTTTTGGAACCATGTATGAAGACCTTGTATTAAGATATAAGCCTTAAAACAAGTTATACATGAAATCATGAACAACAGTGCTGTCCAGAAAAAAAGGTCCAACTAAATCGAATGTATCAAATTGATGTGAACGTGTTTTTGGGTGTTTTCAGAGTCTAAAACTAAGTTCAATGAAATTGCTATCTGGGAAAATTAGTCTTGTGATTTTTAGAGGCCTGGAAGGTTACTTTTTGATTTTTAGAAAATTAAGTGTCTAATCGAATTCGTATGTCTGGAAAATTAGTCCGTGTTTATGAATTTTAATTCCCAAACCGTGTCGAATTAGAAGGTGTCCTTTGAACAGAGTCATAGTCAATATGTCTATTAATAACTGGAATTTTTGTAGAATTTTTTGAATTTATCTGAAGGGGTAACTAAGTACAAACTTTTCGAGTGTTTCATCAGATACGATTCTGGAACATATTATAGAAATGGATTTTTCTTTCATACCTAGACAACTTAATAAAATCTAGGAAAATTAGATAAATTACTTAAGACATTTTGGAACGTGTGTGAAATTTTATAGATTTTATTTCGAAGTATTAATGTGATTCATAAATTATTGGAAACGTGTTAAATTCGTATGTGTAAAAGACTGTTAAGGTTTAAAAGATATTAAAATGGTGCTATGTGTTTAATTTCTAAACTTAAGGGTGTAAACTGTCATTTTTCTAAATTAAGGGACCAAACTTATGAAAACCTGTAACTTTATAGTAATTATATTTTATACCCTAACTTTATAAGAATTGCATACTAATCCCTAAACTTGTGATAATTACATAATAAACCCTAAAAATTATGGAAACTACTTTATGAACCCTAAACTTATGTAAATGACATTATGAACCTTAAACTACGAATATGGTCATCTTTAATACTTTAAATTGACATACGGGAATGTTATGACTTAAGGTTACTAAATATGGAAGCTTACTATTTTTGGAAAGTTACTAAATATGGAAACTTGCTATTTTTGGAAAGTTTCCTAAAATAGAAAGACAATTAAAATGGAACCTTATGACTATGAAACTTATAAGTACAATTATGATTATTTGTAGATCGGGTGAAGAAGGAGTGATCTCCTGCTTGATTTGCTTTTCATTCTTTTGCTTGCGTATTTTGTTAAGGTACAGATATTCCTTCCCTTCTCAGTAGGGATACTTTCTTTCGATCCTATGCCTGCTATGTTTCCCTTAGTTGATTCGTGACATTCATTGTATGTTTGTCATTCCTATGATCCTCTCTGACATTTATTTTAAATGTCTCTGCTATGCTATGCTTATTTGTTTGCCATGCTTACTTGAGTTACTTTCTTGTTTCTCTTGCCATGTTAGATTTTGATTATGTATGATATGATATTCCGTGCCTGAGCTTAACTACTTCTAGAGGTACTAGGACCATGTCTTTGATGGCACCTTAGGCATGACACCCCCGTAGAGGTGTGATAGAGCTACGGCGTTCCCCCCTATGTATATGTATTTATCGCGATTTCACTATTGGCCAACCTTTTATGTGTGCTTAGTCTAGAGCTGACACACATACTTATGTTAGGGAGCGTATGGATGCATCCTAGGTTTTATGTATTTGTATGTATGGTGACCAGGTGGTGTGTGCCTTGCACTCCTTCTCACACTTTTATTATTACTTAGAGGTCTCCCCTCTTCGTATACTTATATGTGCTCTAGATTTGATTTGACGGATTATGTATGAAGTTCTTATGGCACATCCTTTTATGAACCCTCCTTTGCTTTCATTTCATTTCTGATTCATTTGCTATTCAGTTCTCATGCACTCTTGACTCTTAGTTATCTTTGAAATTCGTATTGATTTCATGATTATGCTTTTCGTTTCGTATTCTTTTTCCTTCGTTGCTTATTCTTATTTACCGTTATACTATGTTATGTATATATCTGTTCACTGGGCTTTTTAAGCTCAGCCGCATTTCTTTTCCTGTGGCAGGTTTTAGTTGGAAGCTGGGTTATGAGTGGAGAGTACTTTGGATTTAGAGGACCTTACTAGCTATTCTGGACTTAGACATGACTAGAAGAGATTTGTATTTCAGACTTAGTATTTTGTTATTATCCTCATTTGTAACCTTGTAATTTCAGATTTTCCCTTGTAACCTTAAAATTTATTTGTATTATTTAAGTCTTATGCTTATGTTTGCTTTGATATGTCACCATAACGTAATACTTCTACCCTTATCGGGTTGGGGTGTTACAAAAAATGGCTCAATCCGACACACGGCTCCACTAAATAGTCACGGCTCCACTAATGTTTAGTGGAACCGTGGTGCCGTGCATCTGAAAAACGCGCCCATTTCTTTTCTTCTTCTGCACAGCCTTTTCAAACAAATCCAAAACCATTTCCTCTTTGCTGTCAAAACCAAACCCAAACACCAAAATTTAATTAAACTCTTGCAAATCAAGATCGAGGCATTGGAATCAACAAATCCTAATCACAACAACACTAATTGTAAGTAAATCATTCTTAATTTCTTTCAATTTGAGTCTAGGGTTTGTTCTTGAGCATAAAACCGAATTGGAGATTTTCGAATTTTGTTAAACTTTTGTGAAATTAAGACTAGGATTAGACAATGTAGCATTCACATGATTCCCTAAACCTAGGATTTTCATAAACCCATTTATGTTGCAAAACCTAGTCCGAATTTAATCACTAAAATCGGATTATGATTGATTGCTTGTAGTGGAATCATGTTTAGGATGATTAAAATTGGATTATGAATGACTTACATTGAAGCTTTTCAAACTTAAGCTTTTTGGCGCCACGATGAGTCGTTTGCCAAACACCCCAATTCGATCATTTTTCGAAAAACTTCACAAGTCTAGGATCATGAAACCTTTTTCATGCATTGTTGATGCAAATTAAAAACGTTTTTGCATGTATACGCAAACTCTCAAATATGGGTCGAAGTACATAATTAATATGTATTGTTCGACATATTTGATTGAGCAAAAGTGAAGTTAGGAGCGTTTGGGTAATCTCATGGGTTTCATTTTAGAGTCGAGATTACCGCACCTCCACATTGTTTGCACTTAGGCACACACACACACTAGAAATATGATCAGTAAAATGCAACGAATTAACATATACAAAAATATTTTTTTTGCAGGTAACAATGACTCGTAATAATTACCAAGAGACCCATCACTACATCCCTCGTCTTGTTGACGACCCAAATATTCCCATTGAATAAAAAGCTTATCTAGCCAAAGTTCAAGATCGATACATACACGAAGGGCGTGTAGTCGATGCACTTTATGTCATGACAGACAACATCCATGTCTGTTTCCCTTCTATCGAGTTCGATTGCTTTTACAAAATAAACGATCAAGTCTGTCCTCGTTTTATTCTCGAGTTTTATAGTCGTGTCCGTACCTACACTGATCTTGACGGAAACGTCTTTCTTGATTTTTGGATTCGACACCAAAATATCATCTTGTCTGTCACCGAGATTGGTCAGATTCTCGGTGTTCCCTCATATGGTCAGTGTGCATTCACTAAAGACCATTCTCTAGAGTCTCTTTACTACAATCTTGAGAACGAAGGTGCTTATCGTACCGAAATTCCCGACATTGAAGTAATTAAACAAGTAATCCAAATTCCTCGAGTTGCCAACACGTATCAAAAACGTGATGGTTCTATTGTCTACCTCGATCCAAACAAAATCTACCTCAAAGAACTTCGTCCCGATATTAGAAATTGGGAACTTCTTCTACGTGAAAACGTGTTAAGCCTTGCAGGCAACCGTGATCACGTTTCGGCAAGTCTTACCCATATGCTCTACTGTCTTAGTATCGAGGAACCATACAACCTCGCATACTACATGGTCAAACGGATGGCCAATATTCATCGTTGCTCCGATGAGCTCATGCCATATGGCATGTTGCTTACTTGTTTATTCAAGTGGGTTATGCAAACCTACCCATCTCTCAATGATGTCGACTATGTCCTAGTCAATCCGGTTATGAAACCACTTGGTGGACCACAACGTCGCACAAAGCAACGTAAGGACAAAGGGTCCAAACGTGGTCGTAAATCCACTTCCGATATTCCCCACTCTTCCTCCTCCTTCGGTCACAGTTCGTCTTCTCAACCTATGGATGAGGATGATGATGAGGTGAACGAAGAAGGAACGTCTCGTCCTAATACTCCCTCTCCCGACACCTTCTTTCGTAACCTTGACACCTCATCGTTCATACAAACCTCCGATGTTGAATTCGGACAAACCTACTTATCCACGATGATGAGAAGGCAAACAACCATGTACAATCGACAAGTCTCGATGCATGAGCAAACTATCAGGGGATTCAAGTCCATTGGCAAGGCGATCAAAGGGCTCGGGAACAAGATTAAAAAGTTGGGGAAGAAAAGAGACTAGATAGGATTAGCTTGAGGAGTACTACTAACTTAAGTATTATTAAGCTATTATAAATAAGGTCATGGCAATGTCCATCATACATTAACTAGCTTGAAGTGTTCTCTTTTAACACTTCACACTTGAACATGGTTAATTTGCTTAGTTAATTAACCTTTATGTTAATCAATCTTGCCTAGTTCATGCATGTTATCTTATTTTATTACATGCACTAGATGTTAAATTTGCTTGAACTCATGCATGCTTAATAGTTGCCTAAATACATAGATGATCACATGATCATGTTAGTTGCTAGTTGAAACTAGCTTTAGGAATTCTATGTGTTTAGTGGTTTGAGGCTTTGAGATTTGCAGCCAATGGATTCCCCAGAAATTTCCCCATTTAGGCTGCCTAAAACCAGCAGACCTGGAAAGAAGGTCAAATAGAGGCCACGGCTCCACTAAATAGGCGACGGCTCCACTAAATTTAGTGGTGCCGTGGTACCTTTAGTGGTACCGTGCCTCTGGAAGACGAAAAAATACAATTCTCTTCCACTTTTTGAGTTTCTTTCCCTGAAAATCTGCAAACACAACCTGATTCCCATGCACCCAAATCCCCAAATCCAACATCCTTTTCAACCTTGCATGTCTTTGATTTGGCTATTTAAGCTAACATCATGCATTGCCATCCTTACACCTTCACACTCACCATACAACCACCATGTCTTCCACCATTGCTTCAACCTCACACAAAAACAAGAAACCAAGATTCAACATCAAACCAACCAATCAAACCACTCTTGTTGATCAATGGATCAAAAGTGTTCACACACCACAAACCTCAACCAAACCTTCCAATGAGATGATTCTCATTGATCTCACCTTGGATGATGAAGATGATATACACACACCCATAACCTCTACCAAATCATCATCTTCCTTCACTACACCCCAAGCTCCATCCAAGGCAACCTCAATCAAACCAACATCCTCATCCTCCACCACCATTGGAACCAACACACATTCACCTCAACCAAGTCCCATTCCATCACTAGCCTTAACACTTAACTCATCACCATCAACTTCCCTTGAAGTGGGAACCAACACATCATCCTCATCACTTTCACCATCACCACAACCTCTAGCTCTCACCCTAACCTTATCACCAATCACTCCTTTTGAGTTTGGGAGCAACACATCATCATCTTCCATATCACCATCACCTCAACCTTTAATGGGTCATCCCATCCTTTATCCCCTACAACCACACACCTTGAGTTGTGCTTGTTGCCATCACAACCTAGAACTCATCATGAACCTTAGAGATGAGCTTAGCTTTAGGTTCTCATACCTAGAACACCTCCTCACACCACCCATAGGACCCATCATCCTTCCACCTCCTCCACCACACAATAGCCCAAACTAAACATGGTTATGTTTAGTCCCTCCAATAAATGCTTAGGAACCCTTTTGGAGTTGGAAGCAAATCTTGAAGCCTCATTACACTATTGATGTTTATGTGTCTTCTTGTTATTTTAATTTGCTTTCTTATTGTAGTCATACTCATGTATGACATTTATTTTATTTATAATGGGCATTCATGTGGTTGTTTTATTTTTAGCTACTTGGCTAATTCTCTTCTTGTGTGGTTAGATATTTGTCAAATGTGCTACTTGTTAGATATTGTATATGTGTCATCTAACTTTGTTTTGTAGCACACACCATTGCTCGATTCCTTGGTATTCTCCAAATGAGGGGGAGTATAAATCAAGGGGGAGCCTTAGTCACCTTTTTGATTAGACAAAAAAGGGGAGAAATGGGAGTAAACTCATTAAAAACTTGTTAAAACTAATTTAAACTTAAAATGAGTTTATATTTTGTCATCATCAAAAAGGGGGATATTGTTGATGCAAATAATGTTCTAAAAACGTTATTTATATCTTTCGATTACTTCACGTTTTGAGGATGACAAAATGTGAAATCACGTTACGTTAAAATTAACGTAAACAAGTTTTTAATCGGAAGATCCCGTTTCTACGCAAATCACTCTAGAACAAATTTACAACTTGACAAATGATCAAAGAAGTGAATTTGTGTTTTGAGACTTCACATTTTAATGGGACAAAACATTTTTTCAAAAATACACATGACGAATTATTTTTGAATTATTAAGAAATGTTTTAATGGAAAAATAAGTTTGAAAATCACAACAGCTATTTTTCCCCCCAAAATCAGCTCCAACCTTCCCCAAATAAGTTTTCACCAGAAAAGACAAAATTTGGAGCGTCCTAGTCTAGGACGGCTCCACGGTTCCACTAAATTTAGTGGAGCCGTGGCATGTTTAGTAGAGCCGTCCGTACAAAATTTTCTGTAACGTTCAGATTTTTCTTGCCTATAAAAACCAACCCCATTTACAGTTTTTAGGCACCCTTACACACAGAAAAACTTCTTAGTTTAAACCTCTCACACCTTTCTCTTCTTTAGTTCATTTAGATTAGTTTTCTTTTGTTTTAAGAGTGATCCAATCATCCACCAAGAGATCCTCTTCATTCCTCTTCATTAGCAAGAGAAGAACACAAGTATCCAAGTTGATACAAGGTGTTATCATTCCTATTCATTAGCAAGAGAAGAACACAAGTATCCAAGTTGATACAAGGTGTTATCATTCCTCTTCATTAGCAAGAGAAGAACTCAAAGTATTCAAGAAGATACAAGAGTTATAGTTGTTAGGTTTTTGTAACACTTGTTACAACCGTGTTGTATCATAGCATACATCAAGTTTATTTATCTTTTGTGAGTGAGAGTGAAGATCAAGTGTGATCTTATAGAGATAGTGGATATCTATTAAAGCCATTGGGCTTGTGTGATTGATCAAGAAGATCAAGGGTCGATAGATTAGTGTTAGTTGAGAAAGTGTTGATCATTGTGATCGTGTTGAGATCTTGGTGATCTCGTGTAGCCATTGGGCTTGTGTGATTGGTCACGTGGACCTTGGTAGATTAGTGCTAGCTAAGATTAGCACTCGACATCTAGCTTAGTGTCGGTAATAGGATAAGCGACGTGTACGGTTTTCTCCGCCTGAAGGGAGGTTGTTGATATAGTGTTTGAAACTCTCGAGTGTGGTACTCGGGGAGTGGAGTAGGGCGAAGAAGAGCTTCGTAGCCGAACCACTATAAATCCTTTGTCTCGGTTTGATCTTTCCAACTCTACTCTTTACTTTTATTATTTACTAATTGTTAGTTTAGTGTGTAGTTCATATTGGTGTCGATTGATTACACATAGAGTTCGAATCAAAGTTTCCAATAGCAAACTTTTAAAACAAGATTTTTAAAAGAGATTAAAACCGGTAAACTATTCAACCCCCCTTCTAGTTTCCCACAAGATCGATGGGAAAATGTTTGTTTATTAAGGTTAGGGTGCAACCTTGAATTACTGTATTGGTGCCTATTAGGTTCCCGTTAGCTATTTCAATTTCGTACGTAGTGTCTAGTTCTATTGGGGCAATGTTAAGCAGTGAAGCAAATGAAGTAGACACGAAGTTCATATCAGCTCCGGAATCAAATAATATTTTAGCACTTTGTTGATTAAGTAAGAATGTACCCGTGACTACGCAGGGTCCTGCGGTGCATTTTCGTCACCTAGTACGTATGCTCTCCAACGAGCAGCGTTCTTCCGATTTGTATTCTGTTTTGGGCTGTGGTTCCTGTAATGCCCCTTCTCGCCACACCCATGGCACACTATTGCTACCAGTTGTAAATTTACGCATGTGGCTCTGCAGTCATTAGTTATGTGGCCTACTTTGTGGTACTTTCCGCATTTGGCAGGACAAGGCCCAGTGTGATGTAGTCTACATTGGTTACACTGGGGTAGTGTTCCAGTATAACCTCTTCCGTCAGTTGGTGCAGCAACATAAGCTCTGGCAGCTTCCTGCCTACGATTCTGTTGGTGGTGGTAGTTGTTGCGATTTGACTGATAATTACGGTTACGGTTGTTGTTGTTGTTGTTGTTGTTGTTGTGAGTGGTGGTTCCTCGATCATCTAACTTTCGCTTATGATCATTGTTTCCGGAGGTAGAACTCCGTTTAATTTCCCATTCTAGTAATCGTTGTGCAATTGTGATGGCTTCTTCTAGAGTTGGTGGTTTTGATGAGGTGACATTTCCCTCAATGCTTCGAGGCAGTCCCTCGACGTACTTCTCCAACGTCTTTTCAAGATCCGGCACCATGGTTGGGCACAGTGCAGCCAGTTCTTGAAACCTTCTATTGTAAGTTTTTATATCATTCCCCTTCATAACCAACTGGTGGAATTCCTCTTCCAGTTTCCTAATTTCTGTACGCGGACAGTACTTCTTTAGCATTTTTAGTTTCAATTCGGCCCAGGTAATCTGATACGCTTCCTCAATACCCATGGTCTGGGCTGTAGCGTTCCACCATGATAGTGCATCTTCTAGAAGAGTTCCGGTGGCATAGGTGACTTTGCAGTTGTCTGGACAATTGCTTCTCATGAATACCGTTTCAGTACGCTCAAACCACTGAGCAAGTTCAGTCACTCCTTCGGAACCTTTAAAGTAAGTTGGCTTGCAACTCATGAAATCTTTATAGGTACACTTGCGAGATGCATATGCCTTGCTTTCAGTTGTTGCCCTGTTGTTGCTACTCGAGCAAGCTATTGTAGCCGCTTGAGTTTCGAGAGTTGCAGCAACGCTATCGGCTACCAGTTTCTAGATAGCTACTGGAGTCATTGCTGGTGTTGGTGTTGTAGTTTCCTTTCTTGTGCATGCCATACTTCTATTAATACCACAAGAAAACACAGATTTATAATCCACATAATGACCATGTTAGAATAATTCGAGTAACGAGGTAATTGCATACAAGTCCTAACAATACTATCACAATGTGAAATCACAACCAACTGAGAATCATAAAATCACGACATGTCTGGGTACTATCGTAAATAAATGATCAACTCTTGGTATATGATTGCTAAGGAACAACTGATTCATCATCTACAAAAGCTGAAGTTCAGCAACTTTCTCTACATTTATCAAGTTTCTTCTGAAATTTTCCTTATTAAAAGTCTGTGATTATAGTCCAGTTATAACATACAAAGAACCATAACAATCATAAGTAACATCACGACATGTCTGAATACAATCACAATACGCATGAACAACCACGGCAACATAAATCAACATCAATATATAGTAAATCCATAACCAACAACATATATTAATAACTTGATCAGTTGTGTTAATAAAACAGAACGATACAAGGTCCTTTATTAATGCCACATGCGGCAGGCTAAGATGCCTCAAAACTATAACTGACGTACAATATGTCTAACTACTGGAAGTCTCATCCATGTGTCCCGTGAGCTCTGTAATCTGATCCAGAAGTCTCTGTATATCTGTCTGCTGCTGGACCTGCATGTCCTCGATGAGGCTCTCTAGTGTAGCGGCCCTGCGGTGAGCTTGCAGAACTTCTTCGATCTGCCTCTGTCTCTCCCACTGTAAAACTGTCATATGAGAGCGCGTCTCAAACATCTTTGTCTGAATCCTCGTCAAACCATCTTGTAGGTTCATCATCTCGGATACGAGGTCATGTATAGTGCCATTGACCGTCTCTGGGCGGTCGAGTGATACCCTGTCAACGATGCTCAGAAGCGTGTCAATCTGCTCCTCATGACGCTCCAGTCGCGTCATGATAGTGGAGGGAGTAGGTGTGCGGGTAGCTGCTGCCCTGGAGCTCTTTCCAGTCTCGAAGACTCGGGCTGAAGGGGTAAAACCTGGAGGGAACAGTAATGATGAAGAAGACGAATCACTGGGATCTGCTATGCGGGCCCGGTTCTGAGGGGGTAAATCCTCCTCAGGAGTCGGCTCCCGTTGGTGAGGTGCGAACGGGTATGATTGGGTAAGTAGGTTAAACAAGTAGTCGGGTCTGACCGACGGTGGAGGGGGTGATGATAGTAGTGGTGGTAAGGTATGCTCAGGAGATAATGGTGGTGTCATCCTGATCATGTCTAATGGTGATGTAGGGGATAGAGGTGGTGATGGTGGTATAATCGGAACTACTGGTAATCGTACCCTCTTGCGAGGTGTGTGCATCTTGATGGGACCATTTGGATGACTCCTGAATGGTCTCATGAAAGGCTCAGGCTCATACGGCTATAGGATTCTGAGTCGTCTGCGCAGGAATACCGGTGCAGGTGGGGGTGGTGGTGTAGGTAAAGGAGTCTCTGCGTCAGCTGCGGGTAGCCACTGCTGCGTCTGCATATACTGATCATATGATAGTGGAGTGTAAGTAGGAGAAACTGGATGGTTCTCCGGGTGAGGTGGTGAAATATATGCCCGTCTAGCTTGTACGTACGGGTCCTCTGATAAGGGTGAGTTTGGGTTGCCTGGTGCAACAGGTGCATAGGTGGTGTGGGAACAACTTCACCCTCCTCGAAGGGCTCCGTTTCGTCCGATGCGACATTCGACACTGTAGCAGTCGAGGTGCTAGGAAATACGGGTGAGGTGATAGACGATAGAGTATCCTCGGACTCCACGTTAGATGGTAAAGTGCTAAGGTGAGACACTGAAGACATGGTACTGTAATAACCCCGAAAGTAGTAAATGTAAGTCATCAATATAAAATCAAGTATATGAAAGTTGATATGAAATAATCTTGTTAAGCAACACTCTAAACACGGTGTTGTGAAATATGTAGGCACGGAGGGCGTAAGGTGGTATGGTGTAAAGTGGTCCATTTTGAAAGCATAGTTATAGTCCAATGTGTTTAAAATACACTTAGTTCTCTATAACCATGTCTCTGATGCCAATCTGTAACACCCCCTAAATTTCAAGTTAACAGCGAAAGACTAATCTGGGTATTACTGGAAGGATCATAGTCATAATCATAGAAAACGACTCAAAAGAGGCGTTTTGAAAGTTATTATAATTCATTTAATAATTCAGATACAAAAAGAAAATTTTCAATGTTTAATATCTCACAAAAGATATAATAAGTTTGAAATGAATGATAGAATTTATTTGACACCAAAAACCATCAGTTTATTTGCCCACCCCGTGCCTTGAATGCTCCGTTAATTACCTGAGATAAACATGCTAAAAGTCAACAAAATTGTTGAGTGAATCCATAGTGTTTGTAATTGTAATCAGTTTGAACACAAGTCTCAAGTTGTATAATTGCATAGAAATACAATCATATTAGAAATAGTAATATTGCAGTTCGATATATTGCCCTAAGTCTCATGACACTCAAACCTTAACGAGTACCGCACAAACGGCAAGAACACACCAAATTAATGGTGTGAGTTATGGCCCTCAATATGAGATTGCCGTCTACCTATTTCCTTCAAATAAAGTGCATTTGACTAATCCAGCTAGCAACTAAGACCATCTTCTGGATAGTTCAAATAGGCAGTCAGCCTCCAACAGATCTGTTCACTATATTCGCGTTCACTCGCAAGTGATTAATGGCTCATGATGGGAGGGACTTGTAATAATGGCAATAGTAGTGGTAACTTAGGCAATATCAATCAGGTACAACATACAGAAAATACTAGTGTTCTGTTCTGTAGCATGTATCTCCCCACGAGTTTGAAATTATATAAAAGATGAAAAGTGGGACTATGAGCTCACCTTGAATGTAGTAGGCAAAGATAATGTGAAATCAAATGTAATATGGGAACGGCTCTAACACGCGACCTGAATAATAGTGAAGTTTGAGATTTCGATAGTTTAAGCTTGGTTTAATACGAATAATGATTGTGGAAATACTATCGGATAACGAATTGGTTCGTGATGAGAATGGATTATATGCTTAAAATGCTTAAAGTTCAAAAATAATATTATATATAATATTATCTTGTTTTTATGTTTATTGAATCCGTAGATATCATTTCCTCGAAAGTTGGTGAATGATACGTTATGTTATTCGTTAGAAATCTCGTTATATAAATATATATAAACGTATCGTTTGTTAAATAAATCGTACGAAATGTATAAATGCCCCTTTAAGGTTGAAAATGTATAAAACATTTTATGTGATATATATATATATATATATATATATATATATATATATATATATATATATATATATATATATATAGAGAGAGAGAGAGAGAGAGAGAGATGGGATATATTGAGAAAGGGTCTTAAAATGAAAAGGCTAGGAAGCTACCATATTGCGTCACGTGTCCCCTCCCCACCCCCTCCTTTTTTTATAAGTGCAGGGGTACGTTTGTCATTTCACCCCTTTGATATATAAAGTCTTTTTTTCTATTTTTTTCCCCTCTTTTTGTGTTTCGTTCCTAACCAAACACACACAGTTATTCAATCCTATCAGATTGAATAACTCTCGGATTGAATAACTCTCTGATGCGTAGTTTTGCGACCTTACAACAGGTTTTACCTCTCGAGGGATCTCAAGAGGCTTACAACCCCACCAGGCAGTGTACCTGACCGATGTAGTATAGTGTAGTGGTAAGTACGGGGGATTGATCGTTCTCCACAGGGAATAGTGTCGTTAGGATTGAAAAACTACTCTAATAGGTCTAAGGGTGAGGGAAGATTCTTTTTGTATTTTTATAATTTTTTATGAAAGCAAGTAAAATCTCGGGTTTGAAGGAGTGGGCGGAATTAGCTGCTAGTCAACTAACCCAAATAACTACAAATGCAAATAAAATAAAATAACTGAAAATGAAAAGAGTTGTGAAACTTATGTGGAGAGAAATGTGTTTACTTAGATTTCCTTACTCCCTAACTATCTTTTACCGGTTGATTAGTGTGTATTAATTGCGTGGATGACGGGTGTATTCCTTAATACCAATCGTCGGGTGGCGTACGTACTTCCCCAACTCTACAAGCTCCTACTTCACTCCTATGTCGAGCCGGCTAAGAAGCTCCTAACATGGGATCACTAGAATTCGCTCATGCATTAAATACAACCATAAAAACCTAGTACGCATTGGTTCATGTTTCTTAAGACGTTCAAGCAAGTTACCGAGTAGGAGGTTAGCCAGTTTTCTTAAGCCTAACATCGATAAACAATCATCCAATATAATAAATAACACACTAATAACCAATAATCAATAGTTAGGTTTCATTAGATCTAAGCAAACACAAGATAAATCTAGCCTAGCATGTTAATCAAAAGACAAGAACAAGATATAATCAAACAACACATAGACATATTGATTGATTAAATGTATACTTATCTTCAATTAAACATGGGAGATCCAAGGGTATGAAAACCCTTAAAAATGGCAGAAATTCGTCTTAGGGTTTCTCCTCACAAAGTTGCACACTAATAACAAAAAATTGCAAAACTATATATAGAACTTAAGGGCTGACGGCGTCACGTTGTAGATCTTGACGCCGTCACCTCGCCATGTCTAGGGTTCCCGGATGGCCTTCTTGACGCCGTCCCTCTTTAGTGCTCCAAAATCCGCTCTGGCTTATCAAGTCTTGACGCCGTCAGAAATGGGCTTGACGCCGTCTCTTGTTAAGTTAAACCGTGATGGCCTTGATCACCTTAAAGGGTGACGCCGTCAGACTTTCCATTGTAAAATTCTCTGGCTTATCATGTGTATTTTTCATAACCACCTCTTTTGCCAAGCCATGACGCCGTCAGGAGCAATCCCTGACGCCGTCAAAGGTACTTTTCCAGCCGATTTTGAGACTTTGTCGTTTTCTTCACTTTTATGCTCCAAAAACGTCCAAAATGCTTCCTTTTCCAGATTTCTTCTCCAAAGTACCTAAAATGACAAAAGGAACGATTTAGGGCAATATTTGATCAAATAAATACGATTTAGGGCTTAAATGACCCCCTAAAAGCGGTACACTTTTCGCTTCATCAAATACCCTTACACTTGAGATTTGCTTGTCCTCAAGCAAATGCGCTTTTATTCTAATCAAAATACAAGTTAGGGGTCATTTAATGCTAATATAAAAGTAATTACAACAAATAGTCGTTCCACTTTAATCATAATAAGCACGGAGATTACAAACTAGCACCTCACAAGTAGTGTTTAGATACTCACATCTCTCAGGTGTCATCAAAATAAATCTCATAAATGAAAACGGATAATATCTCTCACTACCTGTCATAGCAAATAGATTACCATAGGCTTGGGAAAGGATCAAAAATCTCCTCCACTAGGCGTAAGCACCTAAGATACACTATCAAAGAGGGCTTTTAAACGGGTTATAACGTTAGGTGTAGGGATATGATAAACACGAATTTGTTGGATAAGAGATATTTTACTGGTGGCGAGTTAAAGATCTTGATTAATTACATGTACAATATGGCGTTGCTAAGCCAAGACTAGACTCGACTTAAGCTAAAAACAAAGTAACAAAAACATAAAATAAACATAAAATGAAACGGGATGGTAGTCCGTATGTTTTTTTTTCTACTTTTCTTTTTCTCATTTTTTTTTTCTTGATTTTTTCGATTTTTCTTTTTTTTTTTTCATACACTCTTGCCCTACCATCCAAAATAATACATCATAGGGGCGTTGCATTCCCCTTACACTTGAACTTTTACATAACTTTACAAATAACTATTCTAATGACTCGAATTAAGATAATCAAAACACTTGGAGTACTTTTAAAATATTTAGCACATATGGGGGTAATAATGTTGTTCTTCCCCATTACTCCATTACACTAGTACTTTACCCATGAGTCCCAATCGTCCCAAAACAATATGTACAAGGATATGACTCGACTTAGCAACCATGTAATCAATTAGATAATTAACTTGGGGTTTAAACAAATGTTGTCACAATAATGCACTAAAAATGAGTGCATACAAGGTAGGCTAAGGCGATTTGGGTGTACATTTAAGTGGGGTGTAAACAAATTCTTCCTTTAAGTAAAATGCTTAAAGGTCGAAACGAAAAGATAGGCTCTGAGGGGTGTACTAGGGGTATCGTGTACCAAAAATGGGTACAACGCAAAGGGTGTGGGAGAATTACTTGACCAATGTAGCCAATGTAATTATAACAAAAGCACAGGTGTAAAACAATGGGTAAATCCTAATGCCTCTTATCATGTAGTAAATCTAACTACACGAATGTAGTCTCACTTGTGGCCTCGGAATGGTCCTAACGCAAGTTCTAGAATCTAAATGCTACCGGTACACACATCATAGCATAAATGCTTTTCCTACCAATTCTAGGGGCGAACCTCACATATTTGGGGGTGGAAAAAATTTTTAGTGGTACGGTTTTTGTGCTAGTCATATAACTCCTATCCGTGAGACGCTCATTCAGACCAAAGTTTTACTCCTAAATGTTGTAAAAAATTTTAAATTTGGCACTAAAATTGCCCTAACAGGTGTTTATCTCAGTTTTATTACACATCTACCATTAAACAAACAAAAATCAAGCGTAATAGCATTCTCTAAAGTATCGTACTTTACCCCCCCCCCCCCCTTACACTTAAGATGAACATTGTCCCCAATGTTCAAATAACAAGATGTAAAAGTAAATAAGGTAAACGAATGAAATCAAATACTCCCCTGATTCGCTCGGTGGATAATGAGGTAACATGGTTAGATCTTCTTCCAAGAGAATGTAGAAGCTCCAAGACTAATGCATCGCCAAAAGCTTGATTCCACATACATCTCCTTGTCCAAAATAACATGTTAAACCTGAGAAAACAAACACGAAAACCTGCATAACATCGGCGGGATAAATTCTATATAAGGATATAATGCTTGTGGAATGATAATTTTGCAGATTCCTGGAGATTATAAGCTAGAGATTTAATAAAAACTTTTTATGAAAACAAAACTTTCAAAAATTTCAGAAGATTAAAACCTGACGCCGTCAGGTTTTAAAGCCTGACGCCATCAGAAATGATCTGACAGAATTCTCATGTTAAGTTTCCGGAAAATTTCTGGAAAAACTTATACCTTACTTCCTGGAATTCCTGCAAAATATCATTATGACTCGATACAAGCATTTGACTCAAACAAATACTAATATGTATGTTAATTTAATATTATTACGATTCATGTTCATTTGTTCTAATAAACCGATTTGGATTTCCCTTACACTTATCTTTTGCAAAATACCTTTATATGTAGTTAAGACGAAGTTAAAAACAAGATAAAGCATTTTCACAATTTAGTTTTGAACATGAATCAATAATAATAAAAATTAAACATACATACGAAAACAAATAAAATCAAACAAACAACTAAATAAACACACAAAGCAAATAAAGCTTGGGTTGCCTCCCAAGAAGCGCTTTTCTTTATTAACGAGTCTTGTAGCTAGACTCAAAGTCACGTACATTACGTGACTCCATCATTGGTCACGGTTCCTAGGCCATTCTCATTTCCGGTTTTATATTCCGGTCCTAATTTCAAACAATCCTTGTAGAAACCGGATATCCTTTCCATAACATAGTCTACTCCTTTATTTCTATCCTCATCATTCCTATAGTAGACCGCTTGCTTAAGCTCCTTCTCCACATTTGACAAGTGTTGGAATTGTTCTATCTTATATGGCATTTGGTAGTTTACCTCATCGGTCTCATCCTTAAATCTAACTATCCCTAAGGAAGGTTCATAAGTCATTCTAGAGACCTCAACAAATGGTTTTCCAAAAACTACTTGAGTTAAGGATGCATCGACTATTGGGCGGATATCTTCAACGATTACAAAGTCGGTGACATAGGTGAAGTTTCCTACATAAACCGGTAATCCCTTAACTCTTCCCGTGAAGTTACTCATCCAACCCTTATCAGGGAACATCCTATACCCAAGTTGATTTTTCATTATTAAGTTGTAGTGGGCTCTAGTCATGATGTTTATGGGCGATCTAAGGTCGATGTAAGCTTTCCACACATGCAAATGTCCGATGTTGCACGGTATGTTGAGATTAGAAGGATCGCCTATTTTTATAATTGGTCTACCTAGGAAGTATGGTGTCTCGGGATCATCGAATAAGTCTGTATGATATGCGCGCTCTTCCTTAGTGGGTAGCCTATTGAAGTAGTCCTCATCATCATCTACTTCTTCAATCTCACTTTTCCTAACTTCCTTATCAACCTCGACTTTCTTAACCTCATCCTCAGGTTCACTATTATCCTCATTCCTATCAATTGGTTTAATAGTGACAACGTTGACGAAGTGGACGTGTTTGGATGAAGAGGGGTCTTTTACTTGAGGTCCGCTATTTGTGTTCCTAGCGTCCTTATGTGGAGGTGATAGCACTTGGTTATTGAGGGCCTTCAATAAGTTGTCAATTTTATTGGTCATCTCCGTTTGTTGTTGATTGAA
This sequence comes from Artemisia tridentata subsp. tridentata, assembly GCA_021014915.2. Classification (NCBI taxonomy): domain Eukaryota; kingdom Viridiplantae; phylum Streptophyta; class Magnoliopsida; order Asterales; family Asteraceae; genus Artemisia; species Artemisia tridentata. Next base: position 104,074,132 of record CP139504.1, read on the forward strand.
TTCGGATTCGAATCAAGCTATCCGAGCTTCTTGAGATGCCATAAATTTGGACATCAATCCTTCAAGATTATTGGTACTACCATAATTGTTGGAAGGATTGTTATTGAAAGTACGGTTCGAGTTGGAACCGCTTGATTGGAAATGATTAGGTGGGTTTGAAGAATTGGTTTGTTGTGTGTTTTGGTTTTGTTTCCACCTAAGGTTTGGGTGATTTTTCCATGAGGGGTTGTATGAATCACCGTAGGGGTTTGGTTCGGGTTTGAAAGTGTACCACTTGTCTCCCGCTCCGTCGGTACGCGAGGATGCGTAGTCCGCAAAAGCTTGTTCGGGGAGTTCCATGCAATCACGAGTGTCGTGGGGACCACTACATAATTCACATGAAGAAGTGATTTTGTTCACTTGGCTTGAAGGTTTAGGAGCCTCGTAGGATTTCATAAGAAACTTGACTTGGTCTTCAAGTTCTATGATCCTACGGTCGGAAGTGCTTGAATTGTTCGAAGGCAAAGATATTGCCTTGACCGTTTTATTCAAATCACGGGGGTCACTTCAACTTTCGTTGTCATAAAGAGCAAGATCTTCTAGGAGAGCCCATGATTGTTCCGCACTTAGATCACGTAGCTTACCACCGGCCGATTGGTCAATGGTTTGCCTCGTGGAGAAATTGATATGGTCATAGAAGATTTGGACTTGGAGCCAAAGTTCTATGCCATGGTGAGGGACTTTTTGGAGTAAGTCCTTGAATCGAGTCCATGCCTCGTAGAGGGTTTCGCCTTGACGTTGTTGGAACATCAAGATATCATTCCTTAGCTTGGTAGTTCTTCCTGGTGGGAAAAACTGAGCGAGGAAACGAGTGGTGAGATCATCCCAAGAGGTGATGGATCCTGCGGGTAGACGCTCTAGCCATTGACTAGCTTGGTCCCGCAGAGAGAATTGAAAGAGACGTAGTCGGGTCGTCTCTCGAGTGGCAACATCAAGGTCTATGGAATCAATGATTTTGAGAAAGTCCTTGAGATGTTGATTAGGATCTTCGGAACGAAGTCCATGGAATGCGCATCCGCTTTGCACCAACCGGATGGTGTCGGATCGCAAGGGTGTGACATTGGCTCCTTGAGTGAGCTCAATGGTGTTTCGATAGCCATGGTGGCTAGGACGGGAGTAGTCTCCTAAGGTACGGGCTCTAGGAGGTGGGTGTTGTTGTGGTGGTGGGTTGTTGGGATCAAGGATATTACCACCTTCCATGATGTCGGATAGTAATGGTTACGAACAAAGAAACGAAGAAAAAAGATAGACCAAAGAAAACCTAGAAAAAGAAAATAAAAATCTCACTAGAAAGGAATCTAGTGAGTAGACCTAATAAAATAAAAATTCAACCTAACCAATAACTATTCCCCGGCAGCGGCGCCAAAAACTTGATGCGTGGTTTTGCGACCTTACAACAGGTTTTACCTCTCGAGGGATCTCAAGAGGCTTACAACCCCACCAGGCAGTGTACCTGACCGATGTAGTATAGTGTAGTGGTAAGTACGGGGGATTGATCGTTCTCCACAGGGAATAGTGTCGTTAGGATTGAAAAACTACTCTAATAGGTCTAAGGGTGAGGGAAGATTCTTTTTGTATTTTTATAATTTTTTATGAAAGCAAGTAAAATCTCGGGTTTGAAGGAGTGGGCGGAATTAGCTGCTAGTCAACTAACCCAAATAACTACAAATGCAAATAAAATAAAATAACTGAAAATGAAAAGAGTTGTGAAACTTATGTGGAGAGAAATGTGTTTACTTAGATTTCCTTACTCCCTAACTATCTTTTACCGGTTGATTAGTGTGTATTAATTGCGTGGATGACGGGTGTATTCCTTAATACCAATCGTGGGGTGGCGTACGTACTTCCCCAACTCTACAAGCTCCTACTTCACTCCTATGTCGAGCCGGCTAAGAAGCTCCTAACATGGGATCACTAGAATTCGCTCATGCATTAAATACAACCATAAAAACCTAGTACGCATTGGTTCATGTTTCTTAAGACGTTCAAGCAAGTTACCGAATAGGAGGTTAGCCAGTTTTCTTAAGCCTAACATCGATAAACAATCATCCAATACAATAAATAACAAACTAATAACCAATAATCAATAGTTAGGTTTCATTAGATCTAAGCAAACACAAGATAAATCTAGCCTAGCATGTTAATCAAAAGACAAGAACAAGATATAATCAAACAACACATAGACATATTGATTGATTAAATGTATACTTATCTTCAATTAAACATGGGAGATCCAAGGGTATGAAAACCCTTAAAAATGGCAGAAATTCGTCTTAGGGTTTCTCCTCACAAAGTTGCACACTAATAACAAAAAATTGCAAAACTATATATAGAACTTAAGGGCTGACGGTGTCACGTTGTAGATCTTGACGCCGTCACCTCGCCGTGTCTAGGGTTCCCGGATGGCCTTCTTGACGCCGTCCCTCTTTAGTGCTCCAAAATCCGCTCTGGCTAATCAAGTCTTGACGCCGTCAGAAATGGGCTTGACGCCGTCTCTTGTTAAGTTAAACCATGATGGCCTTGATCACCTTAAAGGGTGACGCCGTCAGACTTTCCATTGTAAAATTCTCTGGCTTATCATGTGTATTTTTCATAACCACCTCTTTTGCCAAGCCATGACGCCGTCAGGAGCAATCCCTGACGCCGTCAAAGGTACTTTTCCAGCCGATTTTGAGACTTTGTCGTTTTCTTCACTTTTATGCTCCAAAAACGTCCAAAATGCTTCCTTTTCCAGATTTCTTCTCCAAAGTACCTAAAATGACAAAAGGAACGATTTAGGGCAATATTTGATCAAATAAATACGATTTAGGGCTTAAATGACCCCCTAAAAGCGGTACACTTTTCGCTTCATCACACTCCCCTCCATTATCACCGGTCGTTCTTCCCTCCGATCTCACCATCATTCGCCACTGTCGATTATCACCACCGTTCTCTGCAACTGATTTTATTGTTTAATGAGTTATTCGATATTAGTAATATTGTTAGGGTTTGATTATGTTATATTTAATTGTTAGGTTATTGCTTGGATTATAACGAGATAATAAACTATGTGATGATTGTTTGTTTTGTGTGGAATTAGGTAAGGCGATTATGGAGGTTCCAGATTGTGAAGACGATGACGGCTCATTTTCGGATTCGGATTATAGCGAGGCTAGTGTTGAAGGTATATCTTTTGTATCTTTAATGTTGATTAGTTGGTGTATCTAGTATAGAAAGATATTGATAGTGTACACACCCACAGCACCATTCAAAACACAAACACAGACACGTTGTAATTTATAAAAGCCAGCGATAATCATTTAAAATGTGTCGCTCAATATGAGAAGTTCCATTAAGATACAACGGCCACGTTCATACCTGAGTAACGGCTCTGTGTAACCCAAGTTTTGCATGGACGGTCATCAGGTGTAAAATGTGATTATGTACCCAGTCGACGTTAACAGCCTGCTCTAATGACCGCAGTCTATACTCAATGAACAATGCTCTAATCAGCCCCATACTCTTCTGGAGATACATGCTTTCTTCCCGAAATAAGTTCTAAGAGAACAACCCCAAAACTATAGACATCACTTTTCTCAGTTAGCCGTTGGTTAGCGTAGTACCCGGTAATGAGCACTTAGTTAAGTTAAGCTTGAGTAATATTATTTAGCTATTATAAAACTTTGTGTGAGTGTAACTTACTCAGGGTCAAGGTAGCCTACGGTTCCTCGTGCTACACTTGATATGTGAGTCAATCTGATAAATTTCTAATTATTTATATTATGATACGGTGTCAGTGATACTTTGTTTAATGTCAATTATTTCCCATGTAGCGAAACTCATCAGCCCCCCCATGTCCAACAATATTTGTGGCTAATTTGGGACCAGCTTGTACAGAATAAGAGCTAATTCAAGTATTTTCAAGGTTTGGGAAAAACTATTTTCGTTTTTCTTTAAAGTTAGAACTTAGCATAGTGCAATCTCTGAATATGTTGATGTTATTGTCAATTTGCAGATGCCCTGGATATTTGAAGCTAAAGGTGCAGAGTACATATGGGACACCGGTGGCATATGTTGACTTTGCGGTACATATTTGTTCATATGAAATGATTTGTTTTGTGGACCTGGCACTAATATGGATGTACGGTGACAAAATGTTGCAGGATGCTGCATGTTCTACTGAAGCACTAAATCATTTACAAGGCACTGTTCTTTACTCATCAGTATCTGGTGAAGGAATGCGACTTGAGTATCCTTTAAATTTGCATTTGCCTTTTTTTATAACCCCCTCCTTGTGCATTTAGGGGGTGTTTGTTTAAGCTTTTATAAGTCGTTTATAATCTTATTAGCTTATATAACTAATATAAGCCCACAATAGTGTTTGGTTAAGCTTATAAGCTTAGGCTTATGAGCTTATATGAGTGTTTTTTTTTATTTAAAGGATGGGGATGGGGGTTATATAAAGGGCGTCATAGTAAAAGACTTTAATTCCCCTTATATCAACTGTAACTTTTAATATACATGTACTTTTTGGTCATTTTACCTCATGAGCTGAGCTTATTATTTCTAAACCAAAAAGTGCGTATAAAACATAAGCTTAGACAAACACCCCCTTATATCATTCCCAGAGTTATTGGTTCTCAAGTTTCACTTGATCATTGGATGCATCAACCATCACATGAGCTAATTAATTCATTATCATTGCCTCATTGGTTGTAAAGCAGGATCTAAATGCTTCCCAGCTTCTAACCTTTCACAGTAAATGATATTACAATTGTGAAAAACTTACATAATTGTCAACTTGACAAGGGTCATGCAGTCTCGACAATGGGTCAAAATTTGGTTTTCGTGTGAAAAGAAGGGCATAATTCCGGACATGTTCATTGAAATTTCCACCATCGAAGAAAAGCAAGCAACCAGTAGAGGCAATAAAAGCTGGGCTTAGAGGATCTACTCGTAAATGAGCATGGCTTCAATTTTTTATTATTATTATTATTTTTATTTTTTATTTTTTTTTTAAATTTAGAATAAGTATTGTATACATATTTACAACACATGTTTTTTGGTTGTAAGATGTATATCATTTATTACCAAACATCAAGTATCTATCTTTTTATGAATAATAGTATTGCATCATGTTATTTTTTAGTTTATATGATTCAGTAAAATATACAATGTGATGCAGTAAAATTTACATTGTGATGCAGTAGAATAACATAATGATGCAGTAAAATAACATTGTGATGCATTAAAGTATAACATTGTGATGCAGTATAGTAACATAGTAATGCAGTAAAATAACATTGTGATTCAGCAGTATGGTAACACTGTGATCCAGTATGGTAACACTGTGATCCAGTAATGTGATAACATTCTAATGCAGTAGGACAAAATTGTGATGCAGTATAATTTTTAAAATATTTATAACATTACGATGCAGTAGATTTATAAACTGTGATGCAGTAAATTTACATCATTGTGATGCACTTCTTATACGCATTATAATGCACCAGTCGTATACACCATGATACACCAGTTGTGTGCATTGTGATGCACTAGTATTTTTGTTTTAGGAATAATAGTTACTACATTATGTTATTTGTTTACTGTATTATGGTGCAGTAAAATATACATTTTGATGCGTTAACATTTACATTGTGATGCAGTAAAATATTCATTGTGATGTAGTAAAGTATTATTTTGATGCGGTAAAATTATATTGCGATTCAACAATATGATAACATTGTGATGCAGTAATATGATAACATTCTGATGCAGTAGGACAATATTGTGATGCAGTATAAATTTATTTTGATTTACCAGTATGATTACATCGAGTAGCAAAAGTATGTTCAACGTTATGATGTAGTAAATTAACATTTGATGCAGTAAACTAACATAGTGATGCTGTAAAATTATATTATTTAGCGGTATGATAAGACTGTGATGCAGTCATTTGATAACATTAGGATGCAGTATAATTTTAAAAATATTAGTAACATTGTTATGCAATAGATTTATACACTCTGATGGAATAAATTTACATCATTGTGATAACTTGATATATACATATTATGATGCACCATTTGTATACACTGTGATGCACTAGTATTTTCTGTGCGTCATAGTTGTGCGTCATAGTTAACAATTTAGTGCATCATAGTGAAAAATTTAGTGAACCACTATATATAATCTATTGCATCTATGACCATTCAGAATCGGCAATAATCAAAATTAGTTAATTTGAAACAAACATTATGCTCATTAAGAGGTACAATACTTAGTATTAAACATTCAGTAACCAAAAGTATTACAACTAAAAATTTGAAACATCCATACAACCTCATACAATTGGTACAACATGACACAATAGACTAAAGGCCAACTGTGATGAAATTAGAACTTGCAAATATATCTATTGTACATGGAGATTGAAATCAGAACTTGCATTCATAGTTACCAGTTTCTAGTTTCTCTTACTGCATAAAGTATGGGCTGATACACTTGAACCATCAATCTAAAATGTCCTTCACCCAATCAATCAAGACCAGTTTATCTCCACCCCTTCAGTAACAAGACCTTTTCTAATGTTACATGCTTTGTCCCCAAGCTGTAGACATCAAAATTCACTATCTGTAACACATACAAAATTCACTAGTAACTAAGATGCTCCATTCCCAATTTTCCATCAATGGACCATCATCTACAGAGAGAATCAACGGGCATAAAAGAGATTGGCAACAAAATGGGAAAATAGTGTGCACCTAAATAGTAGGATACAGAGCTTCCACCACCCATATAACCACTGCCGCCCATGCTACGACCAGAATACAGTGAAGATGAGTAAGAGCTTCCGCCAACCTGCATAAAGATCAGCAAGACCTCAGAGCTTCCGCCAACCTACTGCATCAATTCATTAAAACTACTGCATCAGGCATTCAAATACACTCAGATAACTTTTCGAAATCTAAAACACACTACTCACGACCCAGTCAAACAATATTTGCTTTAAAATACATCTTACTGCATCAATTTATTAAAACTACTGCATCATCATTACAAATACTCACACAAGCACTTTTCAAAATTTATAATACCCACAACCTAGTCAAACATTACTTGCAGCAAAACACATCCAACTGCATCAATTCATTAAAACTACTGCATCATCATTACAAATACTCACACAAGCACTTTTCAAAATTTATAACATACTACCCACAACCTAGTCAAACACTACTTGCAGCAAAACACATCCTACTGCATCAATTCATTAAAACTACTGCATTAGGCATTCAAATAAACTCATATACCTTTTCGAAATCTAAAACACACTACGCACGACCTAGTCAAACAATATTAGCCAAAAAACACACCCCACTACATCAATTCATTAAAACTACTGCATTGTCATTACAAATACTCACACAAGCACTTTTTGAAATCTAAAACACACTACGTAAAACCTGGTCAAACAATATTTTCCAAAAAACACATCCTACTGGCCTACTGCATCAATTCATTAAATCTACCGCATCAGCATTCAAATACACTCACATACACCTTTCGAATTCTAAAACGCCCTACGAACGACCTAGTTTGACATTATTAGCCACAAAACACATCATATTGCATGCATTCATTAAACCTACTGCATCATTACAAATACTCACACAAGCACTTTTAGAAATCTAAAGCACACTATGCAAAACCAAGTCAAAAAATATTTTCCGCAAAACACATCCTACTACATCAATTCATAAAAACTACTGCATCAGGCATTCAAATACACTTACATACACTTTTCAAATTATAAAACACTACGCACGACCTAGACAAACAATATTTGCTGCAAAATACATCTTACTGCATCAATTTATTATAACAAGGCATTCAAATACATCTTATTGCATCAATGTAGCAGGTTATATTGTTTATTTCGTACAAGATGAGATTTGGTTTTAGTCAATTGAATTGTTTTGTTAAAATGTGCTTATGCATCCTTATCAGAGAGCCAAAGGGCGCTCTTTTTTAATGCGGTTTTGTTCTTAGAAAAAGTTAATCAACCATTTAGGCTTGCAAAAGTTACAAGAATTGAGTTAAATTTAAAGATTTTATTACATGCTTTATCTTTTATGCTTCAAATTCTTTCAGAACTCCGAAACCTATAGATGCATTTAATCTTATAATGCAGCAAGCTCTTGGTTTGATGTCTGCCATGTTTTTTGTGCAGGCAGCCCATAACAATGTGCTTCTTGCTGTTCCAGCATTCCTCTATGCTATAAATAACTATCTAAAGTTCACCATGGAGGTAATTATATTGTAGAAGCTCTTTTGATATAGTAAATATTTCTAAAGAATATCATAATTGTTACATCAGTAACTTCACCATGGTTGTTCTGTCTAGTTTTATTTGGAACCTATAATCTGATGTTGAAATGTTTGTGCAACTCTATTTTAATCCTGCAACAGTTAAGATGCTAACCAATCTGAAGGTAATTATCTGCTACATTGTTTGTCATGATTACTCATCATGTTGATTAGTTGGTGTATCTAGTATAGACAGATATTGATAGTGTACACACCCACAGCACCATTCAAAACACAAACACAGACACGTTATAATTTATAAAAGCCAACGATAATCATTAAAAATTTGTCGCTCAATATGAGAAGTTCCATTAAGATACAACGGCCACGTTCATACCTGAGTAACGGCTCTGTGTAACCCAAGTTTTGCATGGACGGTCATCAGGTGTAAAATGTGATTATGTACCCAGTCGACGTTAACAGCCTGCTCTAATGACCGCAGTCTATTTTCTTGAATGTCACTTATGCTGCAATATACTCTCCGACAATGCTGATGTAACTGTGAAAAATAAAAATAATGAGGCGGCCTTTAAGTCTCAAAAGCCACTGTTGGAGAAATATCTGTCACGTAGGTTTGGTCAAAGTAGTAATAAATAGCCTGAAAAAGGAGTGTTTGTGCTTATTTCATTACGGCAGCATAAGTATTTGGCCAAAAATTTGGATATACAACTCCCAAGAATAAAGTTATATACAACAACCTGAGGTTTCCGCCTAAGACATTAATATGCATACCTGCAAAGCTGCAAAAGCTGCCACCATTGCATTGCAGGCACAGCACGCTCTAGCGCAAACTGAATTTGGTTATCATGTACGTCTTTCAAGGCTACCTAAACTTGCCACGCCACATCCAACATCTAATGCAACCCCACTATCATTTCTAAATCCAATCTCAGGGATCATCTACCAAGACGAACCAACCATCATAAGGGAAAATATTTATCCTTATCTACAGTAATCCAATTTTGACCACCCTTATATTCAGGAAACTGTGCATTTGGAACATTAGTGTACCACACCTGTATTCAAATGAAGAACAACCATATGTCATAAAAGGGACCTAAAATGCACGCTTGATATCTAAGTGGGTGTTTGGGTCAGCTTATTTAACCGTCTTATGAGCTTGTTTGAATCTAAAAAAGTTGACGAGCTTATAGCTCATTCAACTCCATTGGCTCAACTTGATATTTGAGAAGATCATAGGTATGAAAAAGTGTATCTACGAGCTATTCCACATTGAAATAAACCCATAAACCGGCATGAAAATCTAATCCAAACACCCCATAAGAGACACCATTCATTTACCAAAATGCTATGGTGAGTCAAATTCTATGATAAGCTGCCAACTACTGAATAAGATCCAAACATTCGTTATATATGTCATCCACACCACATTCTTGACTGCTCGTCAGGTTGTCATGCTCTTTCACCACAGTTTCAGAAACGACTTCTGTATTACCTACAAACATAATTCATTCAAAAAACAGATTTCAGGTGACACAGTCAATATTATTAACAATAAAATTATCAAATCGACATTGGCCTTTAATGGAGACAATATAGACCTCAAAGCGAACATTGTCAAGTCATCGATTCACATACTTGAAAAACACCAATTTATGAAGTAAGCATCTCAGACCAATCAGAATCTGGATTAAAAACAATGGAATCCCAAAACTGAGCGAAAAAATATAACCTCAAACACGAATACACTAGGAAGTTATATCAATGGTTGCAATTGCAAAACTTGAGCTGACCCTGTTTTCTTGTCTTAACTCATAAGATCACAAAAAACTTTCATCACTGCATCAATAAATATTATCGAGCAACTCTTTTGAGCTTTATAATTCCGGGTTCTGTTTGATCCAGTGTTGTATGTCAGCAAATTTAGTTTTCTGAGTCTGCATGTTTGTCTGTTTTTCTCATTCAGATAATGAAGTCCAACATTTGACAAACACATAAGTTCCTAATCTTGTTGAGCACTAATATGGCCTAAAAATTACAGGTCTTGGTAATTGCGGTTTTATTAAAGATTGTTATGAAGTGTCGGTTTTCAATAATTCAGGTCTGACTTGAGGCTTTAATCTAAAACTACTGCATCATCATTACAAATACTCACACAAGCACTCTCCAAAATTTAAAACATACTACCCACAACCTAGTCAAACAATATTTGCTGCAAAATACATCTTATTGCATCAATTCATTAAAACTACTGCATCATCATTACAAATACTCACACAAGCACTTTTTGAAATCTAAAACACCCTAAGCAAAACCTAGTCAAAACAATATTTGCCGCAAAACACATCCTACTGCATCAAATCATTAAAACTACTGCATCAGGCATTCAAATACACTCAGATAACTTTTTGAAATCTAAAAACACTACTCACGACCCAGTCAAACAATATTTGCTTTAAAATACATCTTACTGCATCAATTTATTAAAACTACTGCATCATCATTACAAATACTCACACAAGCACTTTTCAAAATTTATAATACCCACAACCTAGTCAAACATTACTTGCAGCAAAACACATCCAACTGCATCAATTCATTAAAATTACTGCATCATCATTACAAATACTCACACAAGCACTTTTCAAAAATTATAACATACTACCCACAACCTAATCAAACACTACTTGCAGCAAAACACATCCTACTGCATCAATTCATTAAAACTACTGCATTAGGCATTCAAATAAACTCATATACCTTTTCGAAATCTAAAACACACTACGCACGACCTAGTCAAACAATATTAGCCAAAAAACACACCCCACTACATCAATTCATTAAAACTATTGCATTGTCATTACAAATACTCACACAAGCACTTTTTGAAATCTAAAACACACTACGTAAAACCTGGTCAAACAATATTTGCCGAAAAACACATCCTACTGGCCTACTGCATCAATTCATTAAATCTACCGCATCAGGCATTCAAATACACTCACATACACCTTTCGAATTCTAAAACACACTACGAACGACCTAGTTTGACATTATTAGCCACAAAACACATCATACTGCATGCATTCATTAAACCTACTGCATCATTACAAATACTCACACAAGCACTTTTAGAAATCTAAAACTCACTACGCAAAACCAAGTCAAACAATATTTTCCGCAAAACACATCCTACTACATCAATTCATAAAAACTACTGCATCAGACATTCAAATACACTTACATACACTTTTCAAATTATAAAACACTACGCACGACCTAGACAAACAATATTTGATGCAAAATACATCTTACTGCATCAATTTATTAAAACTAGGCATTCAAATACACTCACATACACTTTTCAAAATCTAAAGCACACTAACCTAACCCATGCTCATACGCGGAAATTTAAAAGCTACTGCATCTCATACCAACTACAAGTGCATTAGCCAAACATTCAAGCACGCAAAGTCACTTTCGCACATGACGCAGACTACATCTAACCTAATTCATGCTCATACGCGGCGATTTAAAAACTACTGCATCTTATACCAGCTGCTAGTGCATCAGCCAAACATTCAAGCACATAAAATCACTTTCGCACATGATGTAGACTACATTTAACCTAACTCATACTCATGTGCGACGAATTAAAAACTACTGCAAACAACAATTTTAAAACTACTACATCTTAGTTAAAATTTAAAACTACTGAATATAAGTTAAAATTAAAACACACTGAATCATAATTTAAAATATAATAAATACTTGATGATACCGTAATCGATTTTTCCGGTTCAACTGATTTTGGACCTTTTTATTTGATGATACCGCAAATCAATCAGAAACTAATTCCTTTCGCTTGTTTTTCAGAAAAAAATTCACAATTCGCGTTTTCATTTCTTCATAGTATTTCTTCATCCCAATCGCAAATCAATCAGAAACTACTGCATCTTCTCTTCTAGTTCCACCTCTTCCTTGTGTTTATTTTTGACCTTTTTTATTTGATGATTCCTTTTGTTTGATGAGAAAAACATTTATGGGGGTTTTATTTGGAGAATTGGAAGAGAGAGAGAGAGAGAGAGAGTGAAAGATAATGAAAAGTTTTGTTTTTGGGAAAAAAAACGCTGGTTCAATTTTCACTATCTACAGATTTGCCTCTCAAGTTTCTATTATTTACAAAAATGACACTCCGCTTTTTTTATCTTGCAAGTTAGATCCAGTGGTTGAGATGACTTCTCAGTTCAATAGCTACTGCATCAGATAAATAATCAAGCATACAAAGTCGCTTTCGCACATGACACAAACTACATCTAACCTAACTTATGCTTATACGCCGCAAACTAAAAGCTACTGCATCTCAATTCAATAGCTACTGCATCACATAAATAATCAAGTATACAAAGTCACTTTGGCACATGACACAAACTACATCTAACCTAACTTATGCTTATACGCCGCAAACTAAAAGCTACTGCATCTCAATTCAATAGCTACTCGTCACATAAATAATCAAGCATACAAAGTCACTTTCGAACATGACACAAACTACATCTAACCTAACTTATGCTTATACGCCGCAAACTAAAAGCTACTGTATCTCAGTTCAATAGCTACTGCATCACATAAATAATCAAGTATACAAAGTTACTTTCGCACATGGCACAAACTACATCTAACCTAACATATGCTCATACGCTGCAAACTAAAAGCTACTGCATCTCAGTTCAATAGCTACTGCATCACATAAATAATCAAGTATACAAAGTTACTTTCGCACATGGCACAAACTACATCTAACCTAACATATGCTCATACGCTGCAAACTAAAAGCTATTGCATCTCAGTTCGAAAGCTACTGCATCAGATAAATAATCAAGCATATAAAATCACTTTCGCACATGACAAAAACTACATCTAACCTAACTTATGCTTATACACCGCAAACTAAAAGCTATTGCATCTCAGTTCAATAGCTACTGCATCAGATAAATAATCAAGCATATAAAATCACTTTCGCACATGACAAAAACTACATCTAACCTAACTTATGCTTATACACCGCAAACTAAAAGCTACTGCATCTCAGTTCAATAGCTACTGCATCACATAAATAATCAAGTATACAAAGTCACTTTCGCACATGACACAAACTAAATCTAACCTAACATATGTATATACGCCGCAAACTAAAAGCTACTGCATCTTAGTTCAATAGCTCCTGCATCAGATAAATAATCAAGCATACAAAGTCACTTTCGCACATGGCACAAACAAACACAAGAAAACTCAATTCACAATCATACACTAGAACTAAATCTAATTTTGTGTGGCCTAATAAAGGACATTTTGAATAGACACTTCTTTACTACTACTACATACAAGCTCCTTAGATCACTTTTATTCTACTGCATACAAGCTCCTTATATCACTTTTATTCTACTGCATCAATTCTTTAACAACTACTACTTTAAGTATTCAAATAGACAGTAAAGCACATTTTCGACAACTAAATTACTTACACATGACTTAAAATAGTTATTTTGAATAAAAAAATTACTGCATTAATTTAGTTTTTAAATTACTGCATCAGTTCTTTTACAACTACTTCTTTAAGCATTCAAATACACAATGAAGCACATTTCCACAACTAAATTACTGCAAAACTTAACTTACTGCATCAATTCTAAACAACTACTGCATTAAGCATTCAAATATACAGTCAAGCACATTTGACAACTAAATTACTTATACATGAACTGATAAAGATTTTTTTTTCTATTACCTACTGAATTAAGCCAAACAAAACCTACTGCATCAATTTTTTTTCAACTAAATTACTTACACATGGACTAATGAGCATCTAATAAGGAGTGTTCAAGTATAATTAATTTAGTTATACATAATCTAATAACCCATCATACGCTACAAAACATATTTTTCTGCATCACTTCTATACTACTACTGAATACAAGCCCTTAGATCACTTCTATTCTACTAATGCATTAAGCATTAGTAAAGCTCATTTCTATAAAAGTGCTGCATTAAGCATTCAAATACACAGTAAAGCTCATTTTGACAAATAAAGCTACTGCATCACTTCTATACACCTACTGCATTAATAATTTAAAATCTAAATTTCATTACTGCATTAAGCATTCAAATTACTTATGCGTTTCCTAAATTAATTATGCGTTTCCTAATAAAGCTACTGCATCACTTCTATACACCTACTGCATTAATAATTTAAAATCTAAATTTCATTACTGCATCATATAATTACTTAAAGTAATGCTTACTTGTTGAGTCGCGTATGGATTTTTGTTCCTCCAATTTAGCAGCAACAATCAACCGATTACTCTTTCTACTTGCTAATTTTATAATAAAGATCTCAAAATTAGTAAATGTAAATTAATTAAAAGATGCAGTAAACAAAATTAATGTTAAAAGATAAACTTACGATTCGATTTTATATTGGCCATAGTTGATGCAGTAATGATTAGTGGTGCTGTGGTGAATAGTTGATCCAGTAATGATTGATTGGTGGTGCAGTAATGATTGGTGGTGTGGTGGTGATTGGTGGTGCGGTGGTGATTGGTGGTGCGGTGATGATTGGTGGTGCGGTGTGATGATTGGTGGTGCGGTGATGATTGGTGGTTTGGTGGTGATTGGTGGTGCGGTGATGATTGGTGGTGCGGTGGTGGGGTGGTGATTGGTGGTGCGGTGATGATTGGTGGTGCGGTGGTAATTGGTGGTGACGGAGAGAAATGTGTGTGAAATTAGGGTTAGAAATGAAAAGGGGATCAGATACTAACACGTTTTCTATTACTAACTCTTTGCCCCTTATGTTTCTATTATTTACAAAAAGGTGCGGTGTGATGATTGGTGGTGCGGTGATGATTGGTGGTTCGGTGGTGATTGGTGGTGCGGTGATGATTGGTGGTGGGGTGGTGATTGGTGGTGCGGTGATGATTGGTGGTGCGGTGGTAATTGGTGGTGACGGAGAGAAATGTGGGTGAAATTAGGGTTAGAAATGAAAAGGGGATCAGATACTAACACGTTTTCTGTTACTAACTCTTTGCCCCTTATGTTTCTATTATTTACAAAAATGACACTCCACCTTTTTGATCTTGCAAATTAGATTCAATGGTTGAGATCGCTTCTCATCCTTCTCATTTTAAGGGGCTTCCCATTGTATCCCCACCCTAGAGATGGGATATATTGAGAAGGGGTCTTAAAATGAAATGGCTAGGAAGCTACCAGATTGCGCCACGTGTCCCCTCCCCACCCCCTCCTTTTTTTAAAATCTAAATTTCATTACTGCATTAAGCATTCAAATTACTTATGCGTTTCCTAAATTAATTATGCGTTTCCTAATAAAGCTACTGCATCACTTCTATACACCTACTGCATTAATAATTTAAAATCTAAATTTCATTACTGCATCATATAATTACTTAAAGTAATGCTTACTTGTTGAGTCGCGTATGGATTTTTGTTCCTCCAATTTAGCAGCAACAATCAACCGATTACTCTTTCTACTTGCTAATTTTATAATAAAGATCTCAAAATTAGTAAATGTAAATTAATTAAAAGATGCAGTAAACAAAATTAATGTTAAAAGATAAACTTACGATTCGATTTTATATTGGCCATAGTTGATGCAGTAATGATTAGTGGTGCTGTGGTGAATAGTTGATCCAGTAATGATTGATTGGTGGTGCGGTGGTGATTGGTGGTGCGGTGGTGATTGGTGGTGCGGTGATGATTGGTGGTGCGGTGTGATGATTGGTGGTGCGGTGATGATTGGTGGTGCGGTGGTGATTGGTGGTGCGGTGATGATTGGTGGTGCGGTGGTGGGGTGGTGATTGGTGGTGCGGTGATGATTGGTGGTGCGGTGGTGATTGGTGGTGACGGAGAGAAATGTGTGTGAAATTAGGGTTAGAAATGAAAAGGGGATCAGATACTAACACGTTTTCTATTACTAACTCTTTGCCCCTTATGTTTCTATTATTTACAAAAATGACACTCCACCTTTTTGATCTTGCAAATTAGATTCAATGGTTGAGATCGCTTCTCATCCTTCTCATTTTAAGGGGCTTCCCATTGTATCCCCACCATATATATATATATATATATATATATATATATATATATATATATATATATATATATATATATATATATATATATATATATATATATATATATATATATATATATTTAATATAGTTACTGAATGGTCCTTAAAGTTATATGAAATTTACACTTTTAACCCTAACGGTGAAACTTTTACACCGTTAGTCCTTGGTTAGATTATAATTACATTTTTTGTCCAAAATATCAAAATATGACATTTTAACACTCCTGGTTACTGTTTAATCATTTTCTACCCTTAAGTTATTAAAATGGCAGTTTGACTCCAATTTATGTGAAAGTTACAATTTTAACCCGATTTGTAATATAATTTGCATTATTAGTCCAAAAATCACAAACCTTATGGATTAAGTTTTCCGAGAATTTCATAAGCCTCAAACAGCTTATTTAAGTTTGTAAAACTGGTTATTACCTGAAAAGTGCTTATTTTTAGCTTATTGGGCCTTAACGATTTTAAAACAGGCTCGTTAACAATTTATGATCCAATGGGTTTAGAATGGTTTTGGGCTTGATTTTGGGCTTATAATATAGTCTTATTAACATATTCAAACTGCTTATTGGACTGCTTATTCGGATTTGCTTATTTTGAGCTTAGTGGGCTTTAAGGCCCACTTGGTAATAATTATGATTTTAAAACTGTTTCGAGAGTGTTTAACTTGTGGGTTTAAAAAGGTGTTATAAGAGCTTATTAAAGGAGCTTAATGGCATAACTTATTAGTTAAGATTATGGACAAATGGGTTGGGTTATTTATTCGATGTGTTGTACGATTAAAAATGATTTAATGGGTCGATTTCTAGTCGACAAAACAACCTGGTCCAAATGATTAAAATGACATATAAACATTCGATATGCAACATAGGTTCAAAATAGGTCTCGTTAACTATTTATACGATGAAATATGATACGAACGAATATAGTACTTAATTTCTAGCCATCCATAGAAATAGGAGGTCATATATAAACGAAAAATAAATAACGAGAGATGGAAGTAAATAATGGAAAGCTTATACATGAACTCGAATGAAATAAATACGTTGCATGAATCATGAAAAAATATGTATGTATAGAAATGGATTCAAATGACTTACTACACCAAAAATGGTGGTGAGAACACGTTGAAATGTACTAGGGATCGAAGGCTTATGCACGTAACACGTTAGAATCGCCACAAAAGAATCGAGATCAAGCTTGTATGTTGAAAAAATGGATTGAACGACTAGAAATGGCCTTGCTTCTTGAAGGGACTCGGCTAGGGAGAATATACTTAGGAGATTTTGTGTGATATTAAGTTGTGAATGAATGAATGAGTGTGTGTGAGTCTATACGTATACATATATGCATGTATATTAGTATATAATGTATTTAATACACCCAAGTTGGCATGACATGATGCCAAAGAGATTAGTGAATAATCCCTAGCTAGGCACTTGAGTGTAAGAGATATTAGGAGAGGTGCTTGTGTGTATGTCTCGGCTATGGTTAAGTGGCATGTTTTATATATTTCTTTCGATATGCATAGGGTCCAAACGACTTAGAGACGTGACCAAAAGTATTAGGAAAGGTGTGATAATGATTATAGGACTCTCTTGGCTCGGTCACAAGCAAAACACTTAGGAAAAATATGTTTTAGTCGGGTTGGTTAATACTCGGATGAATTTGAACAAGTGTCGAATGGTGCTAAGCTTTAGGCCTCGTTTTAAGATCAAACGTTCGAACCAAGTTAAATGAATTGCCATTCATGAATCCTTGAAATGTGGAGAATCGAATTGTGTAAAATGTGGTATAGCTTGTGTGTCGAAATACCAAGATATTAAGGCCAAGTAATAGGGGTTTGGCTCGTATGAAATAAAAGACATATGGAAATTGGGCTTGAATAGTAGTGGGCTTAGAATAGCCTGTTGGGCCGAGAACTATGTAATAAGGATCCGTTTGGTTTTTATTCGTATATTGAATTGTCGTGGTGCGTGTGTGAGCTCGTTCCAAAGTATTGTGAATCACGTAACAACGTTTTTGATTCATGGTAATGTAATAAGCAAAAATTTTAAATTTTACTCGTAAATTTTTTTAAATGAACTGTAATGAGAAATTAATACTTAATTAACATTTACAAAGTACTGGAGAATTTTACAGGTTGCTACATTATGTTTACGTTTTAGTTTACAGTTCTGCTCCGTCATCTCACTAAGCCTTGTGCTTACCGTTGCTAGTTCATGTTTTTATGTAGGTGCAAGATGAGACCAGGCAAGATGTTAAATGGAGTATAATGAGTAAAATGGTGTAGCTCGCCGGTTAGGTAACGAGCTTCTCATCACCATCTCATGTTATCAATTTGAAATGCCCCAAAGGAAGACTCATCTTCCGTGTCAAGTTTATGTAGTGCATGTATTTAGCTAGTTACAAGTTTTAAAGGGGTATTTGGAATAAGCTCTCCTTTATTAGAAATGATGTTTCCCCTTAAACAATGTATTCAGTACTTTCATATATTATATACATACATATATTCAATATTTAGTTGGTTAAATTCCATAACTTTTCACTACGTCAAAACCAAAGTTTTTAGCAAAACAGGTTTTTGGACTTGAGTGATACGGATCCTTTTGGACTTACGGATCTGGTGCAGGATCCGTGACCCATATTGGATCCGTGAGTCAGTATGGTTAAAAAAAAAGAAACAATTAAGTTCGGGCGTTTCACTAACAGTATGCTAACTAAAGTTTCGTTTGTTTTTTTTAAAAGAATCATTTTTTCACATTTTTTCACTTATTTCCTCTTCGGGCGCGCAGAGCTTTCCATTTGTTTTTTGCAGACAAAAAAGCTTTATTTCACTTCTTTCCTTTTCTAAATTCAGACATCATCTTTCACTTTTTACTTCTTCTTTTCACAAACCCTACATCTCTTTCTCAATATCCGTTTTATACGTTTTTGTCCGTTTTTATATGTTTTCATACTTTTCAATTCGTGTTCGTTTGTTTTTATACATTTTCGTTCGTTTTGATATGTTTTCTTACGATTTCATCTATTTTTATACGTTTTCGTTTGTTTTTATACAATTTATACCTTTTCTAACGCTTTCATACGTTTTTATCCGCTTTTATCTGTTTTTATACGTTTCCCTCCATTTTTATACATTTTATCCATTTTTATACGTTTTCATTCGATTTTATACGTTTTTATCCACTTTTATCTGTTTTCATCCGTTTTATAAATTTTCATCCATTTTTATACGTTTTGTTTTTTTAAGTTTGTAGGGTAAAATAGCCGCGGGTCTCGGGACATCCATGAATTTTTTTGATGTACTGTTAATTTTTGAAAAAAACATCAATTTTTCCTGAATGCATCTTAAGTGAACCCGGTCTATCGAAATGTGTTTCTAATGTCATGTAGTTTGTATACTTACAAACGAAAAATAAACTTATACTACGGTTCAAAAAAAATTGTGCATTCGGTTATATTTGATCCCGGTTCCGTCCATGTCTAGAGCCTAAGACTGCAAGCAAGGTGAAGTTTTTTAGGCAGACACGATTAACAAGATGCATGTTGTCTTAGGTCCCGTTTCTAACCAACGCCATTGATTAACAACATATTAATATTGGTATTCCACATTGGTCACTATGCATGTGCAATTGTTCATTCATAAAAAAGACGAAAACCTAAAATTTTCCACATTGGTACCACATTAGCCCTTTTAATATAAACAAAAAGCTTCAAACTTTGCATAGCTCAACCAACAAACCTCATCTTGACATTTAAATAAACAACAACGGAAAATAGCTAAATGAATTAAAATCTGCGGCCACTATATACTATCTAGCTACCACAATTCTATGAGTGGTTATCAACAGGTGAAGGGTGGCAACACTCTTAAGACAAAAGTACCCGTAATTTGCCAACTGATATTAAGGGTTGTCTACCGGCATGTGCACAACTTAAATGAGTAATTTTGCTACTCTTGCCTGTGATCTCCAATGCTCGATCCCCAACATACAAAAGTAGTCATGATCACAGTGCACAACAACTCTCTTTTCGACATCCATTAACATAATGTTTTCCTCATCACACTCCCTCGCTAATCTCGTCAATTTTGCCCAATTTTTAACAATATAATCTAGCCACCATTCAACATCTGTCGGCTGCGTACTCGACGACACATATCGTCTAAATGTGTGACAAACCCATGAAAACCATGCCCCATCACAAAACACTGTTTGGTATGCGCTTACCTTGTACCATTCCAACCAGTTCACCAAAAGCCTTCAAAAGTATTCCAGCTACTCTTAGCCTTGTAAGATCATTTTCTTTCCTAAATTCCCACAATGTGCCATCATCGGTGACAAAACCCATGAAATAGAAATCATGGGTATTCAGATTGAGTGTAATTTTTTTGTCTTTATATTTTTCAGATTTTCACTTGGAAGTTTACCATTGTTAGGGTGGGCTCGCGGCAGTCGTCCAGGAAATTCTTTATAGTTTTTAAGTATATTATTCAAATCAAAGACCATAAAACTCTCTGCATAAAATCGATCGGTGTTAGGCACATGAGCTACCATTTTTTAGAGTAACTAAAGTAATAACCTGTGAATAATAATCCAAATGTAATAAGTAAATAATAAGTAGCCAAAAAAACACAAACACTCAAACAATATCTGACTACGGCATTTTAAAGCAAATTCAAACACTATCTTGAGTATCAAGTTCTGCTTATAAGTATGACCTATCTCCTAAACAAACAGACACTTACATATCACACTTACAACTTTTAAGGGTTTACAATTGTAGTACTTAACAATCTTATATTGTATTAAGTAAATTGTTCGAGATTTCATGTTCTTGAATATGTATGAGCAGATGGTGCTGATTTAGTGATTTTGAGAGGAATTATTTAAAGCTTTTTTTTTTTTAGCTTATTTGTCATTTTTAAATCATAATAACCTCATAGGTCATAAAAAAGCCGAGTAAGTAAGCTTGTAAAAGGAAAATCAAATAAGCTAATAAGCTCAATAATAAGCTTAAACAAATACCCCTTTTAAATTTTGACCTACTTCCAAAAGCTTATGAACTATTAAGCTTATGAACTATTCAGGTCCATAATGTCACGAGACTAGTTCACAACATTCATGTAGCACTTAGCGACTCGGTTTTAACGACGAAGTAAGCCAAAAAGTATGGAAAAGATTAGCTATAAAACTTGCATATTTCCTGAAGAACACTTGATATATTATGCTATGAATCTTGGTTACAAAATGGATGCCTACAAATGGGAGTGATTATCCATATTTATACTAAAGTTCTAGACAATTCTAATACAAGTATCTAACATATTTACATAGATTAATCTAGATAATCTCTAAATTATTCCTATGTATCTTATATATTTTAGTCCAAATATCTTAGATATTCTCAAGACTAAGATTTTAACCCAAAAAAAAAAGAACAAAATATTTTCTTTCATGCAGATGAAGACTTTAAATATATCTCTTCTTCTACAAGCATAATTATCAAATAAAGAGGTAACAACTCTGAAAAAACAAATGACACTTAAGATTTTTAGTTTATGTTGTCATAATAAAAAAAGAAACGTTAGAATAGATTCCAAAATAAAATAAAGAAAGTTTCATAACTAAGATATCTAGTATGTTTAACACAAACATACCATTGAACATCAAGGAATGTCGAGTTAAATAACAAAATAAGGAAACAATTAAATAACCATAACTAAGGTAAACGCACCTTTATGTGTTTGTGACTTTGATTATTATCCTTCTTTAATCCGTTATTAAATAACAAAAACACATAAGAAAAGAAAAAGTAGTTTTGATATCACAAAAATCTTCCCAACCAATCCCATATCACTCCCTGACCGAAAAATTCCTTTTTATTCTCCGGCGACGAAGTCTTCTTCACCTACTACTGCGTGCTTATTATTCGTATCTTCTTCATATAACATCATGTATCAAAAAATCACAACAAAAAACACTTATTAAAATCAAAAGCCATGGTAGGTAACAGTAACAGCAAACGCCGTTGGAGATTCTCCTTCCACAAGCCCTCACAGTCAACAGAATCCGTAAAAACCGCTAAACCCGTTGAATCTAAGCCGTTAGATGAATTTGTATGTCCAATATCAGGTCTACTGATGTATGATCCAGTGGTAGTTTCATCAGGTGAAACTTTTGAACGGACGTCAATTGAAGTATGTAAAGACCTAGGGTTTGTACCAGTTTTGGCTACAACTGGTACTAAGCCTGATTTCACAAATGTTATACCTAACTTAGCTTTAAAAAAAGCTATTAGTAATTGGTGTAGTTTAACAGGCTATGATGCGCCTCGTTACGCACCTGATTATAAAACTGTTGAATATTCCGTTAAGGCGTTGATGACGTCATCACAATATACAAAGTTAGAAACTAATGATGAGGAACGTGATTTGCTTAACGGCGTGAGTGATAAGGCGGATGCTAAGTTGACTCACGCCGTTACGGAGCTGAATCCGAGATCCGTTCCTTATGGTAGGTTTTATTCTTCGAGTAGTGAAGAATCGGTTATTGCGAATGTTCCGGATACTCCGCCTTTGCCGTTTGTGACACGGCCGTTGTGTTATTCGTCTTCGCCTTCTGTTTCGACCTCGTCCGAGGTCGTAAATGAGGAGGATGCTGATGGTAATGGCAATGGTGCCACGTCGGATGAGTTGATGTTTAGTAATAAGTTATTGAGTTTGGATGTTTATGAGCAGGAACAGACTGTGATTATGTTGAGGAAGGTTACTAGGAGTGATGAGGAAGCTAGGGTTTCGTTGTGTACGCCGAGGGTGCTGTCGTCGTTGCGTCACTGTTTGGTTTCGAGATATGCTGCTGTGCAGACGAATGCTGTGGCAGCTTTGGTGAATTTGTCGCTGGAGAAAACGAATAAGTTGAAGATTGTTAGGTCAGGGATTGTTCCGCCTTTGATTGATGTATTGAAGGCGGGGTTTGCCGAGTCGCAGGAACATGCTGCTGGGGCGATTTTTAGTTTGGCTTTGGAGGAGGAGAATAAGACTGCTATTGGAGTGTTGGGCGCGTTGCAGCCTTTGCTTCATGCCTTGCATTCTGATAGTGAGCGGACTAGGCATGACTCGGCTTTGGCTTTGTACCATTTGTCGTTGGTGCAGAGTAATCGAGTTAAACTTGTTAAACTTGGTGCTTGTTCAACTCTGTTGACAATGCTTGAGACTGGTTTAGCAGGAAGGGTGTTATTGGTTTTGTGTAATTTAGCTGCTTCTAATGAGGGAAAATCGGCTTTGCTAGACTCAAATGCAGTTGAATGTTTGTTTAGGAAATTGAGGACTGAAAATGTGGATTCCACTGAGTCGACGCGTGAGAATTGTGTGGCGTGTTTGTACTCATTGAGTAATGGAAGTATGAGGTTTAAGGGGTTGGCCAGGGCGGCTAGAGGGATGGATGTGCTTCGCGTGGTAGAGGAGAAGGGAAGTGAGCGGGCTCGTGAGAAGGCGAAGCGGATGCTGATGATGCTTCGTGAGCGCGACGAGGGTGGAGAGAGTATGGATTGGGATGCTTTGATTGAGGGTGGGGTGACTCAAACTCGGTACCGAGGCAACTCAACTCAGTTCTGATGCTGGTTTGGTAGAATATTTTTTGTTAATCTGATTCAATATAAATTATTATCGGTTAGTTATTATTGGTCTTGGTCTTTTGCAATGTAATTTTGCTAGGGTGGAAGGAAATTGTAAATGATGATTTTTTATAACACTTCTTGTAAAGTTCTATGTAAAACTTGGTTTGTAGGTGATTGACTTGAAATTGATATTAAAATAAGGCAGAAACATTCCTCTCATCCAATATAAATCTTAGGAATCAAGTGAATGTTAGATGCTATGTCGTATTCAAGTGATGGTTGACAAATTTAATGAAGAATGAGTTGTCTAATGTCTATAAAGATTAAAACGCTATCATGATATGACTTTTCCAAACCTTAAGATACACATAGCACAAACAGTATTCAAAACACATTCAAATTCATGGTTTTACTAGTAAAGGCTGTCAATTTTCTTATGATTTAGACAAATTGCCATTTTAGATAGAATGTTGCCTATCGATAAAAAGAAGGTAGAATGTGATTTTTATGCATCATCGTCTATTCTTGTAATCGCATTCAACCTACAAATTCTGACCAAACAACTGCGATCTAAACACAAAACCAAAATTTGGTAATCCCAATTCCAAAATCCCAAAACATTCGAACCCAAAAGTATAAAATCAAAACGGAATTTAAGATTCACATACTCATATTTGTTCTTATTAAACTAAGATGTCTAAATTAGAGTAGTTGACTACTCGTGAACCTAAACAAGTTTATTTGAACCCACGTTGATACGATAACATACTTGCAAACATGTTACTATAACATACAGCTTTCAACAAAGTATATACTAATCATCATCTTATATAAACAACTATCAAAACTCATACGAAAAAGAGTAAAGTAATTATATTGGACGGTGAGTACTGAGTATTCATCTCCATTGTTTATCTGGGACTGTGTTTCTAAAATCAGATATTGGTAATATTATTTGATACCTTTGTTACTCTAGATAAGATCATATAACGCATTTCGAAAGAGAATATGTCGAGTTGGGTTGCCAATAAAAAAGGATACCATCTTTTTCGTTATAAAAATATATTCCCCATGCTTTCACCTTTTCAAGCATTGATAATGGCGGATGTCATACTCAAACAATATTGTTACTTTCAATTCTTGTATTAATCTATTGCTTTATCCTTCTTATTCCAAGAAACTAACTGATCTTAACTATTTTATAATATTTCGGTTGTTTGTTGTAATAGGTTAATACAAATCTATGTCTTTTGTAACTGACCTTACATAAAAGCTAAGGGTGCGTTTGGTTTGCTCCTGTGAATGAATCATAATCGTATGAGTTACGGTATATGGTGAAATGGGAATAGATATGAGTCAAGTAATCTGATCCAATATTGTTGTTTGGATTGATTATCAGACATGGGTTTGATGACGTCATCTTTTAAGTCAAAGCTATTGATAAGCAACTACAAAAGATCCATTGCATCTTCTACGTAACCATGTTGCACTTTTAGTATGTTGGTTGTTGGTGAGCCCAGAAGAGGGAGAAGATAATCAATGACCTAACTATGTACCAATAAATGGTTACCGGATATCAATTGGAATCGTGTTATCACTTTCCAAAGTAAACTATTCGACCCTATTGCCTGGGTATCACGAATATCTACTTGGGATAAGACCAGATGTTTGTTATTAAATTAGGCACAAATCAATAACCCTTGCGCATCCAAGTGTTTATGTTTTCTGTTATCGTACCTCTCATGCATGATTTGATCTTATAGGAGAATACTCATAGCTAGTCAAATGGAATTATGAAGATTAATCGGCCCATTAATCGCCTCATAATTATCCCCATTATAGCCAATAGTGGTTACATGACCAATTAAACGTGGTCATAAATGCAGTTTTAACTGCCACTTGAATAGGTCAGAGTAGTTACATACTCATTCCAGCAGTACTAACTTAGTACTAGCAGTAGTAACTCTGCTCCAGCAGTACTAACTTAGTACTAGCAGTAGTAACTCTGTGAAGGATTGAACCTTCTGATGAGTTACTTCCAACCACTATCAGAGTCAGGGTAATCAGGGACTTAATGGGTGTACACTCCGTACCTCCAAACCCATTTCCAAGTATGATCATATCCCTCAATTGAACTAAATTTCCAACAATCCTCCCCAATTTAGTACAATTCATTTTGCATGAAAATTAAACATTAAACAAAACAAGTGCATAAACGAAAATATCTTGAGGATTGAATTTCCATCTTAGTACATTACACGTTCAAATATTCGAGAATCAGGGTGTTCTAAGAATTGAACCCTTCAACCCATTTGAATACCTGAAGACAAAATACACACAAGTTTTCAAACACTTAAACGCTCCTGACACTATACAAGCCATGTGTCCATATCCAATTCATAAATGTTGTAAGAGCCAAAAGTCCAAAGCTCCCTGAAGTGGCAAAACTTCAACATTCACATAGGTGGTTCCTCTTTATTCATGCTCTTGCTTACCACTTTTTCAAAGAAATTAACCATTTACAAGTAAAGACTTCATCCTCCTTTCCAGCAGGTTTCGAGCACAACCTTGGGATGATTGTAAAACATGTGCTCCAGTCCACTGAATGTCCAGCTTTCCACATTTAACTCAGCTCCTAAGTTTCCTCAGGAGGGAGTTAGGTGTCTTAGCATTCAGTGACTAAGTTGGACCTTAAACCCATCCATTTAGCAGACTTTATGACCAAGTTCTAGCCAAACCCTTCGTTAAGTGATCAGCTAAATTTTGTTGAGATCTAACAAACTCTATAGATACCACCCCATTCATGATAAGCTCACGAATCATGCTATGTCTGACACCTAAGTGTTTAGACTTCCCATTGTTCATCTGGCTATAAGCCTTTGCCAATGTAGCTGCACTATCACAACGGATAGAAATAAGTGCTATAGGTTTAGGCCACAATGGAATCTCAAGAAACAAGTTTTTCAACCATTCAGCCTCTTTACCAGCAGCTGCTAAAGCCACAAATTCAGATTCAATTGTTGAACTGGTGATGCAAGTTTGCTTCTTGGATGCCTAAGAAATTGCACCTCCACCAAGTAGGAATACCCAGCCACTGGTAGACGAATTGTCTTCAGTGTTACTGATCCAACTTGCATCAGTGTATCCTTCTAATACTGAAGGATAACTAGTATATGAGAGACTATAATCCATAGTTCTCTTCAAATACTTCAGTACCCTCTGAATTGCTTGCCAGTGCTGAGCACTAGGATTACTAGTATACATGCTCAGTTTTCCCACTGCAAATGCAATATCAGGTCTTGTACAAGTCATGACATACATTAGGCAGCCAATCACCCTAGAATACTCAAGTTGAGATATAGCCTTGCCAGTATTAGACATCAGCTTCTCAGTTGTATCCATAGGTGTACTCACTAGAGTACAATCAGAGTGGTTGAATTTCCTCAGTACCTTCTCAATATAATGAGACTGAGTGATAGAAATTCCCTTACTCTCATGTTTGATCCTTATACCAAGGATAACATCAGCCTCCCCCATGTCCTTCATAGAGAACCTTGATGACAAAAATTCCTTTGTCAGGTCAACCTGATTTTGGTTAGTGCCAAAGATCAGCATGTCATTAACATATAGACAAATGATGACTCCTTTACCAGATTCATCAAATTTGCATATACACATTTGTCAGACTGATTAAGTAAATAACCACTAGACAAAACCACTTCATCAAATTTTTGATGTCATTGCTTAGGTGCCTACTTCAGTCCATATATGGACTTAATCAGTTTACACACCTTGTTTTCATTGCCAGGCAAGATGAAGCCCTGAGGTTGGTTCATATAAACCTCTTCATCCAATTCACCATTCAAGAAAGCTGTCTTCATATCCATCTGATGAATAATCAGATTGTGAATTGATGCCAAAGCAATCAGCAATCTTATAGTACTGATACGAGCCACAGGGGCATAAGTATCAAAGTAGTCTATCCATGAATTTTGTTTAAAGCCTCGAATGACTAGTCTAGCCTTGAACTTTTCAATAGTTCCATCTACCTTCATTTTCTTTTTGAAAATCCATTTGCAACCCAGAGGTTTACAACCAGGTGGTAGATCAGCCAACACCCAAGTGTTGTTGCCCATGATGGAATCCATTTCATCATTTATTGCTTCTTTCCAGAAAGCAACATCCTAGGACTTCATTGCTTCATCAAATGTTTTGGGATCATCCTAAACATTAAAGCAATAGGAGTGTTGTTCAGAGACCTCATCCCTTGTACCTTCAATTAAGTATAATTGAAACTCAGGTCCAAATGACTTTGGAATCCTGATCCTTTTGCTCTTTCTGAGCTCAGGTTCAGGTTGTTGAACCACAACCTCATCAAGGACCTCATCAGAGACCTCTGATACACCAATGTCATCAGTTCCATTTGGAATCCTTTGACTTGGTCTAGGGACTGATGAGAACCTATTCTCATCAAAGATTGCATCTCTTGATTCAATTATTGAGTTAATTGAAACAGACTCATTAGGTTCGATAACATAGAACCTATATGCCTTGGAATGCTCAGCATATCCAACAAAGATGCATTCAATGCCTCTTTCACCCAAAGTTTTCTGCTTTGGATCAGGGAGTCTTACAACAGCCCTACAACCCCAAACTCTGAGAAAGTTCAGGTTGGGTTTTCTTTTAGTCCAAAGTTCATAAGGGGTAACCTTGTTCCTTTTGTTAGGAACCCTATTTAATAAAGAGCAAGCTGTTAACATAGCTTCACCCCAGAACCCTTGACTCAGCCCTGAATAGGACAACATGGAATTAACCATCTCCTTCAGCACTCTGTTTTTCCTTTCAGAGATACCATTTTGCTGAGGAGTATAGGGAGCAGTCGTTTCATGGATTATACCAACAGACTGAAAATACAGAGTATCCATGTACTCACCTCCCCTATCAGTCCTTAATCTTTTGATCAGGGACCCAAGTTGTAATTCAACTTCAATTTTAAATACTTTGAATTTATCTAATGCTTCACCCTTAGTATGTAACAGATAGACATAACAAAACCTAGAATCATCATCAATAAATGTCACAAAGTACTTCTTATTCCCCAAAGAGGGAGTGGCATGCAAATCAAACAGGTCACTGTGTATTAGCTCCAAGAGCTCAGTCTCACGTTTTACACCCTGAAAAGGTTTCTTAGTTATTTTGGTCAACATGCAAGTCTTACACTTTTCAGTGTCCATTTCAAATGTTGGGATTAACCCATACTTAGACATATCTTGCATCCTTTTATAGTGTACATAGCCAAGTCTAGCATGCCAGAGGGTAGAGTCGTTCAGTTTAGAGGTTGACATAAAGGCTGAATTAACAATATTAGTGACAATATTAAGCATGAACATTTGATTACACAAATAGCCAAAACCAATAAACACACCATGTTTAGACAAAACAAACTTATCAGATTCAATAACTTGTTTAAAACCATGATTATTCAAAACACTACTTGAAACCAAGTTTTTCCTTATATCAGGAACATGAATAACATTAAACAAAGTTACAATCTTTCCAGAACTAAAACTAAGATCTATACAACCACGACCATGCACCAGGGCTGTTGACTCATTTCCCATGTGAAGAATAGAACCATCATTCAGTGACTCGTAAGTCTTGAACCAACGTCTATCTTTGCACACATGAACAGTTGCTCCAGAGTCAACCCACCACGCAACATCATCATCCTGCACATAGTTAGATTCAGATACATATGTAACATAATAAATCTGAAAGGATTTATTAAACATATTCTGACCTTTAAATGAGTTGGTAGAACCACCACTCCCTGAACCACTAGTGCCTGAACCATTGGCTTTACCACCAACCTTAACACCTTTGCAATCCCTTTTAATGTGACTAGTTTTGCCACCTTTCCAACAAGTAGGTGTTGCCTTCTTGTTAGGGCCAACCTTTGTGTTATCATGATGTTTACGTTTGCCCTTGTTGTCATTGTACCTGGTGGAGTTGTTATGTTCCATCATATTGACAACAGATGCACCAGTAGCATTGCTACTCTTTGGCTTGTCATTATCCTGCGCCTTGAGGGATTCCTCAATACGCAGATGACTGCCCAACTGTAACAAGAGTTAGTTCTTCCTTCTTATGTTTCAAGGTATGCTTGAAATCTTTCCAAGAAGGAGGTAGTTTGTCAATGATACAAGAGACTGAAATAGCCTCATCCATGTTCATTTATGTTGTGTAAACCTTCCAAGTATACCAAGAAGTTCATTGTATTGTTCCATAACTGGTCTTGAATCAGTCATTTTGTAATTTGTGAAATTGCTTACAAAAAACTTCTTACTTGATGCATCCTCAGCTATATATTTGGCATCCAAGGAATCTCATAGTTCTTTGGAAGATTCAATATTATGATAAATATCAAAGAGAGAATCAGACATACCATTGAGGATTAAACCTCTACAAATGTAATCATCATTCTCCCATTTGCTCCTCTTCCTCATTTGTTCTACAGTAGCATCATCACCATCATCAGGAATAGGAGTGCTCAGAACATACACCACACTCATGCTTGAAAGCAAGAAGTGCATCTTCTTCTGCCATCTACTGAAGTCCACCCCTTCAAACTTATCATGCTTGAAAAAGTTTGAAGCCATGTGTTTCATAGCAGCAGTAGCCATTGATTATCACAAAAATAGTTTACTTTGATTGTTGGTTGTTGGTGAGCCCATAACAGGGTGAAGATAATCAATGACCTAACTACGTACCAATAAATGGTTACCCGATATCACTTGGAATCGTGTTATCACTTTCCAAAGTAAACTATTTGACCATATTGCCTGGGTATCACGAATATCTACTTGGGATAAGACCAAATGTTTGTTATTGAATTAGGCACAAATCAATAACCCTTGCGCATCCAAGTGTTTATGTTTTCTGTTATCGTACCTCTCATGCATGATTTGATCTTCCTATTTATAGGAGAATACTCATAGCTAGTCAAATGGAATTATGAGGATTAATCGGCCCATTAATCGCCTCATAATTATCCCCATTATAGCCAATAGTGGTTACATGACCAATTAAACGTGGTCATAAATGCAGTTTTAACTGCCACTTGAATAGGTCAGAGTAGTTATATACTCATTCCAGCAGTACTAACTCCAGCGGTACTAACTTAGTTCTAGTAGTAGTAACTCTGCTCCAGCAGTACTAACTTACTACTAGCAGTAGTAACTCTGCTCCAGCAGTACTAACTTACTACTAGCAGTAGTAACTCTGCTCCAGCAGTACTAACTTAGTACTAGCAGTAGTAACTCTGTGAAGGATTGAACCTTCTGATGAGTTACTTCCAACCACTATCAGAGTCAGGGTAATCAAAGACTTAATGGGTGTACAATTCGTACCTCCAAACCCATTTTCATGTACGATCATATCCCTCTATTGAACTAAATTTCCAACACAGTAAACCCCACAACTTAAATCATCTTCAACAACAAAACTAATTCATATTGTACTAATTTGTGATCTTAAACCCAACTTAGAATTTGAAACACTCAAAGTCGGAAGTCTCGTACAAAGATACTCCCTCCGTCCCAATATATAAGTCTATTTTGACTTTTTATTTCCAACTTTGACTTTGATTATTTTTTTTTCGTGTTGTATAATACTTGATGCAAAATATATAAATGAATTGTGTTTTAAATGTATTTTCACTGGTATTTTTTTCATCAAATATTATATAATACGAAAAAAATAATTAAGGTCAAAGTTAAGAAAAAAAGAGTAAAACTGACTTATATTTTGAAACGGAAGGAATACTAAAATGGAGCAGTTGATCAATAAACCAAGTTAACTAAGATATTTATTTAAGAAACTCCTTGTTGGTTATAACAAAGATTTTGAATTACACATAAGTTGGAGATGAGATACGATAATGAGGGTTTTTTTTTTTTTTTTTTTTTTTTTTTTTTTTTTTTTTTTTTTTTTTTTTTATTGTTGATAATGAAGATGGAAAAGTTGGGTTCAGGTTTTTTATCCAATTTTAGGCAGAATTGCATATATATCCCTCCCAAAGTTAATAATTGCATATATATCCTTTGTACAAGTTTTTGATGCACATATTACAATGGTTTTTATGCATGCTTTGGATATATATGCAATTATGCATTTTCGGAAGGATATATATGCAAAAACCCCATCTATATTTTATTGTTGTTAATGAAGATGGAAAAGTTGTACCTTTTTTGGTGACTTTCAGGTACGACACATATTTTTATGTCATTTCCGGTTGAAAGTCACATTTTTTAAACAAACACCATTATTGGATTAAAAGTTCATTCCTTAATTGTGATTCCAATATCAAAACGCACCTTAAATACACTAACAATGAAGATAGTTGTGCAACACCATTACAATTAGAGATGACATATGTCGAGTCAATAGAGATATTAATTGTGAATATGACTCGATTGTAGCACCAACCGAGTTGCTTGTCATGCCAATGCTATGCACGCTTCACATTGTAGTTAACTCCATAGTTAAAAGGTTGCCATATTTCTCCAATGCATTTATACAAGTTAGGATCCTGCATAATATGATCAAGAATAATTATAGTTTCTCAGTTCCATTTAAAAGCTTTGTGGTCTATCCCTCACAACACTCGGTTTTATCTAATACATGTCCCAAATGCAAATGTTAAAACGCGTGTGTCAAATGCAAATGGTAACAAGCGTTTGATACTCATGAATGATGTTCCCACTATATGATTCTACCTTTCATACTCTTTACTTCAGTTACAAGATCATTTCAAACTGTAGTATGTACCTGATATGAAAAATAAGCTAAAGACCATAAACTATAAAAACATTAAGACTATTACAACTCTCTCCAACCACGCGTTGCGACAGAAATTAGAGATGGTTTGATTATCCAGATGACCGAATGAAATAAAAAGGAAGTTGAGTTTTTTGTGTGACTTAATTTTTTGTGGCGTTGATTTGGTCGTCACTATTATTGTTGTTTGGTGAAGCATCCGATGAAAAAGAAAAATTGATATTAAATTGTGGCGACGATAATGATTTTGGTCATTGTTATACCGAGTCTAGCCAAATACATAGGCTTTTTCTTTCAATAAATGACAATCAACTCTAAAACTAGGGGTGCGTTTGGTTTGTAGTCAGGATTAGAATTGGATTTGGATTTGGTTTAGAGTTAAGAGAAAAAAATATTTTTGATTATTAAAAATTATTTTAATAATTAGTGAAGATATGTATATTAATTTTTATTACTTTTATAATACAAAATGATGAGAGAGCTAGATAGAGTGGACAAAAAGGCTTGCTACATCCACATAATATTTACAAATAAATTTTCACTTAATTATGTGTCATTACACTTGGCCCACTTATTTTCTTTTTTCTTTTACCAACTCTTCTTTTTTAACAAATCATTTTGCTACAACTCATTTTGTGAAAAACTTTTTTTTAAGTTTATGTGAATATGAGAAAAGTTCATTTATATACTAAGTTTTTTGTTGCATACTTAGGGACAAATTTCCATCATGCATCTAGTTTGATCTAATAGTGAGGATTAACCTAAGATTTAATATATCAACCTAAGTCCATGTTTTTTTCTTGTCTTTTTGTCTTTCTTATTTATTTTTATTTTTTTGTCTTTTTTTCTAATTCATGTTTTTTTTCTTCACTTTCTTACGTTTTCGTCCGTTTTCAGACGTTTTTTGTCCGTTTTCATATATTTTCGTCCGTTTTCATACGTTTTTTTAAGTTTTCGTCCATTTTTAGACGTTTTCATCTGTTTTCAGACATTTTTGTCCATTTTTATAAGCTTTCGTCCGTTTTAAGACGTTTTTGTATGTTTTCATACGTTTTCGTCTGCTTTTATACATTTTTGTCCGTTTTCAGACGTTTTCGTCCGTTTTCATACGTTTTCAGACATTTATGTCCGTTGTCATACGTTTTCGTCTTTTTCAGACGTTTTCGTCCGTTTTTATACTTTTTCGTCCGTTTTCAGACGTTTTCGTCCGTTTTTGTCCGTTTTCATACATTTATATATGCGTTTTCGTCCGTTTTCATACGTTTTTTGTCCGTTTTTATATACTTTTGTCCGTTTTAAGACGTTCTCGTCCGTTTTCAGCAGTTTTTTTTACGTTTTCATACGCTTTCGTCCATTTTTTTTCGTTTTCGTCCATTTTTCATACATTTTCGTCCATTTCAGATGTGTTTTTACGCTTTCATACGTATTCGTTCGTTTTCGTACGTTTTTGTCTGTTTTCATACGTTTCTGAATATCACA
This sequence comes from Artemisia tridentata subsp. tridentata, assembly GCA_021014915.2. Taxonomy (NCBI): domain Eukaryota; kingdom Viridiplantae; phylum Streptophyta; class Magnoliopsida; order Asterales; family Asteraceae; genus Artemisia; species Artemisia tridentata. Next base: position 104,108,567 of record CP139504.1, read on the forward strand.
ATTGATATTCTTAATATCACACTTGTGATATTAAGAATATCAATTGTGATATTCAGAATATTAATTGTGATATTCAGAAACGTATGAAAACGGATGAAAAAAAAAGAAAACAGACGAAAACGTATGAATACGGACGAAAACGTAAGAAAGTGAAAAAAAAGTGAATTAAAAAAGAACGTGAAAATCACTTGTGATTTTCTGAATATCACTTGTGATATTAGAATATCACTTGTGATTTTCATGTTACAAAACATTAGTTGAAAATCACTTGTGATATTCAGAAACGTATGAAAACGTCTAAAAACGGCCGAAAACATTTAAAAACGGACGAAAACGTATGAAAACGGACGAATATGTAGGAAAACGGACGAAAACGTTTGAAAACGGACAAAAATGTTTAAAAACGGACGAAAACGTATGAAAACGGACGAAAACGTATGAAAACAGATGAAAACATATGAAAACAGACGAAAACAGATGAAAACGTATGAAAACGGACGAAAACGTATAAAAACGGTGGAAAACGTATAAAACGGACGAAAACATGTGAAAACGGACGAAAACGTAAGAAAATGGACGAATATGTATGAAAACGGACGAAAACGTATGAAAACGGGTGAAAACGGACGAAAACGGACGAAAACGTAAGAAAACGGACGAATATGTATGAAAACAAAAAAAAACGTGAATTAAAAAAAAGCGTGAATTAAAAAAAAGACAAAAAAAAAGGTGAATAAATAAGAAGGAGAAAAAGACAAGAAAAAAACATGGACTTAGGTTGACATATTAAATCTTAGGTTAATCCACACCGTTAGATCAAACTAGATGGATGGTTGGGATTTGTCCCTCAGTATGCAACAAAAACTTAGTCCCTAAAATAACTCACCTCATGTGAGTATAGTATTTCTCGTGGACAAAATGGGTTTACACTCTTACCAAAACCAACCTAACTCCCGCGCAATACATATATTTATTACTCAAAGTTAAGTCCTAATCCAAAAAAGTTAACCAAAGAATTACTTAATGTCACATCAAGCTAAAACCCAATTCAAAATGTTATAAGACTGAACGTAATAAGTGAGTCCAACCCCCCCTCCCCCACCCACCACCACAACTTTGTGCGTCCAAGCCAACCCCCCCCCCCCCCCCCCCCCCCCCCCCCCCACGTCCGAAGTCGGATCGAATGAATTGAAAGGAAACAAACAAAGAACACCCCCCAATTTGGCCAATTAGATCGGCTAGCCAACCAAACTGTGTATATGGTTTGTGTATATGGTTTGTGTGTGTGTTTATCACACTGTTGGTTGTATTAAAAAAATAAAATGTAGCATCTTTTCGCAAAAAAGAAGATGGATTTTATTTTATTATATTTTTAAGAAAAATAGGAAAACAAATTTACATTTTAAGTCCTTAAAGTTTGTTTTAATTGTTATTTTTGTTTATAAATAAAAAAACTACATTTGTAGTGTTTAGGTTTTTGTTGTTGTAATGTTTTCTCATATTTTATTTTAATTATTGTAATGTTTTTAATTTTATTTTAGTTATGTAATGTTTTTAATTTTATTTGAAATATTAATGTAATGTTTCTAGTTAAATGAAATTTTAATTAAAAAGAGGGAAGTGTTTGGTCTTCTTGCTACGAGTGTTTGGTCTAGGTATAGTCTGTGTGGTGTCTGAGGAAAGAAAAAACTGATGTGACGCTGATGTGGCGGTGTGGGGGGTGGTTTTGGTTTGTTATTATTACTTTTAGTCTAACAAACACACCCTAGAATTGACAATAACCACTCGGGTAAAAATAATACAATCACGTTTATTTTCAATGTAAAGACAAATTTTTAAGGCAAAATGTAAAAGGCTAAATGACAAAAAAATGCATCAAACTTGACACTTTTTGTGATTGTGTGTAGCCAACTATTTTTTTTCTATTGTATGTACTGAACTTTCAAATTTCGATCATTGTGCGTATTTAGTCACTATTTTACCTTTAATTTTTTCAAATTTTGAAGGTAAAATGATCATTTTACATAACAAAATAGTCACAAAATACACACAATTATCATCAAAATGTAAAAATTTTTTGTAGGCAAAATGTAAAAACTTAAGATAAACATGAACAAATAACATGTGCCCAAATGATCCACCCCACCACTCACCACAATGCTAAAAAATCAAGCCCGAAAGCGAAAACCCTCATCGTCAATCTCCCCCTCATCGCCGCCCAAACTAATCAAACCCATCACCACCATAAAACCCTTACCCGATCCATACCCGACTTACACCCGACCCACACCCCAAGACTGTCGCAACGTTCGCGACGACCTTTTAGCCTTCCATGGATTTCCTAAACAATTCGCCAAGTATCGCGAACAAAGATTGAAGGTGACAGCGACGGAAGGTATCACGACGGATGTCATTGCGACGGAAAGTGTGTTGGATGGATTAGTGAGCATATTGTTGTCGCAAAATACGACTGATGCTAATTCGCAAAAAGCGTTTGCTTCGCTTAAATCTGCTTTTCCTACATGGGAGGAAGTTAGTACTATTATTTTGTTAATTATATATAAATCCCTAAGTTTTATTTTGTTCAGATTCTTTAAAACAATAACAATACTTAGGGTATGTTTGGTACACCAATATTATGTTAACATTGAGAGATTATGCTCATTTTTTTCAAAAAATAAGCTTTGTTTGGCAGACAAAAATTATAATAGATTATAAGAAAATAATCTTCCATAATCAAATGCTACTTCATGTAGCTTATCAAAATAATCTCTTTTTATCATCTCCATCTACACCTCCATCTCCAGTTTTACTTTTGCCAAACATACCCTTAATCCCACTGGAGCGGTGTAGGAGGTAGGATGTAGACAGTCACGCCCCGAATGTAGTACTTTATATGACAAAATGGATATGAGTTTAAAAGAACTTTAGCTTTTAAAATAAGATAGCCTATAAAATACAGAAGAGGGTTTGTTTGCAAATTGCAACACAAGCTTATGAAAGCTTCTATAAGCTATAGGCTTCTATAAGCTCAAACTAATTAAAATGAGTAAAAATGAGTAAAGGCTTGTGATTTGTCAAATTATGGAAATACCTTTCAAAATATAAGCTCCAGCTAATTCTGCCAAACAAACCCAAGTTTAACAATTTAATACCAAAGTGGGAGGCATTATATATTAGATGGTGTTTGGGATTCTGCTTGGTAAAACTGGTTATGCCTATTAAGATTAGGAGAAGTAGGTATCTACAGATACTAAAATGTATGCAGAAGATAGTGTTGATAGTGTTTGGATTTGCTTATGCTATAATGAAATGCAATGATAAGATAAGGGGGTATGGGGTGTCAAACAGACAAACACAATGTAGGAAGTAGTGTTTGGAATTTGGATTGGCTTTGCGGGGGTTTGTTTAAGCTTGTATTCGTAAGTAGCTTATGGCTTATGATGAAAAAGCTTTATGATGAGTGTTTGGATTAGCTTATGATAAAAATGGTGGAAATGAAGCTTGCGAGCCTAAGGACGCCCATAAGTCACAAAAAAGGAGCTTATTCTAATTCCCCTGTATACACTCATAAGCCTAAGCTTATATCCAAACATTAAAATGGGCTTATATGAGCTAATAATTTGAAAATATAAGCTAAAATAAACATTACCTTATCAGATAATTTAAATAAGCTTGTTCAAAGTAGCTTAAATAAGCTGATAAGCTTAAGATGTTTAGCTCTATCCAAACACTCAAAAGTATTTTTTACATTATAAAAAACTTAGAGCTGATAAGTTGTCTGAATACTAAATAGCATACCCAGACACCTCTTAAGAGTCTAAGTAGAATAAGATAAGAAATTTGAATGAACAACTCCGAAACTACATATCTAACTTTCAAGTAAGATAATTATATGAAGCTTGCCTCTATCCAAACGCTTGATAGTTGAAACTGCTTAGCTGTTGTATTAAGTAATAACTCACAATAAACTGTTTTAGCAAGCAATATCAAACACTCGTTTAGTCAAAGGAACAAGTACCATTTATATATTTGTTTTGACATGAGTGGTGATGTTTTGGACTGGTAGTTTATTTCTAAATTTTGGAGCTTAGATTTTTGAATGTTGATTATTGTTTATCTGCAACATTTTTGGTTTCTTAAGTTGATTATTGTGTAACTGTTTTAGGTTCTTGCTGCTGATTCAGACTCCCTTGAGAATGCTATTAGATGTGGAGGATTAGCCCCAAAAAAAGTTTCTTTTATTAAGAATATATTGAGCTCTTTGCTTGAGAAAAGAGGGAAACTATGCTTGGAATACCTTCGGGACTTGTCAATTGATGAAGTAAAGGCAGAGCTATCTCAGTTTAAGGGGATTGGGCCCAAAACGGTATACTCATGAGTTTTGATTCTAAAGCTGTTTGCTATTATTGAAATCATTTTTCTGTAATTGATTATTCAGGAAGATTTATAATTTACATGAATTTGCAGGTGGCGTGTGTTTTGATGTTTAATCTTCAGAAGGATGATTTCCCTGTAGATACGCATGTAAGTTAACTATCAAACATTACAAACAAGCTTGGTACTTAAGGTTTTAGTTGACATTGAGATGTTTATACAGGTTTTTCAGATTGCAAAGGCAATTGGTTGGGTGCCCCTAGATGCAGACACTCCTAAGACGTATCTTCATCTTAACACGAGAATACCAGATGAATTGAAATTTGACCTGAATTGTCTCTTGTTCACCCATGGTAAGGCCTGTCGAGATTGCACTAGAAAAGGCGATAAACAGATAAAGAAGGAAATTGGTTCATGCCCTTTACAGAACTACTTAATAAAAACGTAGTGTCAGTTTGCATATCTTTTTTTTAACATTCATCTCACTTTGCTGAATTGTACAAAAGACTGAAGCAGAGATTTATAGATGAATATGGTAGCACTTTAGTTAACTTTCATGCTCACTATTATTTATGAAGTGGAAAACTTCTGTATCTATACTATGCACCCATTTGTCTGAATCTTATATGCATGTTAATATGTGTGTGTGTGTGTGTTAGAGGTGCACCTTCCGGTTAACCAGTTCGGTTTGTAAACCGGTTAGGGTCAACGCTGAAAAAAACCGGTTGGACCGGTTAACTGGTTCAGTTACAAACCGGTACCGAGTGGAAAAAAACCCAACCGATTCAAACCGGTTTGGGACCAGTTAGTAACCGGTTAAACTGGTTTTGCGGTTTGTTTATTTTTTTTTTTAATTTTTTTTCCCGGTTTTCGTCGTTTTTCATCGTTTAATACAAAGTAAACCGAATAAACTTCAACTTTTATTTAATACATCGAAAAGGAAATACATCAAACATAATACATAAACTTAAAACATAATACATAAACATAATACATCGAAAGCTATTCGTAATTGTCTTCATCGGATCCGTTGGACCTAGCTTCGTTAGCAGCTTCATCTTGTCTGATTTCTTCATAGGAAAGTAATTCAATTTCACCCGCTAGCACCTCTTCCTCGTAGATCCCTTCTTCGAAGTCTAGGGCATTTTCAAGATTTGATGTGTGTTGTATTCGCTCGTTTGCGTCCAAGTGATCCTTCAAACACATACACATCTCCAAAGACGCCGGTGTGAGCTTTGTTCTTCGGTTTGATAATACCCTTCCACTTGTTGAAAAAGCGGATTCAGAAGCTACCGAAGTAGCTTGTACACTTGGTACATCTCGAGCCATGCGGGATAGAACGGGAAACATTGTTTCCTTTGCTTTCCAAAATGCCAACACATCAAAAATTTCGAACTTGTTCGGTCGGAATATGTGAGATAAAATCGGTTGTGATATATCTTTCATATTCGTTGTTGGAGAAACGATCATTCTTTGCCCGTTTGTTGGGATTTTCTCTTAACTTTTGTAGCAAGCCAAACATTGGATTCCCTATATGCGACCTTGATGAAGAAGTCGAACTCACTAAAGGAGTTGGGTTACCATATTTTTCAAAATATAACTCCCATAAACCTTCAAATGATTTGTTAAAAACATCTTTTGCATCATTACCAAAGTTCGGACTGTTGTCAAAACACCCCAAATCAATTGTAATCGATTCGAGAAGTAACTCTACCCCGCTTGCATTAAAACATTGATTTAATGCAGCCGCACAAGTAATTAGCGACGACATTTCTTCAAAGTATTTCCTAAGCTTTTCTTTCATTGGTGAAACCATTTGTGAATATATATCACCATTTAATTCAAATTCGCTTAGTTTTGAACACATTAAGAATATTTGTTCGAGTACCAAATGAGACGTTGGATAATAAACTCCCGATAATTTTTTTGTGGCGGTGTAAAAAACTTCAAGTAATCGGGTTAGTTTTTCAATAGTTTCCCAATGTTGACTCAAAAATGGAACACACTTACCTTTTGCCGACAATTGGTTATGAAAAAATTGTAAAGTTACTTTTTGTTTTAAAGCACTTAGGAACATATGATAAGTGGAATTCCATCTTGTTTCACAATCAAAATTAGGTGATAAACAAGGTTTTCCCGCATTATGACACAACCGAATATAGTTATTATATCTTGTAGCACCCTTTTTAAATATATCTCCCAACATTCTTTTAAAACATTCTTTCATTTCAAGTATCGGACCTTCCCCTAATCCTGCTTGCACAACCAAGTTAATGATGTATGCAACACATCGGCTATGATAAAATACGCCATCCAAAGGTGGCTCGTATCTCATTTTTAGCCTACCAATTGCATTTGTGTTATTACTTGCATTATCCAACATAATTGAAATTTTTGTCTTCCAAGTTAAATTTGACAAACATTTTTCTCAACATTTTGCATAAAGCAACTCCCGTGTGAGGAACCGGAAATTCTTGAAATGCAATGACTCGCTTCATCATTTGCCAACTTTCGCGATCAACCCAATGTGCGGTAACACAAAGGTACGAACCGGGTAAACCATGAGGAGCAGACCAAACATCCGTTGTTAGGTTAACACTTGCATTTAAATTCAAAAAACAATATTTTAATTGTTGTTTAGCCATTTTCCACAGTTTTATAGCATCACGTTTAAGAGTCATAACTCATAAGACTTGCATTATTATATTTCGGCTCAACATGAGTTTGAAACACCCTCGTCATTCGAGGGTTGTCAAAGTGGTTGAACGGAAAACCTTCTTGAATCACCAAACCGGCGAATTGTTCACGAACAACATCCGGATGGTACACAAAAATACTCCCGTCTCGACCCATAGACGGTTGACTCGCTTCCGGAACCGGTTTTAGTGCTTGACAATACTTTTGGTCGATATGAGACCTCAACGTCGAGTTGGAACCAGAACCTAATAAATGAAAGCAATGCTTACATTGAGCCTTGGTCGTGTTATCCGACATCTTGATGAGGATGAATTGTTTCCAAATTTCGGCTTTTCGATCGTGGTTCTCTATAACGTGATCAATCGTGGGTTGATTTGAAGAACCAACACCGGTGTTACTTGAACTAGCTTGAGTTGCCATTAGTGAAATAGTTTCGGTTTTGATTTTTTGAGTGTTTATTACTTGTAAAAAAGTTGTAAATGAAACAACACACAACCCATCTATTTATACTAAACATACAATGATAAAATGGTAAAATTCAAACCCAAAAATTCAAATTTTGAAAACCACCCCCGCTCCTTCCCGCTCTCCCGCTTAGATTTAAATTCAAATTTTCAAAATTTTAAAAATTCAAAAAATTTGCTCTACCCCGCTCCTAACCAGTTACTAACCGGTTCCCCAAACTGGTTTGAAAAAAACCGATCACAAACCGCTACTTTTTTTGAAATCGCAAACCGGTTACTAACCGGCGGTTAGGCCATAAACCGGAACCGGTTTGGTCAAAACCGGTGTTGACCGGTTCGGTTTTCCGGTTACTAATCAGTAGCGGTTCGGTTAAGTGGTTTTTTTGTTCACCTCTATTGTGTGTATTGCTGTTCAAATGCTGAGAACTTGTATACTGTACCAGTGGATAAGACCAACACGTGGGGTGGATTAAAATGCACAATATTAAAGTTGGGAGATCGCTATCATTAGCAAATAATGCCCAACAACTAATTAGTATTTGCTCAAAAAGTTCAGCTCAATTTGCCAATAATACTGTTGGAAAGATGGTCCAACATAAAAGTTCTACTCACTTTTAGCTTTAAGCTTGTTGTTTAAGAGTTAAGTATTTTTCTTTACTTTAGTGGCCTATAACCTACAGGCCGGGTAAACTCTATAAATACTTAGAGTAAAATGCGAAAAATGTCCCTAAACTTTGTGAAAATTGCGAAAGATCCTCGAAAAAAAATTGCGAAAAATATCCCTAAACTTTCAATTTTTTGCGAGTTATGTCCTTTCCGCGTTACTGTAGTTGTAAATCTAGTTTTTGGACTAACGCTCGTTAGAAAATCTCGTTAAATGCCGTGTGAAATGACTATTTTACCCTCCTTTTCCTCAATAATCGCAAATCCACCCTTTTCCTTTCTTTCCCGCCAAACACAACCAAATTTCTGAAACACCATTTCAGTATTTATAACCCCTGATTGACAAACACAATTTCTGAAACACAAAATCACACATAATCGATTACACTTCTTCAAAACGAAATGGACAAATCCGATAACTTCAAGAACCCCATCCGTCCCTGCAACAACCATCACCAAAGCCGTCACATAACCCCCACCTTGGAAAACCTACATTCATCACACAGCCCTGAAAAAGAGGTTAGGATAATACCCGGTCCTGCTGGTATTGTTCAATTGGCTAAGCGTCGTAAACAAGCAGATATTAGCGAAGGTGGGCAGGAGTGTGTAATTTCGACACAAGAGTATATTAGGAAAGTTGTTGAGGATGTGGGTGAGGATGAGGATTTTTCACGTGGGCCATGGCTTAGCGCGGTTGAGTTTGTGAATGCTAATGGGGGGGTTGTGTTTGGATGTTTAGGTGATATCAAGAGCTTTATCAATAATGGTAAAGTTGATCAAGTTGTTGCAATAATCAAGTCGTGTACTCCAAATGCCCTTGGCGATCTTACAGTAACTCTCGAAGATCTCTCAGGTTCAATACATCACAAAATCATTAACGAGGAGGGGGTTATGGAAAGGATATTACTGTAGGAGCTGCTGTGATTCTTCATAACGTTTCAGTGTTTTCTCCTAATCGATCACACCATTCACTCCATTATCTTAACATTACAAAGAAAAACTTAGTTAAGGTTTTCCACAAGGATACACTTTATGGGAATGGGAGTGGGGTAGCTGGTAGGGGAATGTTAGACGAAGAAGAAATAATGGAATTGTTAGTAGAAGAAGAACGGGTTGAACAAGAGTGGCTGGATGGTGGATATCTTATTGAGGAACATGAACATCAAATGAGATTAGACCAAGAAGCATTGTTACAAACACTGGCAGAAGAAGCAAGGGCTAAGCAAGAGGAGGACGAGAGACTTAGGAAAGAACGTGAGGAAGCTTGGGAACTTGGGTTGTATGACTATGTATTTTATTCATTTTTCGATTCTGATGAGGAGGAGAGACTTAGGAAAGAACCAGAGGAAGATTGGGAACTTGGGGGGGGGGGGTGTGGCTATGTATCTGATTCATTTTCCGATTCCGATTAAGTTGTAACTAAACTTTATGTTGACTTTTAGAAGTCAAAGTAATGTTGCATATGAAAAATGCAGTTCCAAACATAATTAGATTGTGTTTAACAGTTGCATGCCACAAATTAAAACGACTTTAATGTATTAAACATAAAGTTGAATACTAAAGATGTGTTGAAACAGTTTGATTACTCAATCATTCATGTTTTTGGGTGTATGTTGACTTGTAAAAGTCAAACTGGTCAAATCCAAACAACCCCTAAACTGCAAAGGCATATGCAAACATGCAAGTGAAACCAAAATTGGGAAAATCAAGATAAAAATTATCATCTAAATTTGCTTCATTTCATAAGGCAATTAATCTGAAAGGTATGACAAATGCAAATCATCATAACTGAATGCTTCTAAACATTCATCTTCACTGTCAACATTGACAGTTTCATCAGTTTTTTTTTTTTTTTTTTTTTTTTTTTTTTTTTTTTTTTTTTTTTTTTTGATAATTTTCTAAGTGCTGCCACCTCTTGCCAATGCTCCTTAGCCACTTCAGCATGTCTTTTTAACCTCGCTTCTCTTTCATCTTCCCCCTTCCAAATTTTTTGCTCCAAAGCTTTTAGTTCATAATAGAACAATTCATCTTTGGGTTGTTGTTCTTGTTTAAACATGACCTGTTCATCTTCCTTATGTTGTTTCCTATAATGTTGAATGAATTGTAATTCATGGATACAGAAACATACAAAAACATTGAAAGATAAATGAAACTGTCTAACATACTTGAGTTGATATGGTTGATTGTTTTCGAGATCTGCATCATCTCTTGCTCTTTTGTTTACACACGACATACTCAGATACAAATGAGATTGATATTTCATTAAGAAGATTGATCGTGTGGTTTCAGTAACATGTTTATAGAATAAATATATACACCAAAAATGGGGAAACTGAAGAGTCAGTGGTAAATGAAGAGAAGCATTCTTGGTTTAAGTGTTAAATTAATAATTGTGTTCATATTTGCAACAATAAAGATAGTCAAAGAAGAAATCACATCTAAAACTAACATTAATCTTAACACAACCATATCATAGAGGTACTTAAAACATATTAAATCAACATAGTTAAAACTAATATTAATACAACCAGATGTAAAAATAATATTTGAAATTCATAGCTGTCCTAAAAACGTATATTACATAAACATAGTTAAAACTGAAATTAATACAACCATAACATAGGACAACTTTCATGGTTTTTTGACTCTTTCCTCCATGGGTAGCGCGATATAGTTGTTAATCGATGTCCACATGTAGCGCGCCTCTTCTTTAAACATGCGTAGTTCCTCACGAGCCTGAAGTGTATTTTTGCAACATTCACAGTTAGAGGCGTGTGGTTCTGGCATTGGTCGAAGTGGTGCTTCTGGGTCAACGGAGACATACCATGCTTGAGAGCCTTCTACTTTAAATGGGTAACGGACCGCATGGTTGTGACTGCTTGTTGCTAACTTTCTGGATTGTGCATCTATGGTGAGCTAAGAGTTTCAATGAGTTTGGTGAACAAGGTTGATGAAATGAGATGGGTAGGTTTGTGTGAAATTGTGACATGTAAATAAGTAGATTAGATGGGTAGGTTTGTGTTTACATGTGCGAAGTTAATACTCCTTTAACTCACACATTCATAGTCAAACGGCTTTATCTCAAAGGTATCCTGACCCTATATTTGACTACACAAAAGTAAATACAAACTAGGTTGGAAAGAGTGTGTGTTATTACTCTTGAAGTAAAGTCTCCTACCAACTATTATAGTGAAGCAAATACTCCCTCCACGTGCCTGTCTTCCATCACAAATATGGCACACCCTTCAAGTAAAAAAATGAAGAGAAACAATATGGATGACAACACTGAATCAACTAAAATGAGATTCATTGGCTGTTATATGGAAGTTAAAAATATGGTTGGTTTAACTTTTGAAGGAAGCCTACCTAGAGGAGCAAGTATATGGTATTCCTGTTGGAGGCATGCTTACAGAGGCATAACTAGAGGGGGTGGTGCAGTGGCTAACAGTGGTGGTGTTATAGGCTTAGGTGTTGGAAGTGGAAACATAACTAGAGGGGGTGGTGCAGTGGCTAACAGTGGTGGTGTTATAGGCTTAGGTGTTGGAAGTGGAAATATAACTAGAGGGGGTGGTGTAGTGGCTAACAGTGGTGGTGTTATAGGCTTAGGTGTTGGAAGTGGAAACATAACTAGAGGGGGTGGTGCAGTAGCTTAGGGATGAGCTTGGGTCCGGAACTGGAACCGGTGGATCCGAGAACCGAATTTTGTGAAAAGTAGGAACCGATAACCGAACCGAATATAGTTTTTGGTTCCGGTTCCGGTTCCAGTTCCGGTTCTTTGGGTCTACCCGGATAGGAACCGCTTTTCTGAAGAAAAAAACTCATGCACTAATGAATTAAGCAATTAAAAACACAAAAAAACATTAAAATTTTTAAGCACTTGCAATCATTTTACGTTTAAACCAATAACAATTAAAAACTAAAGCACAAACTCAAATAAACAATCATTCTATAGTTTCACTAGTTCATATTTTTAACCAAACAATAATGCATAACAATCAGGAAAACAAAATAAAATAACTTAAAACTTTGTCCAACAAAATAACTAAGACCGTTTATAGTTCCACAGTTTGTTTCTCTAATTGTTCTTCCATATCCTTGACAATCTCATCGTCTTTAATAAGATCTTCAACATCATCCCAATTAATTTGCTATCTCAACTTTCTCACCCAATCTTGGGTGCAAAGCGATGAGACTCATCTACTTTTGAGGTTGTTTCTTTCACTAAAAATTTGCACAAGCATGATCTCGGCATAGAACCACAAAATATACTTTAGGAAATATACAGTGACTTAGTTAGATGGCTAAATCCTCACCGACATCCTAAGATAATGATGAACATGTTATAAGCTAGAACATCGAATGCAAATAAAAATTAAATATAAAACTTACTTCCATTGTTTTGATAATGATGATAGTTGTTTATGTGAGTTTTGAATGTTGAATGATCTTGTAATGTTATTAGGTTTAGATTAATTATTGATTTATGGATCTTTCAATGAATTAAAGATTAGGGTTTAGAGTGTTTGGCTTGATTTTTCTGAAAGTAGGCTAGTAGGGTTTTTTTTTTATGGCATTGGTACGTAGGATTTGAGACTTTGAGTATGATAAGTAAATGTTTTTATATACTATTGGGTATTTGGTTCCGGAACCGAGAACCGGTGGAACCGAACTGAACCGACCCAAGAACCAAAAAATCTCAAAATCAAGAACTGGAACTGGAACCTTCGGTTCTGGTTCCAGTTCGGTTCTTCTTGGTTCCGGTCCGGTTCTTTGATTCTTTTGCTCATCCCTAAGTAGCTAACAATGGTGGTGTTATAGGCTTAGGTGTTGGAAGTGGAAACATAACTAGAGGAGGTGGTGCGGATGGTAGTGGAGATGGAAGTGGGACAAGAACACCACTTAAAGATCAGGAAGAAGAAGAAACTGCATGCGCAAGTCAAGAAAAAAGAAGCAAATAAACTTCATTCAAAATAACCAAGAAGACAACATGTAGGTTCAATCCATGATTACGAAATGGTTGATGGATTTTGCTGAATGTGTGTTACTGTTATTGTTGGTTTTATGATATAAATAAAATGCTTATTCCATGGTTGATCAGTTATCTATAAAATTTGCATACAAAAACCAACTTAGTACAATTCTTTACCTATTCATGGAAACCCAATTCCACAATCTACAACCAACAAGTATGCAGATAATCTGATATTGAAAGAATATGGAAAATAACAAATTTAGCCAAACGAAGTTGCATTACTAATAGGATACAAAAGATAAAGCACTGTTACAACAACTGCCATCCAAACACATAATTAATTGAAAACAACCTAATACAACCATATCATAAGTTAAGAGGAAAGGTTTCTTTGTTTTTTGACTCGTTCCTTCATGAGCTCCACAAGATACTTGTGAATGCTTGTCCACATGAAGTGCGCCTCTTCCTTAAACACGCGTAGTTCCTCAAGAAGCTAAAATGTATTTTGGCAACACTGACAATGAGAGAAATGTGGTTCTGGCATTGCTTCAAGTGGTGGTTCAGGGAGACGACTACGGTAATGATTGTCCACATGTGCATAGGGGTGTTGTAGATATAAAGGGGGAGAGTTTGAAGATTGTGCATCCATGGTGACTGAATTTTATGACCAATGTTTATGCGATGAGAGTTGTGGATGTAAGTGTGGTGTTGAGAATATAAAAGGGAGAGACCTTTGACTAGTCAATGGCCAGGTGTGTGATTCATGTGTGAGAAATTAATGAAGCTAGTGAAATCACTATTCTGCATAAGTCCATATGGAGTATTCCAGCTGGAACATATGAGGTATTTGGTATATGTTGACTTTTAAAAGTCAAAATGGATAAATCCAAACACCCCCTAAACCGTGTTACAAGCAAAAGGATTTCTTAAAAGATTAACCAAACCAATTAGATAAACATGTGTTACATAGCTAAACTAAAAATGTCTTAAAATATCGTATTACATACAAATGACAACACAAAACAAGGACCATTATCCTGCATTTAGTTTCTCTTTTTGGAATGCAATGAACAACACTTAGAACCTCTTTTGGGAGCTGGTTCTTTCAACTTTGCCCTCAGTCAAGGACGCAGCCGCTTACACTCAGAGGCCTTGCCATCCTTTGCTCACTGGTACCCTCATATAGCCTTGCCTTCCTCTGTTTATCATCAGCTTCCTTCATCTAGTTACTGGTACCCTCAGCTGGCCTACCCTTCCTATGATTACTGGTACCAAAATCCAAAACTGCAAAGATTATACAACAAAGGCAAACTGTAATACAAGCTGTAATATTCACTTGCAAGAACAGGATTTAAATCAATAACATCTATAAGGTAGAAAGACATTCCAAACACCCCTTTAAGACCTTGAATATATTTACCTTCTAGCATTTCCTTGTTTCTGCTGATAAACAACTCATCAAGAAGCTCTGCAGTCACTTTTGTCTTTCCCTTGTCATCTATAAAGATAGTCAAAATGAAATAAATAAGACTTATTTGCATTTCCAAACACCCTTTTAAGAGGTTAAATACTTTTACCTATCATTTCAATCCTTGTCCTCATAAACAGCTCATCAAGAAATTTATCTACGTTTTCCTCTGTGATTGTTTTGTATGGCGCATATCTTGCTTTCATCTAATCCAATAACTCAACATTAAAGTTATTGCCTATGTTGCACCATACTTCTACATCATCCTCCAAACTTTCAATCACTTTTTGCCTAACCTTGTGTCTGATATCTGCAAAGATTATTCAAGATAGCAAAACTGCAATACAAACTCAAATAATAGTATTTACATTACATCATAAGAGGTTGAAAAAATGAACCTTTCAGGATTTTTTCCCTGTATAACACATGATCAACTTTTGCAATCCTGTTTTCCATACGATCACAAACGCTCTTTGCATTTTTCTTGTCATCTATAAAGATAGCCAACAAGACTAGATGTGATTACTAATACAGAATGAAACATGAACCGAGACTATACTTGTTAACCATTCACCAAGACTAGATGTGATCACTTAACACAAGCATCTGCACACTACTGTTAACCATTCACTTAATGCTCAACATGACTAGATATACTTATGGAAAAATAATTTACCTGAAGGCATTACTCCAGATAACAAATGATTACCAGTGCACTACCAACTAAAATTAATTGCAAGTACTATGAAACAAAAAATTAAAACTCAGTCAATACTACTTTTTGGCATCACTCACAGTCAACACTACTTGAAGGCAAAACTGAACAAGCATTACCAGTGCATAGCGAACAAACACTGAACAAGCATATACACAAACCGAACAACCACTTTTTGGCAACACTCACAGTCAATACTGGCCCATTAATACTTCCAACCTATGCTACAATTACCAAAATCAAACTATGCCAATTTTAAACAAATAAAGGAACTAAACAACATAAACTCAGCAACACCAAATATCCGTTGCATAGTTTCACTATCAACAAGGCTTCCCCTCTTCTGTTGTGGCGTGGGTGTACTCGGGTTAGGCGATGCAACCAAAGGCGCGGGGTAGCGGACCGTATTTTCTAGGCCTCCATCTCCTTCTGTTTTTCTTTACCACAACCCCATTCCCGCTTCCTGTTTGACCACCATCCATGTTAAAAAATTAGGGTTTGTGCAAGCTAAACAACCAATTAGGTTTTTTGTTTGTATGTGTTAGACGTTATGGACGATGTGTTTATGTTTGTGTCAGCCCCAAATGAAGCAATTTTATAAGAAAGTTGTATCGCGAATTTTGTCCCTCAAGGTCTGGAGGGTGAATAAGTAATTTTGCATAGGTGCGGGAAAGAAAGGAAAAGGGTGGATTTGCGATTATTGAGGAAATGGAGGGTAAAATAGTCTTTCACAAGGCATTTAACGAGATTTCCTAACGAGCGTTAGTCCAAAAACTAGATTTGCAACTACAGTAACGCGGAAAGGACATAACTCGCAAAAAATTGAAAGTTTAGGGACATTTTTCGCAACCTTTTTTTTCGAGGACATCTTTCGCAATTTTCGCAAAGTTTAGGGACATTTTTCGCACTTTACTCAAATACTTAATGTGCTCACTAAATTAACTCATTAGGCTTATCGAATGATAAATATTATCATTCTACACCTCCATAATTGTTTGTTGAGGATAATTTGGTCATTTCACACAACTTTATCTTCTTTCTCCTAACTTCAGCCAAACACCATTTTTTCTGGCCAACATCGTTTATTCTGATAAAAGTAATTATCTTTTCTCTAAAAGAACACTTAAAACCCACTTAGGCTACATCAAAAAACACATACCATTACAAAAATGTGTTAATAAATATTTGATTTTTATTATATATCCATATAAAAAGACTAGACGAGTACCTGTGCATAGCAACGGGATTTTATAGCGGTAAATAATTATAGTGATATTTTGGTTGCACATTTTACACAAAACACTTAACCAAAATATAAGTATAACTATTTGCCGCTATAAAATCACGCTATGCACGGTTACTATTCTAGTAAATAATTAATCTAATAATAAAATTCGACACGATATATAAAATAACTTATTATTATGATAACAAAAATATGTGTCATTGAACTTCTTGGTATTTTGTCTGAATCATACCGCAAGATATGTATTTCGATGGCCTTAGTATTATAAAACATGTCATATAATACAATGCATGTTAACGGAATTTGTATAATATTGTTTATATACTTTTGTTGAATCCTATTTATGTTGTGTCCCTAAAGATGTTTACGTCTTGAACACATTTGGTCCGATTAAGCATTTTCTGATTTTAAAACTGTAATATAATACACAATCACACACAAAATAGGTGCGTACATATAATGTCATGAAAGTTGAGTAAAATATGATCTTTAAACAAATATTTTCATGTACGAATAATGAATCAACTTAAAGTTTATATGATGGGATCGTATTCCTAGTCAATAAGGTCAGGTGCTCAATGCACGAAATATTACCAAAAACAATAGTTGTACATTTACATAACAGTTGAATAAAATGTTGAAAAATTAAATGCAATATGTTCTATCACTTCTATGTGTATCCAAGGAAGTATATATATATATATGGGATATTATGAGAAGGGGTTTTATAATGAAAAGTCTAGGAAGGATTGTGAGAGTGACATGTGTTATCTTGCCACATCATCATGTCACATCATATGACATGTGTCACCCCCACCCCCGAAATTTTTTTCCCACCAAAAAAAATTATTTTTGGGGCAAATTTTTTTTTCCCGCCAAAATTTATACTGCATCACAATTATGATTTTAGTGCATGTAGTAACCGTTATGCAGTAAAATCATAATTGTGATGCAGTAACTTTATAATCGTGATGCAGTATAAATTTTGGCGGGAAAAAAAATTTTTCGGGGGGGGGGGGGGGGGAAATTGTGATGCAGTAAAATCATAATTGTGATGCAGTAACCATGATGCAGTAACCGTGATGCAGTAAAATCATAATTGTGATGCAATAACCGTGATGCAGTAACTTTATAAATGTAATGCAGTATAAATTTTGGCGGGAAAAAAAATTTCAGGGGGGAGGTGACACATGTCATATGATGTGGCATGAGGATAACACATGTCACTCCCACAATCCTTCCTACCCTTTTCATTATAAGATACTTCTCATTATATATATATATATATATATATATATATATATATATATATATATATATATATATATATATATATATATATATATATACACACACACACACACACACATACACACACACACACATACACATATAGAGGATAGTGAATATGGGGTTGTCTCACATCTAAGCTTACATGTAAAACAATCAAAAATTACGTCGTTTTAACAAGAAAAACATCAAATCTACCTCATTTGTATCATGTCCTTTTCTTTTGATTTCATCACAACATCACTTAAGTTGGGTTCACGTAGATACATGCATTTTCTACATCATATTCTTAGGTGATTTCATTAACTAACAAATTAGCTATAGATTCAACAATGGTTTGATTTAATTCACTATTAAAATGCGTTTCACTATGCATATATTAGTTCCACTACTCAAATTTTGAAAAAATAATAACCAAAATGACGTATTTTTTAGTGATTTTTGATGGTTTCGCATGTAAGCTTATATGTGAGACAGCCCCATATTCACTTTTCCCATATATATATATATATATATATATATATATATATATATATATATATATATATATATATATATATATATATATATATATATATATATAGGGGGGCGTTATTGTGGTGTACAAGCTTAAAATAGATAAAATAGGTACACATGTGGACCGTTGGATTAATCTTGATAGATGAGATTAGATATTAAATAGATGAGTGGCACAATTGTAATTAAGTGAAAGACAAATGGCTTTTGTGTACTAATTTTTTTATAGGATCCTGTATATTGTGATCTCAGTTACAATAAAAATTAGGTAGTGACAAGCACCCCCAACAAGTCAACCGGAATTAACATCAAAATCCCCAAATCTTTGTTCTACATTTTTTCTTTAAAAATCCCCAAATCTTCGATCGATCAATAAATACAGGTAATTGATACATTGTTCTTCTTCTTTTCTTTTTTTTAATCAGTCTATAAAGATTGTTTTTTTTTATTAGTCACTTGTTATGTATGACTTGAATTGGTTGTGTAAGCATCTTACCTAACTGTTGTGTATGAGTTGTATATGACTGGGTTTTGAAATAAGATATTGGTTGTGGTGTATGGCTGACTTGAATTGGTTATATGGCTGACTTGAATTGGTTATGTGTTAGATGATCATGTGTAGTAGTTGTATATGGCTGGGTTTTGAAATAAGTTATTGGTTGATTAAGTGTATAAGTTGAAGTAATAGATTGTGTATTGGTTATTAGCTGTTTTGAAATAAGTCAAGTGAGTTGTGAAAGGTACTTAGCTAATATGTGTATTAGTTGTATATGGCTCGGTGTTGAAATAAGGTATTGGTTGATTAAGTGTATAAGTTGAAGTAATAGATTGTGTATTGGTTATTAACTGCTTTGAAATAAACAACGTATAGGTGTTGTGTGGTGTAGCTAGTTAAATATAATAGTGTATTAGCTACATATAGTTGTTTTTATGTATTAACTACGTACTGATGTTTTTAAGTATTAGCTATTAGGTGAGTATGTGTGCTAGTTAATTATGTGTGTTAGATGGAATAAACCAATGTGTGTGTAATGATTCATGTGCATCACTTGCATACATGTTTGAGAAAGTAGCTAGGTGACCTATCGTCATCATTATTAGCAGTCATGAAATGAGAAAGTAGCTAGGTGAACGGGATAAGCAATAGGTGATATTGAGAAGTTTATCATGAATAAGAAAATGGATATGCAATTAAGTTGATTAGTCTTTATGTTTCTGATGTACAGAAAGATAAAAGAACAAGCTGGCAAAAGATATGGATATATTGAGACAAGGTGACAAACGAAGTTAAAGGAGATGCTACAGTAACATACGAAGATCCATATGCTGCTGCACAAGCCGCTGTATAATCATATTAACAATAAGGATTTTCACAGGACAATAATTGAAGTTCTAATGGCAGAGTCAAAAAACTCGCATAATGTGATAGCACCACTTGTTGAACCAAGTTTAGTTGCTGATGTTGTACCGGATGAAAGTGGTCTGGACATGAGTGAAAGTGGTGGAAAATGCTCAGATTATCTGTGGCCACCTTCTGAGTATTACTGTAGGTATTGAGGACATGTTTCTCAAAGCTCTTGTATCAGACGACATTCATGATGATGGTGTGCCTTGATATTACATGGACTTTTTTAATGCTTTATGGGAAGCTTGTAATAGTTCATCAAGTACTGGAAGATAGACATTTCCTTTAAAAAGAGGTAAAGGTGTTGCAGCTGTCGATGTAACACATCCGTAAAGTTTCTTTAAGTTCCTGCAGCTTCATTAGTTCAAGCTATTAGCTTTTGTTGTTAATGTCATTGGTAACCCACTTTTTATTATTGTTAAAGATGGAGGGATTATAAGTGACGTAATTTGGAACAGTTTCTGTCAGCAATACTGCAGTATATGGGTGTTTGGCACAGTTTCTGTCTGCCGTGTTTCAGTATATGGGTGTTTGGCACAGTATGTGGGTGTTTGGCACAGTTTTTAAACGGGTCAAAATAATCTATACTTCACCGTCCTCAATACGTAATTTAAACGGGTCAAAACTGTTTTTTTTTGCTGTCACAATTTAAACGGGTCAAAATTGCTGTGTTTCAGTACAACCTGTTGTTCACTGTCTGCAATTTAAACGGGTCAAAACTGGTTTTTTTGCTGTCACAGTTGGTGAACGGGTCAACACCAGGTTCAATGGTGATGGAGGTAGGTGACCGGGATCATTATTAGCAGTCATGAAATGAGAAAGTAGCTAGGTGACCGGGATAAGCAATAGGTGATATTGAGAAGTTTATCATGAATAATAAAATGGATATGCAATTAAGTTGATTAGTCTTTATGTTTCTGATGTACAGAAAGATAAAAGAACAAGCTGGCAAAAGATATGGATATATTGAGACAAGGTGACAAACGAAGTTAAAGGAGATGCTACAGTAACTGGTTTTTGCGGTCACCTAGCTACTTTCTCATTTCATGACTCGAGGGTTGATGTAATACTTGACTTCCTCAAAAGGAATGACTTGGCTAAGGTGGCTTTTCCAAGTGAGATTGATAAACTGTCTGCCCTATAATTTTTTCCCCTTTCCTTTTCAGTTAAGAACTTAAGAATGATTCTATTTGTTATATTAACTCTAACCCGTGTGTAAAAATTTATAACATGTTAAAAGAATGATGAAACACATTAGATCAGAAGTTTCTATTAGCATATATCTTTTGATGAAACACATTAGATCTAAAGGTATGTAAACATATTGCGTACCACATTATTTTTAAAAGATAAAGAGTTTATAACATGTTATTTTCGTCTGGCATGTATGGTAATCACATATGGAATACAATATTTCTACCCTATGCACGAAATCAGATGGTAGAAGTTTAACATAGCCATTCCAAGTTGTGCAAGAAGGTTGTTCACTGTTCCATAACTGAGAACAAGGGAACGTGAAAACAAAACAAAAAAGACATTGTCACCAACTATTGGCATTTTAATTGTCTTGTGAGTATAAATTAACTGAAATACGAACTTGCAATTTGCTAGACTGAAGTAGCATTGTTGTAGCAAGCCTATGAATGTAGATGCTAAAAAGGGCCTCTTTTCATAAAAACACTCAAGAAGGGTTCGTATGAAGATGGCGTCTGGTGCCATGGTTAAAATGAACATGAAAAAAAATAACGTACGAAATTAATTTGTAAGGATATTGGAGCATTTAAGATGGGATTACAATAAAAAAAAAAGACTATAATACCCTTAAAGTAAATATCTAATTAATTAATATTATTATCTAATTAATTAATGTTATTTATTTTGATCTCATCTATCAAGCTTGATCCAACGGTCCACGTGTGTACCTATTTTATCTATTTTAAGCTTGTACACCACATGAACGCAAATCTATATATATATATATATATATATATATATATATATATATATATATATATATATATATATATATATCTTCTAATAGGATGGTAATGGGTTTTCTCAATTTTTTGCAACATAAACATTGCACATGCCATTTAGTAAAACAAAACAAGAACCCAATGCTCTAACCTCAAGATCATCATCAACATTTCTTTGATTTTTCATTTTCATTTCTATATAGACAATGGAGAACAAATGAGTAGTAGGCAATGGAGAATAAATAGTTTTTTTTTTTTTTTTTTTTTTTTTTTTTTTTTTTTTTTTTTTTTTTTTTTTATATAGGCAATGGAGAACAAATGATAACTTTCAAGATATGCACAAATCAATCCTATATTTAAATTCATTTACATTTCATTCTTGCCATGTATAGATTCATTTACCTTTCATTATTTTCAATTCTTCAATTCTTGCCATGTATATTCATTTACGTTTCATTGTTTTCAATTCTTGCCATGTATAGATTAATTTGCTGTGTTCCTAAGTCAACGTGATGGATAGCTAGTCAAAACATCAATGTGTAAACCCATCTTTAATACTTTCCTAAGATACTTAAGATTGAGAATACCACTTGACTTTTGAAGACTTTTATGTTTTTTCATTTTTCACATTTGACCATTTTACTTTTATAGATAGTTTAGATTGTCTAATTTCATCTTATTAATCGGATCTAAAAGCTTTGATATATATAGTAATCATGCATGTTTGTTTTGTATGTCCTCGTGATTCACATCATCTACCAGCTAACAATATTTCATAGAAACTGTTGGTCCTATTCATAGATGGACTTAGAATTTTTGGGAGGGTGTTGTACAAATATATATATATTTTTTATCATAATTACTAAAAATTATACCATAAATAATTTGTTAGTCAAGCTAAAGTTGCACTATAAAGAAAATAGCACGAAATCAGGGGTTTCACATACAAAAAAATAACACATTTTGAGAAAAAATAACACTGCGTGACCTAAAACACACCCGGCATACATGTAGGTCCATCCCTGGTCCTATTGTTCATCTCACTTTTTTGGTGTACGGAACATTATATTTTCCATCATCTGATTCAAGATTCACAATGAAACTTGATTAACAAGGTGTCATATTTACAAATGGGTAAATTGCAAATTATGTCCTTGATGTTTTCTGAAAACACAAGGAATACCCTGAGACGAAATTTGTTGCAAGACAGCTACTAATGTTTACTTTTCTACTCCATCCGTCTCAAAATTATAGTCCACATTTTCTTTTTGGGATGTCTCAAAATAATTGTCCACTTTCCCTTTTAAGTAAAAACTAGAGAATATATTAGGGGAATATTCTCTTTTAGTGGTTGAGATTTATAGTGGCCTCATTTTTATTAAACTTTGTGATTTCTCTCTCATGAGAATAATTTTGAGACGGAGGGAGTAGTTTTTTTGTAAAACAGCTACCGATAGGCACTTTTTGCTAACGAGCGTTAGTTATCTCGTTAAGTGGCCCCACCCCTGAGGGTATTCTCGTCATTTCACTAGCTAAATATGTAAATGAAAACTTAACTTTCAAAATACTATTCATCATCTTCTCTCTTTAATTTTCTATTGAATTTATATTTAATTGTAAACAATTATCAAGAACATAATATCAATCCCGCCAAAATTAACTTAAAATAGTAGGCTTGCAATTCATGAACTTCTTGTAAGTGCAGAAACGGTTTCTATTGACAGCTTGCACTCCTGCTTGTCCAATATTCTAGTTGCCAGCACCTGCTTGCCCGAAAAGCGCCGCGGCTCTGCCGCCATCAATCAACTTCTGGATCGCGGTCGGGGTCATCTTCCTAGGTGGCATAATTCTATCAATCATTACAAATGTACAACACTGTAAGTATTTGATTAACGTAACAGAATCATAACACAAAGTAAACAACACAATGATACATCATAATATAACGTACATTCAACATCATAAATAGTACATCACCAAAATACATCGTAGATTCGATACTTGTCATAAGTCTTACAAGATATGCAAAACGACTACAAGTTTCTTATCAAAATCTACTAACTGAAACTAGTCAGTTTAGTACGTACAAGGTAAACTACTACTACAATACTAAACTACCATAATAACGATGATCACTAATATCTACTGACGGTCTCATCCGTATGTAGCCAAGACATCAACACTGTCATCAAAGCGGAAACGCGCCATCCTATCATAGTACGCCTGCCACTTCATGGCATGGATCTCATCCCTCAACTCCTGAATACTACACTGGTAGTGACAACTATCGATATCAGTGAATGCCGCTCCAAGATCTAACCTCTCCATAATCTTCTCTACCTCTGTCATCCTCTGCTCTAACGACGCCAAGCGCTCCCGAGTCTTTGAATCTACCGTCTCTGTAGAACTCAACCTCGCAGCCTGCTCATACAACTCCACATATAAATCACCTGTAGCTCTCCTATCTCACTTAATCTCCTTCTTCAACTCTAAAACCTCAGACTGTCGCGTACACAATCGTCTGGACATCGACATATAACGGTCCTGGCACCAAGAGATGTCCTGCCTCAAACGACTAGGTAGGGGCAACTCGTTGTGCAGTCGAAGACTCGCCGATCTCAAACGTAGACGTCACTTCTGTAGCTAGAGCATGACCCAATGCATCTGAAGTATCAGACTCATAAGTAATGTCCGACACTGCTGGGGAAGGTGGCATGGGGAGAGCCTCCTGCTCCTCCTCCAACGGCTCCTCGTCATCATCATCATCATCATCATCATCATCATCATCATCATCATCCATCTCATCATCATCGTCCATCTCCTCATCATCGTCCATCTCATCCTCCTCCGGGTTAGGTACATCAATAAGGTGTGGGTCCTCCTCTGGACTCGGTGGTGCAAGTGGGTGATCAACGGGTGCATCTGATAACTGATTGGTAGGGACTGATGTAGGCATAATACTCTACATGGAGTATCGGGAAAAGTATAAAAATTCTAGCAAAATTTTTATAAAAATAGTTTTATATGCAATGAGATAGCAGCAGAAAATCCAAACATATGATAGTGCAAAAACATGCACACATAAAAGTTTAAGTAAAGCAATCAAAGAGCGAAGTGGCACGGAGGGCTGATGGCTATCGATTTCGAAAACGTTTTGACACAAACAAAAATGTTCATATTCGAGTATGACCTTGTTCTCTATAAACAGTGGCTCTGATACCATTCTGTAACACCCTCAACTCGGAATATGGCAGCGGAACTGAGCTTGGGGTGCTACGTGAGGGGTAAGACAGTCACATCCATAGAAAACGATCTCATAACGAGACGTTTTTAGCAAAACATATCATTCGAATAAAAAATTTAATATTTAGAGTCTAAAAGACTCTTATCGCAAGTTGCAGCGGAATTAAACATAGTTTGCAGCGGAGATCAAAGATAGTTTGTAGCGAAAATAAAAGACACAGTTTTAAAAGATTGTTCGAATGATATGATAGTAGGGATAGATAGTAAAGCCCATGATAGCCATCATCAGTCTTCAGCCACTCCTGGTGCTTACAAACATGCATCAATTATCTGAGATAAAACATGCTAAAAAGTCAACACAAAGGTTGAGTGTAATCCATAGGTTTAGTAAATAATAGTTGAGCACAAGATGTTGGTTGTGCATATAGAACATGGTGAAACGACGGAACGAGGGAAACCGAAGATTGCCGGACTTAGTGACCCAAGGATTGGGACGATTGATAGGAAGATGAAATGTGAGACGTGTATGGCGAATATGGCTGAGTGTCCGGGTCATTTCGGACATCTTGAGCTTGCCAAACCTATGTTTCATATTGGATTTATGAAGAGCAAAAGTAAATGTGAAGGTGGTGATGAAATCGATTCCCAAAACCAGGACGGCGATGAACCAGTAAAGAAGAGCCGAGGGGGCTGTGGGGCCCAGCAGCCGAAGATTACCATTGAAGGTATGAAAATGGTTGCCGAATACAAGCAGCAGAAGAAGAAAAATGATGAATCGGAACAGCTTCCTGAGCCGGCTGAAAGAAAGCAGCAGCTTTCTGCAGAAAGAGTATGATCCTGTATCTCCTCACATATCATTATAAATGTTCACCTGGTGTGTTTCTTTCTTTCTAATTGCTAATAATCGTCGATGTTCTCCAGGTTCTGAGTGTATTGAAGCGGATAAGTGATGAAGATTGCTTGCTCTTGGGGTTGAACCCCAAATATGCTCGTCCAGATTGGATGATCCTGCAAGTACTTCCAATACCACCACCTCCAGTTAGACCATCTGTGATGATGGATACATCCGCTCGGAGTGAGGCAAGTTTCCTGTTATGTGTGTGTCAGCATTTTGTGCATAATGTACAGTATAAATTAACAAATGGTTGAGATGACGGAGATAGGATTAGCCGGGTACCGTAGTCGGACCCGTGATGTTGTAGTTTGTTAAGTGGTTGAGATTTGGATTTGACGATGGGATTATTGATACTATTGTTTACACGTTGAAGTTGTGGTTGTATGAAACACATTCTTTTGATATATATGAAATTTGCTCTTTTGCTATTTGTGTATTTATTTGTATTATGAGATTAACTGTTATTTAATGCGTGGATATTAGTAATTTTATAATTTTTTTTTTAAAAAAAAATTTGAACCATGACACGCAAAAACGGTGTCATAAAAGGGTGTCATAAAAGCGTGTCATAAATTCATGACGCGCGAATGCGTGTCATAAAGATTTATGACGGGTCGATTTATGACACCAAAAAGTGTGTCATCTGACCCCTTTTATGACACGCAATGCGCGTCATTAAAGGCCTTTTTTCTAGTAGTGGCATCAAGTAAGAAGTTCCTTGTCAGTAATTTTAACAATTACAAAATGGTCGATTCTAGACCTGTCATGGAACAATACAATGAACTTCTTAGTATACTTGGTAGATTCACACAACACAAAATGAACATGGATGAGACTATTTCAGACTCTTGTGTCATTGATAAACTCCCTCCTTCTTGGAAAGATTTCAAGCATTCTTTGAAACTTAAGAAGGAGGAATTAACTCTTGTTGAGTTGGGCAATCATTTGTGTATTGAGGAATCTCCCAGGGCGCAAGACAGTGACAAGCAAAAGAGTAGCAATGCTACTGGTCCATCAGTTGTCAATATGGTGGAGCATAACAACTCTACCAGGTACAATGACAACAAGGGCAAACGTAAACATCTGGATAACACCAAAGCTGATTTTAACAAGAAGCCAAAAGCTACTTGTTGGAAGTGTGGAAAACCTGGACACTTCAGAAAGGATTGCAAGGGTGTTAAAGTTGGCAACAAAGCCAATGGATCAGGCACAAGTGGATCAGGGAATGGTAATATCAATTCTCTAAAAGGTCAGAATATATTTAATAAGTCTTTTCAGATTTATTATGTTACATATATATCTGAGGCATACTGTTGGGAATTAAATGTTTCTGACTTAGTACTACTGGAAGAATACACTAACAGTACAAACTGCTAGTGTATAAGTGAAGACTGCTGAAGAATAACTAACAGTACAAACTATGATGTTAGTACTGCTAGTGTATTAAAGAAGGTATTGTTGCATGGATAACTGCTTTAGAAGATATTGTAGAGGATAAGTATGGAATGGATCTTTTGTATATCATAATTAGTTAGAAATATACGGTAGATACTTATCTTATAAATGACTCCTTAAGTCTATAAAAGGAGATCCTAGGTTAGATGTTTATGTACGAGTCATACAAGTTTTGTTAAGATTCAAAGTCATTGTAACCCTAGTGATATTGAGATCACTCGTATTATTCTTCAATAATATTGAATCGTTTGGTGTTAAATCAACCAAAACCTTCTAGAGTATTGTTAAGTAGATTCCGCATACTTAACAGTATAACCTCAAAGTATCTTAAACACATCATAAATGTAACACCCCAACCCAACAAGGGTCAAAATGTCACATTATGGTGTCGATCAGAACATAATATACGCAAGCGAAAGACTTTTACAAATACTAAGGTTACAAAAGTTCAAAATGAAACTAAGGACATAATAAGTCTAAATAATAATGACTATCAACTAGAGTACAAATGTAAATGGAAGATAACTCCAAAGTCTAATCCATATACAAAGGGGGGTCTATCGCCAGGGTGGTCCACTAAGAGCTTCTATGCACACTTCACTCAATCCTCAGCTTCCAACCTAAACCTGCCGCAGGAAAAGAAATGCGGCTGAGCTTAAAAAGCCCAGTGAACAGATATAAACAAATGAAAGGTAATAAGTGTATACGAAATGAATAAGCGATTGAATCCAAGAGAACCTGCTAAACAAGATGTCAAACAAAATATGGAACATGATAAAGAAATGAAAACATAGTGATGAACATAAAGTGGATATCAATATCAAGGGAATGCCCAACAAATCATATAACAAATTGTACATGGAGTAGCTAGCTCGATGTACCAAATAGTGAAATGGGGTGTATTGCACACACACAAGTCCATTCACAATCATATATCAAATCATAACTGAACAAATACCTAGGATGCATTCATATGCTCCCTTCAAAACATATATACATATGCCAGTTCTAGACTAAATATACATACAATATACACGGGCCAGGTGCGCTATATATAGCAATATAATCAAATGGGAACGCAGTGGACAAAAACCCGCCTCCACTGACAGCGTCATTACCATTGGTGCATCAATGGCACGGTCATGGACTCCTCATGACTGGCTACAAATATGGGCAACATAAATAGGCATAACACATGAAATATAATGCTAAGGGATAAATACAGCTCAGATAATAGCTATATAAATAGAATATAGCATGAAATGAATAATCAAACGAATAGTAAATAAATATGGATCATATAAAATGGAATCATATCAGACGGATCATTGCAAATGGATCATAACATAGCAAACGAATCAAAGTCAAGGATCAAGAAGTCATGAGAAATCCCTACTGAAAAGGGATAGAATATATGTACCTTAAACCGCAAATGAAACCATATCACAAAGATCGGAAGTTACTCCTTCTTCAGCGAATCTACACGAATTAATGACCGTCTTATTATTTAAGAACTATTTCATAAGTTATTACTGATTCATCACTTGTTGTTGAGCAGAGTAACATATTAGGGTTTCCTTCTATTTTAGAAACTTTCCATTTTTAGTAACCTTCCATATTTAGTAACTTTCCATAATTAGTAACTTTCCTAAATTAGTAACTTTTCATAATTAACAAGTTTCCATCATTAGTAAGTTTCCCGATTTAGTAAGTTTCCAACCTCGGGTCACAATTCACAATTTAACAACTTAGGGTTTCATTATCAAAAATTAGGTTAACATATGACCAAAAGTATCCGCATTAATGTTACAAATGTTATTTAGGTCAAAACACATTAAATGGGGTTAGGTTACACTAAATCCTTAACTTATAATATAGTTCAGATTTTATCTTATTCTGGTCCTGAATTTTATGAATTTTAAACCATAATTAAGTGTCTACTAGGAAGCTAAAATTTTTATAACAGATACCTATACACGTTGGACACTTACTGTAATTTTCTAAGATTTTATTTCAAAGTGATAGTACCCTTCAAAAAATCATTTTCCCAAACCTGCCCAGAAAGATAACTGCACAGAAACCCAGAAAGTTTTCACTTGCTTACCCTATTAGAACCCTTCAGAAAAATCTATAAAAAATCCAGTAAGTCCCTCACATCCTGGATATTATACCTTTAAAAGAATACCTCTTAATTCCTCTCCGTTTGGAAATGAAAATTCAAAAACACCAACTGAATTTCCAGACTCCTAAACTCAGGATTGACATCTAATGTTATAAAAATCAAAAAGTCATCTTCCCGACCTCCAAAAATTATGAAATTTTATATACAGATAGTACACAACCTGAACTTAGTTTTAGGCTCAAAAATCACCCAAAAACACATAGGCAACATTAGTTTAGACATCCATCATTTCGACCCAATTTCTGGACAGCATTACAAAAAAAAACCCTAACCCTAACCAATGCAGGATAATGTTGGAGAATGCTCGTGTCATAATCACTAATTATATGGCTAGACATATGTGAGCCTATGGGGTCACACACTTATACACAGAGACACCATTTTATAGATTGTATTTATCGTATTTACAATATATAAACGACTACGTAACTCTAGATCAATAACGGGCCATTAAATACTAAGTTAGACTTAGTGTTTTTGGACTGGGCCAACAACGGGCAAGCCCATTGTGGGCCCTACATATGGCCGGCCTCTAAGGAGCTTGAATGGGAAGTTTTGTTTCAAATATTGGTCAAAGATATTAGAGTGATTTACTCCTAATTATCATTAACCAATTAACAAAAATATAATCCTCCCTCCTCCATTATTTTTGTACGGCACAAGAAAAAAAAGAAAACAAGGGTTTTTCATTTTGATCTTCTTCACTCTAGTATCTTGTTTATTCAAGGGTGATTGATTGGTTACGGGTTGATAGACTAGCATCGGGTGGTGATCAAGGACGTGTAGTGTGGATACACATAGAGGTGATCTCCATTGATCACTTGGGTTTCATATAGTAGTCGACACATTGGTTTTGTTGGTGACTCCCGGATCACGCTACAAAGGTATAACTTATGTGTTTATTTATTTGATTGATCATATGGCACTATGGATCCGTTGTTGGTGATGTTTATCCGCTGCGTTTATATGTTTAATATGATTATTTATTTCGTACATCACCTATAGTGGTATCACGAGCCATCATATGTTGTCATATGATCATCATGTATGCGTAAAAATGGCTAAAAACGTGTTTTTTTTAATGGATTTAAGGTGTCATTTTAAAACAGCCCCTAGGGCTTAAATATCATGAATATGTCGACCTTAATAAGGTCTTAAGATCTGGACTTTTTGATCCTATGGCCATTTGTTATGCATATATTCATTGTTTACTTGATCGGTACCCGTAAAATGGCCTAAAAACGTGTTTTTTAAGAGATTTTTAACCTGATTTCTAATCAGCCCATGAGGCTTATTTTTCTGAGGTAAAATGGTGTTAAGAAGGTCCTAATATCAGTTGGTTATGTGTCTATGGCCATTTGTCACGCGGACCATTCGGGGTTTTAATTCTTGTTAATTATTTCTTCGATTTGTTGGCTAACAATTTAATTCTTGTCATTTATTTTGTTATCCATGGCAAATACATGCATGTTTGTCCATGGAGTTAGCCAACACCTTTTAATGATCATAATTGTATGTATTATTATGTGTATATGCAAAGCCGATGAAAACCTTGACCACTTGTGCGTTGTGATTGTGATTGTTGGTTGCATTTTTTTCTTGTTTTGGGGTTTTGCCATTGTTTCGGCACTTATGTAATGTAATTCATTTTTGGTGTAGCCATTGTTTGGGCATTTTACAGTAGATACAAAGTAGATTAGTTGTATTTTACTTTATATGTATTGTAAACAAGAGCTTGGAAGCAAATGGCGAAAGATTGAAGAGTTGTAGACCGAAAGTTGCTGCTGGACACCTGTTGGGAAAACGTGATTTCCCGCTGATTGGTAAGGTATTTTTTGTAAATTTTTTTTTCCAGGTCCTCAAGACATAGGGCTACAACTTTGTCAACTGGGCCGAACGATGAGGAGGTCATCTTCAATGACTTATTGGGCTCGCAAAACAGAAAATCTGGGCTGGCAGATTCATTATTTCATGTGCATTATGGGCCTTAACTTGCCCAATATTGTCTTGGGGCAAGTGGGAGCCCTCCGTGTGGTTGTGCTATGTGTCCCTAGTTGACTCTTGGTTCTCGTGATGGCTCACGAGGCCAAGCATAGGATTTTCATCGGTTGAGGCTTTGCATATTGTGGTTGTATGTTTGGTTGGTTGTTTTTATGTATGTTGTGACTACATGTACAACGAAAAATGTTTTCTTAAAACTTGAAACTAAACATAAACCATTTTGAACTAAGTCTTATGATTTAGTTTAGCTAAGTTTAAATATGATTTGAAACTTAAAATTCATTGTTTTCTAAATAACACTTAAACTAGTTAAGATTGTTTATTTATTGATTTATTGTATTGTCCAAACTTAATAATCCACTTAGGATATATATTAGTTTTGAAAATGGACAACTTGACACACATAAATTAAAACAATGATTAGACTTAAGTTAAGAAAAGTTTTTAACTTGTGCTACGAAGAATGAATGCATGCTTCTTTCGTACACATTTTTGATCCACATCAAAACAATTTACCCGTCAAAATTTAAGTCATGCCGTCCAATTATGAGAACACTTGCAATTACCTTTTAGCATCTGGTCAGACCTAGGCTGAATTGTAACCCAAGGTGACTATTCTCACATGGTCAGACCTAGGATTATTCTCACAGTTTTCAAATTGGATGACTTAATCGAGTAGTGTGGTCAGACCCTTACCCGAGGTAAAGATGGGACTAAACATGCCTACATGACACTAGTTGTTTGACACTAGATGCCATGAGTCCCATAAGGATCTAAGAGTTGTACTTGTAATACAATTGGTGATCGTCACCTACCTATTGAATCCATCATTTCTAGTAGATCAACTGCATTAATGGTCGAACCTCAATGAGGATCTTAGCCTTTTCGTAAATTAATTGTTTTAAATTGTAAACATGGGGTAGTTAAATTACAAAAGGATAATTATCGAAAATACTAAATATGAACTTTGTAAATTCAATTAATGAATTAATGCAACACAAACCGTAAACAAAGAGTTTGTTCTTTTCTTGTTAAAAGGACGAACTAAGTCGTTCTTTCCTTGTTAGAAAGAGACTTACTCCTATCCTTTTTCTTTATGAGGAAAAGCTATAATAGGAATATTTGAATTTTCCTAATTCTAATAAAACTCAATGAACACCTACTCTAGAAATCGTGATGTCTTGTAAAAGTCAAAACGGTTAAGTATGGTTACACATCTTATTCTTCCAAGATTGTTTCATAACCCTAGTTTCGGTTTTGAAACCTTTAAGAAGTATAAGATATTTGGATAACTAGAGAACACGTACATTTGACTTGACCTCTTTGGTCAGACCTTAGGGCCATTTCAACCCATGGCGAATTTTGCTTATTGGTCAGACCTTTGGCGATATTTGCATGTTCTTGCTTGGTCGACTTATTTCGTACTAGCTACCATACCAAAATGAGTTCAAATAATTAGAAGACGGAAATATCAATAAACCGCAAAGTGGTAAAGGCAATTACTAGCATGATAACCTAGCAGTTTGTCATAACCCAATAAACCCACTATGGTCCTACATACCCTTGGGGTGAAGTAGACCAATAATGGAGGAAATGCATGCCTATTTTCAAGTTAAAATTCCAATGATGGCTAGCCCATCATCTATATGTTAGAACTTGATGCACTTCCTTGAATACCTAAGTACATGTTTACTAGTCAAAGTGACTCACATTAGCAATAATGTGTAGATATTCAAAGAAAGATGGAAAGTATCCAATCGCCACTCAATCTCCACTGGTGACGTAACACTTTTAAATGTTGTCTAATCCAGTGGGAGCTACGTGATTATTTTACTGGTGATGAAACACATGTAATGTTGTCTAATCCAGTGGGAGTTGTAAGCTTTGATACCTTACAACTTGCCTATCTTATTTCTAGATTGTCTTGAAATAATACATTACTTTCGACATGTTAAGTATCATAGTTTATATAAGAACCATTGCATAAATTTTATTAGATAACTTGTCGCGTTCCTGATGTTGCTTCCTGAAATGTTATCTATAAAATCGTTATGCATGATTCATTATTAAAACGATACAGTTCTACATATCTATATATTTTGATTTTGACTAAAAATCATATGTTATCTTAGACATTGTCATATTGCTCATACAAACACACGAGCGTAGTGGTGCTTGTATACTCTCATGATGTTGTGCCATGCACAAGTGGGAGAAATCTCAATTGTGTGCAAGGTACAACATATAACAATATGACTAATAGTTTCTCTTGACTGAAAGGTAAGAAACAAAGATTCTACTAGGACTTCTACACATAAAATGTAGGTTGCCCTAATTAGAACAAACATCAAGATAACATGAAAAGCTACTTCTACATATTCACTGAATTGTTTAGTAAATATGATTATGTTTTCTTGTAAAGCCATAATCATGAAGTATGAAATTAACTTGAATTTACTATTGAGGCCAAGTGTCGGCGCTCGAAATTACTTTAGTTGAATATGTTTAGGTCTCTTGTAAAGACACAAACATAATTTCCGTTATTCGTTGAAAGACTTATAACGTAAAGTAAGACGTTGAGTTGTTATGTCTTCTTGTTAATACATGTACACTTACGACGTATAATATTAAATGTTTATGTTTTCTAGTCAAAACATGCACATGATGTAAAGTATGCAATAGGCTAAAATTACTATTGATGCCATCTGGTTTGACTTGGTTGGTAGATATCTAAGCCCAAAAGTATATGTTCATCTAATGAGTTGTGTGATAGTCTCACAACATCAGTCCTCATGGAATACCACAACTTTATGGTATGTCCATCATGGAAAATCAAACCATATTGATATTGTTTGATCTTTGATGACTTAAACTGTTTTACCTCCAAAGCTATTAAGGTTAGAAATTGGATGTGCCATGTGTACACTCAATATGATTCCAACCCAGAAGGAATTTAAGACACCATTGTATTATGGCATGAGATGAATCTCATTATGTCTTAATTGAAGTCCTGAATTTGTCAACTACTTAAGAATAAGTAATTAACAAACTAGAGTCAAGAACTAACGGTGTATTTTGGATGTCCCACTTGAAAACAATTTATTGTTGCTCAAGGTGCTGAGTATCTAGAGATTAGTCTCTACATACAAAAGCAAGTGGGAGTACCTTTAGACCTTGAAGTTATTCAAGAACTAAATACACAACCTTCTGAGTACACTTGCTAATGTCATACTAAGGTTGAACATGCATATGTTAAACCATAGATTGATATCTCTCATTCATAAATCCGCAAGGATATCTCTTGCACCTGAATGATATAATTTTATATCAATGCTGAGGGACATAAGTTAGAGGATCATGGTGAACCTGCTAACTACTGAGATGCATTATCAGATATTGTATCTGATGAGTAGCTCAAAACTATGAATGTTAAGATGCAGTCCTTGAAAGACAATCACTCATGGAGTTTGATTGATCTCTTACCAAATCAGTTAGACTGCGAGGTCAAGAATGAATTTCTTGAAGAGAAAACTCAATAGGACAACCTTGTACACGCATTTAATGCACGCGTAGTAAAAAGTGTTTACTCATACTCATATTTGACTGTGAGTAAATCTTTCTATCTACAAACATTAAATGTATAAAGATGATTAATTGTCATACTTGTATTCATGTAAATGAAATATGACAATCGGATATCAAAACACCTTTCTTGTTGATTACCTTTGCGAGGACGATGAGTAATCAAAGGGGTTTATGAATCCATATAATCTTTATTATGTATGCAAGATAAAAGAATCCATGTGTGGATTAGATCATGCATCTAGGAGCAGAGATCTTGAGTTAATTATAAAATCATTAATTTGATTTTGATTAATAAGATTACTCCTAAGTACACTGAGAGCAAGTTGGAGCACTCTATTTATTTTCTTAAATATCATATGTCATTAACATATTAGAAACAATATTCCATCTAAGCTAGATTTTAATCCTTAGCTTGGAATGAAGTTTCTCTTGAGGGATTTATAAAATAAGACACACAACCTTGTTATATATATATATATATATATATATATATATATATATATATATATATATATATATATATATATATATATATATATATATATATATATATATATATATATATATATATATATATGTTTATTAGAATAAACATAAGCGGTTATTAAAGTCTAAACACAATATGACACATTATTGAGGGGAATCTCAATGACCAATCTCACTTGATGAGATTGAACACATGAAAGGAAATCTTAAGTTTGACTAAAGGATTCATCATGTAAGTCATATTACGCAGTGGACTACATTTATCATTTGCATGAATGCAAGATGAGTGAATGACAACAAATATCTAAGTGAATGTCATTAGATAATTGTTAAACGAACATTAATAATGGACCTACAAAGTACCAAAGATATGTTCAAACGTTTACGGATATTTGAGGAGCTTTGTTTTGTTTGCATATGCTGATGCTTATTTAACTAAGATAATACTCAACCCTAGTCATGGTAGGATGCCATCATGAATGATGACATTGCTGACTAGATGTGCTCGACTGGGAGCAGTAATGCGTTATACATTAAAAGAATAAGAATACTTTATAGTTTGAGAAACTATTCAGATGACTATCTAAAGTAGGTGTTTGCTGGCTTCAAACACCCTATGGAATGTAATGTTGCGATACTCGTCTTGTACTTGAATGTGCACATACAAAGGACAATCATCATTCAAACCTTTCATGAGTTTTGAAACAAGTATTCTCAAAGTTTACTCAGATGACTACTTGTTGTCTTGTACAACATGATTCGATCATGGTGGGAACATCGGATCCCGACCTATGAGTAGTCTTATGCATATCTGTTTTTAGTATTTGGATAATGGAACTGTAAGCAGTCGTATTATACAATGAATTGATATACCGGGTATGATCGTCTTCATTTATACTACTGTGTTCTATATTTGCATGTTTAATCCATGAATAATTTATTTATTCTAAAATTATCCATTGTCGGTTGACGATACGGGAGTATCATCAAATTAAGACAAATGTGAGCGTGTTGGTGATTTATTTGCCACACTCACATGTTGTTCATTGTGATGAACCTACGAGTATTCACTATATGGATCGTCGTCAATAGTGAATCTCGCAAGAGGTTATGTCTCTTATCCTCAGACTTGAGATGCAAGCAGGTCTTGCATGTGTGGAATTTCATTCCTTGATATGGTTAAACGCTGTCCTGAATAAGGTAGTTATAAAGGCCATTTTCAGGAGTGATATGAAGCATGTGAATGACACGTGTAGTCAAAATGGGATTTGTTCCTCCACTTGTTTTGGAGTTAGATACTATTGGGCCCCTCGATGAATTGAACAGATGTTTGTATGGCCGTACCCAAATGAGATTAAGATGAATCTTAAATCCACTTGGTAATCTTGTTCAATATCTATATCGAGAAACATAATAGTTGAACTATTAGAATGACTTTTGATCCATGTCTAATATTCAACAAGGTATCTGCAACAAAAGGATAGATGACATATAAACCATCTGAAATGAGACGTTTAAGAAACTACCCTCACATATTTCTAGGGGCATTGGCGTGTTGCTAGATGCTAACCTTTGCTTGTATAATTACTTGGTTATTATGACGTCGCAAGTGGGAGCAGTTGGAGAATGCTCGTGTCATAATCACTAATTATATGGCTAGACATATGTGAGCCTATGGGGTCACACACTTATACATAGAGACACCATTTTATAGATTGTATTTATCGTATTTACAATATATAAACGACTACGTAACTCGAGATCAATAACGGGCCATTAAATACTAAGTTAGACTTAGTGTTTTTGGACTGGGCCAACAACGGGCAAGCCCATTGTGGGCCCTACATATGGCCGGCCTCTAAGGAGCTTGAATGGGAAGTTTTGTTTCAAATATTGGTCAAAGATATTAGAGTGATTTACTCCTAATTATCATTAACCAATTAACAAAAATATAATCCTCCCTCCTCCATTATTTTTGTACGGCACAAGAAAAAAAAAAGAAAACAAGGGTTTTTCGTTTTGATCTTCTTCACTCTAGTATCTTGTTTATTCAAGGGTGATTGATTGGTTACGGGTTGATAGACTAGCATCGGGTGGTGATCAAGGACGTGTAGTGTGGATACACATAGAGGTGATCTCCATTGATCACTTGGGTTTCATATAGTAGTCGACACATTGGTTTTGTTGGTGACTCCCGGATCACGCTACAAAGGTATAACTTATGTGTTTATTTATTTGATTGATCATATGGCACTATGGATCCGTTGTTGGTGATGTTTATCCGCTACATTTATATGTTTAATATGATTATTTATTTCGTACATCACCTATAGATAAAACCTCTAACACATCCCTAATTACGTTTTAATGATCAAACATGTTTAATTACTGGAACTTTAATAAACCCTAATCATATCAATCAATTGTAGTTACATGAAAAAAATTAAAAACAAAAGATGTTTAAGAAAATATGTGATTAATCATACCAAACCTTCGCGGGATTATCACGAATCTTGATCTTGAGTTCTAGATGACAAACAATTATGGAGGCTAGGTTTTTTTGTTTTTTTTTCTGTATTTCGTTTATGGGAGGGGGGGGGGAACACTGATTTTTGTTTTTTCATTTTTATTATATATTTTTATTTTTTTTCTTTTGGGTTGGATCAATTATAGTTGTGCTTGGATTTGGTAAGTAACAAACTTAGCCCAAAACCTTATATATATTTAAAATGTTGTTCCCTTTACACACTTATAAGTAACTACAAAGTTAATCTAATTGTGTTTATGACTGAGATTAATGTAATGATTAATTATAACAAATAAGTAAAACGTAAATATAAAAAACACAAGTTTTTCAACGTTTAAATTCTTATTAGAAATCAATCAAAAGAATCTATTACCCAAGTGTTTGCGGAATAAACACTTGGGATCGAATAGACAAGGTATGGTGTGTTCTGCTCTCTAAACTCAAGCTATGCTTTGAGTGGCAACAATAATGACCCACTGAGCTATCTCAGGGATGTGGTTACTCTTTGGAGGAGAAAAGTAGTTTTGTGAAAGTCTAAGCTTTTAATGCACAAAACTTAACCCACTTTTCTCCTATCTGTTCCTATTTATACACAAGTATATAAGAGCACCTATGATTAAAAAATACAAAAAGAATAACCTAGCGTGTCTGACAACTACAACAGTATTTGTCATTTCCAAGAACCAATAGGAATAGGCTAAAAGTCTTTCCGAGTGTCAGGTCTGACACTTCTTGACTTTAATCCGTTTTAGGGAAGGTTTGTTTCTGGCCCGATAAGACTTCTCCTTATCCTCTCAAACTCTTCCCGCCTAATCCCGCTTTTCTTTCAGACTTCTGATTCTTCAGTCTAGGTCTTAAGTCTTCAGTCTTCAATCATTTATTGTTGTTGAGGAGACTGGGGGTTCAGTGAGTTCTTGTCAAATACTCACTGAACCCATTACCTTCTTCTTTGGCTTAAGTGACACTCAGGGAGTTCCGCCTCACTGAATGGTGAATTTTTCTTCTTAGACTCATCCTAAGCATCTTGAAGGTAACTCACTGAGTGACTGTTCACTCAGTGACTTGAGAGTGTTTAAGGTTGATTAACACTTGGCTAATTTTTGTCCAAATCCTGTTTTCAGGACGCTTGGGTACTGACGGACCCAAAAATCTCCCTTTATTTCTATATAAATTATGCCTAAGTGTTTTGATCAGTTATGAGTGAGCAAATGGACTTCTTCTCATACTGAATAAACTAGAAAGCTATGAAAGGATACTGATATAACAAAAACATGGGCCATCATTTTATTAATATCATTACAAAGTCCTAACATCTAACATAATACTCAGGGTTCTTGTACTCCGCCTTCCAAGATACCCAAGAGTTCCAGTTTAGCTTTCTTCGACACTAACACTTCTTTGTTAGGTCGCTCATTCATCATCCTATCCAACAGCTTGACAAACTCTTCATTTTCAGGGCTCTTCACTTGAAGTGACATTAGCTTGTATGCTAGGAGAGTTATCGTTTCCACAAGTTTTATATCACTGACTCGCTGAAAGGCTGGATGGTCAAACTCATCGACAAAGAAGATACCGTACTCAGGTTCCTTGATGACCAGGTTGGGGACAAACTTTACTCCCTGAGGAGGAATCTTGTCGCAATGAAGAGCAGCTATGAATTGTTCAGGCTCCTGACCCACAACTTTTCTTTTCCTCCTGGTCTTCTGAGTAGGTTCAGGGATTGACAGTCCCTGAGAAGCAAGCGCCTTCTCATGATCTATTCCTAAACTCTTAGCTACCTTCTCCATTTCCTCGTATTTAGAGTTCAGGGTTTTTAGAAGACTTGGAATGATCTTGCCTTGCTTCTTCCTCAGGATGGGCATCATCATGTCCCATTCCCTTAGCCCATAGTCTGAGAACTTGAAGGGCTTGTTTACCTCAGACTTTCTTGGTCCCCTGTGAACCGTTATGCTTATAGGCTTGGTGAGGTGAATGGTCATATAAGTGGTGGTGCCTTCTCCCTTGGTCTTTGTTATGTGCCACATATACCTCTCATAGGTTTTCTTCCTCCTTTCTTCTCTAAGCTTGGTCTGGTGATTGTGTTCCTGAATGAGGTCAGCCTGAAGCTTGAGGAATTCTTCCCCCTTGATGACCTTGTCAGTCTCCTTGATCACCTCCTTGGCAACCTCAAAAATTATAGGTCTGTTGAGTTGCTCAGCTTTTTCTTTGGCCTTTCTTTTGTCCTGTTCATCCAGGACTTCGGCCACTTCCTGTGGAGTTCCAAAGAATTTACTCCCATCATCTAAGGTGACCCAAAAAGGCGAGTCTGGATCAGGACGCCTTTCTGTTGATGCAGGAACCAATTGCAATTGGGGAGTAGATTCGTCAGTCACCATGATTCCCTTCCCTTTGTCAGTGGGAGGGGGTTGACTGGTGGATGTCTCAGGTACTTCTGTTGCTACTGCTTCAGGTTGAACAGAGATTGTAGCAACAACAAGTGCAGAAGATGAAGGTTGAGGAGTAGGATCATCAAGTTTCTCCCCCTCAACAGATGCTGGAACTTCAGTGTATGCATCTGTTGACTGAGGAGGTGGGGTAACCGGAGAGGCCTGAAGAATTGACAGGATGCTGGAGACCATCTTCTT
Source organism: Artemisia tridentata subsp. tridentata (assembly GCA_021014915.2). Taxonomy (NCBI): domain Eukaryota; kingdom Viridiplantae; phylum Streptophyta; class Magnoliopsida; order Asterales; family Asteraceae; genus Artemisia; species Artemisia tridentata. Next base: position 104,149,354 of record CP139504.1, read on the forward strand.
TATGCCAGTGGTCTCATTCTTCAGTGTGGACATTTCTTCTGCCATTGTAGCCTGAGAATCAGCGAGTTCAGTTACCTTTGTGGTGTAATGGGTGATCAGCTCATTATGTTTGTTGGAGAGCTGATCAAAGGCTGAGGATAGTTTGGTCAGGCACTCCTTGGAATCAGTGACTGACTGTTGAATAGAATCTTGTTGAGACCTTATGGTTTTAAGATCCACCCCGGAAGAAGCTTTAGCAGCTCAGAAATGTTGGTGGAGGTGGTCTTCTGAGTATCCATGTACTCTTTTAGCTTTGTGATCATGGTTGGGTCATCTCTCATTTCCTCCTGAATGGAATCAAGGGTCTTCAGGATATTGGTGAGCTGCTTGTCCTGTTCAGTACCCATACAATCAAGAGATTTCCTCAGGTCACTGAGTTGTTTGTCAGTGAGTTTGGCGACCTGAAGCACTTTACCCTGAGATTCTTCAACAGTAGCCCTGAAGTCAGCGTAGTTGGCGGCTGCTTCAGTATGCTGTTCCCATTTTTCTTCAGTAAGCTCATGAAAGAAAGCATGGTTGGCTTTGCGGAGAAACATTACCAGCTGCCTTTCAGTGAGTGGAAGAATATTATCGTACATCTGCAACCACTGAGGAGTAGCGGGAGCAGATGGAGTGCCTGATGATGATGATGATGTTGATGGTGTTGGATTGTGGGGTTGTTGATCCTCAGGAGGAGGAGATGATTGTTGTTGCTCAGGGTGCTGAGGAGAGTTATGTGTTTCAGTCTCCATTTCCTCCTCAGCACCAAAAACGTCTTCATCACCAAAATCGACCATTTCCTCCTCTGACACATCATCCAGCAGTCTTTTAAGATCTGCCAAAGTAGGAACCTTGTGTGAATCCGGCACCCCCTCAGAAGAGGGCTCACCTTTGTTGTGGCCAGGTTCTGACCCCTCCAGAAGAACTGAGTGTGTTTTCTCAGCCTGGTCAGTTCCTGAGAGACTGGATTCACCATGAGGGGGTTTTGGTTCCGTATCAGTGGGTGGTCGTATGCCCCCTGAGTCTTTGTCCCCATGAGTGCCTTCAAGGACTGGTGGGTGTTTTCCAGTACTATCATGAGGAAATGAGATGTTGAGGTCTGTAACACCCCCATTTTCGATATACGCAGCGAAATATAAGTTGGGGTATTACTTCAAGTATCATAGTCATGAAAATAGAAAACGACTCGAAAAGAGACATTTTAGATAAAATTGTTATCATTCATTTATTTAAATCAGAGATACATAATAGAGGTCCCAGCGGGAAGTTCTGAAATACGTTATAAAAGTTACATTATTTGTTGAATGATAATGAAATGGACACCCTTTTTATAAAAAGAAAGTCCACAGCCACTCCGTGCCAAATCTTACTTCTAGTTACCTGAGATAAAACATGCTTAAAAAGTCAACACAAAGGTTGAGTGAATCCATAGCGTTTAAAGTTATAATCAGTTTGAACACAAGCTAAGTAGAAAGTAATTCAGTAATACTGCAGTTCGTTATATATTGCCCTAAGTCTCATGGCACGCAAAACGTTAACAGGTTTCCGTTTTTACTCACATAATTAAATGAAAGTAATAATGCCCCCGAGTAGGAGCTTGTCAGACTCTTTATTGAACTAAAATAAAATTCATTGTCTATCCGGCTAACACTAAGGAAATCCATCCGGCTAGTACAAATGGGATGTCAATTCCAATAGATCTATTCACTATATTCGCGCTCACCCGAAAGTGACTAATGGTGCATGATGGAGGGTCTTTTTTTTAAAATAGGCAACAGTTAACTTAGGTAATATCAATCAGGAAAGCATACAGTAAAATACTTGTGTTCGGTTTTGTAGCATGTATCTCCCCACAAGTTTGGAAAACGTATAAAAAGTGGGACTATGAACTCACCTTTGCAGTCTGGATGGAAAACAAAATTAAATAGAGTTGATAAACGTCTCCGGCACGTAACCTGGGTTGTTATGTCAAGTTTCAGTAATCGTATTCCAACATATATATAAGTTTTAATATTCGTTTCGTTTCGTTTTGGTTAATAGTTAAATGTTAAGATGAGACAACATGAAGTCTCTTCAAAAGTTGGATAAGATTTTATCTTATTTTTCATTTTTATGTTTCCGTTTGTTCGTTATCGAGATAAATGTATTTTATTTATTAGTTTTTATTATAAATATATTTAAAATATATTTCTAATAATAATTATATAAAGTTACGCTTTTTACCCTATAGTTTCACATATTGACAGTTTATACCTCTGAACTTTCATAAAATGACAATTTTTACCCCTGAACTTTCGTAAAATGACAATTTTTACCTCTCAACTTTGGTGAAATGATAGTTTTTACCCTTGTAGTTTTGAAAATGACACTTTATACCCTCAACTTTAAGTCGTTGGCAAAAATAGTCCTTCGTTTACTATCTTTGAGATATTTACATTTTTGGCCCAATAAAACTCCATTTTTCAAAATTGGCAGATTTTACCCTTAAACTCTTTGTCGATTTCATTCTAAGTCCTAGTTATATAATTAGTTGGAGTTTTGACAGAATTTACCCTCAAAGCATTTTTCCCATTTCACTCGACATCCTTATTTTGTTTTTACGCCTTTTAAGTTTAGGAAAAAGGCGCGAATTGCTACGACTCTTTTATGAATATTGTAATAAGTTGGTAAACAACTAATTTATAGCTTATGGGCTTATCATTCGAGCTTATTAGGCTCGAATTAATTAAAAATGGGTGCGTTCGATTCAGTTTCGACAGGGCAGATTTGGGACACAATAAAAGCGAGGCAAGGCAATCTTTTTACAACGTTCTTTTTTCTATAATTAGCCAGCTAGGTGGTCTTTATTATGGCCAAGTTTTAGAATTTTTAGAGATAGTTTAATAGTCGAAACAATTGCCCAAAGTTGGGGTTTTGGAACAGGTTCTCGGTAGAAAAAGAAAGAGAAAAACAATTTGGTTTTTGATTATTAAGTGTTCGAACTAATTTTTAATGCATGTTATCATGATCATAAGTATATTTAACCTATCTCCTATGTATATTATGGTTTCTTGATAAAATTGTGAAATAAATATAAATAGGGTGCGCTTGGTTTTACTCGACAGAAAGAAAAAGAAAAGGAAAACATGTTTTTTTGTACTAGCTAGCTTTTACCACTTATTTAGTATCATTTTTAAGAGCATTTAGAATTTATAAAAGGAATGAAAAAGAGTTAGTTTGCTCACTTGCTATCTTGGTCGATTATGGGAATATATGGCGAATTAGTTTAGAAATTGAACACTAGAGGTTTTCCTCCTTCTAAGCTTTCTAAGATCCTTCCTTGGCTTCTAAATGGACTGTTTGTTCAGAGTTTATATGAGTGTGAGCTATTTTTAGTTTGGTTCGAGTTGGTGATGAGAGGAAATAGCTTCATGGTTGTCGATTTATATAGGGAAGTTAGTTTAGGGTTCCAAGGTGCTAGATCACCTTGTTATGGGTATAAAGGAACATTGTGAGGTAGCTTGTGTCTTTTGCATCCATGTGTAAGGAGGGGGATGAGTGTATATGTGTGTTTAATTTCTATCCATAAATTCTACCTACATTTCTTGACTTAGGGTGTACATTCTTAAGACATGCTCATGTGGATGATTTTGGGACGTAGGAGAGGGCTTGTGATTCATGGGATACTTAGGTATTAGTGAGGAATGATCTTGGTTTAGTTGTAACTAAAATCGAATTAGGGAAATTAATTATGGATCGAATGGCTTTATTGAGTGGTACATTGGCTATAGGTTGTTGTACTTAGGGTTTAGGGAAAGTAACAAGTTAGATTTAGGGTTATGTTTAAGGATTTGTTTGCTAGGAAAAATAATTAGGGTTTGTCTTATTTATGTATGTATCGAATTGCATGCAAAAGAGAAAGAAGTCATGTTGTGCTTTAAGGTGTTGTACCACGGGCTTAATAGGGTTGTACTAAAGGTTTAAGAAATATAGAAAATATATTTTTAGGGTTTTCTTAAGTTAATTTAATTATATGTAAATTTTATTAGGTTTAAAAGTAAATATTTGTAATTTTTAGATTTTATGCATTAGGCACTTGTACATAAGGTTTAAGGACTTGTACTTATAATTAGTAAGTTTAGGAAATTTATTTCTAAAGCTTATGCATAAAATACTTGTATAGTATGCTTTAAAATGAATACATTTAAGTTTACAATAGGATTTATCTATATATTATGATGTTATGCATAAATGACTTGTACCTTGGATTGAGAGACTTGTACACTTATATTTTGTAAAAATCATATATATATTAATTAGGGTTTGAGATTTTATTGCATAAAATCATGATTTAATGAAATTAGGGTTTGTATCGGGAGTTAAAGTGGGTTTAGGGTTTCTGTGCTTTAGTAACTTGTACATTAGTTTAAATGAGTCGTACTTTAGTGTTTTTAGGGTTTAGTTATTCATAATTGTTGTTATAATAATTTAGGGTTTCGTAGAAACTCTAATATATAAGAAATGTTTAGTTGAACGTTTATTAATGAATTAACGTAAAGTGGCAAATGGTATATCGTAGGATTTTATATAAATGTTTATATTAAATAAATATTAATTAAGTTGATGTTGGTCTGCGTGAGAGCACGTTTATCGAGGATGTGTGTTACGTCACATTAGATAGTAGTTACGATCAGATAATAATAAATTAAAAAATATATATATATATATATATATATATATATATATATATATATATATATATATATATATATATATATATATATATATATATATATACGTAGAAAAAGATTAAGTATTCTGTAAGATAGTTTATTACAATATGGGATTTTTACAGTGGTTACAGTATCCCCCCGTTGAGGGAATCTCGTCCCGAGATTCAGTATGTGTTGGTTGAGATGTTGGGAAAAAAGTGAAGTATAAAAAGAGTTGGGCTTCGATTCTAACTTATTCAGATAGTGAGTGTGAGAATAGGAAATCGTATAACGATCTGATTGGTGATGTGGGTTTGATATGCTTAAAATGCCTAAAGTTTAAAAATAATATTATATATAATATTATTTTGTTTCTGTGTCCTTTAAATCCAATAATATCGTTTCGCTATCAGTCCTTGGTTATACTTTTAGTCCAAAAAGGGTTGTCTAGGAATTTCCATCTGGTACATAAATGATTGAAATCTCATTTGTTTTATTCCTACTTGATGAAATAAATTTGAATGTTTTGCCACCTAATAAATCCAAAGGCTGTGAATAGTGTTTTCTAACGGTCAGGAACAGTAAAAACTAACGGTTATGAACAGTAACATGTAACGGTCGTGAACAGTGGTTCCAACGGCTAGTTTTTCACCTATAAATACCCCATTTTAATTTTCATTCTTCCATAAAACATACATCTCTCACTAAAATCTTAAAATGCCGCACCTTATCACATTCCTAGCAATCGTGTATGTTGTTCTTGCGGTTTTCTAATGAAGATTATGCATTCTTGGTTTGCGTCCTAGCGGTCCTTATGCCTATTGTGATTCTCGCTATTGGTGTAGACAAGATATGGGGGTAATAGTCTTGCGCTAGGGTTGTTAATATGAATCCTTATTGTATTTCTATGTAATCCTTAATAACACTCGATTTGTTTTTATGTCTATGATCTAGTTTCGGTTTAATGGTTTGTTTGTATTTATCGCACAGGATAATCAAGGTGATTCATCTCGTGGTGGCTCTCGCTATTGTTGGGTTGGTGGTGGTCTTTGTTGCAATGGCGGGTCAACCTATTGGCGATTCTATGCCTTTTATTGTAATCCTTGTAACATTAGCGCTTCCGATGCTAATTATATCTCTATGTATTAATTTTCGTGGATTCTAATAAAATTTGTACTATTTTTGTTTGCCATAAATCTTTGTGAACTCTTAAGGTTTCCCTATCCGTATTTTGTCGACTTCCTATCTTAGGGATAATGGGTAATAGGTGTAAACATCCATTGTATTTAATCAAAAGTGATGTTTTATGAACAATTTATTTTGTTTCAATATTTTGCTTTTGAATGAAAATTGTTATTAGAAAATCTGAAAAGATAACTGTTCCATTTATTACATGATTCTTCCTAAATTAGTCATAGTTGATCACGCTATGAATAATTGAGGACCAAATGATGTGATGTTTTTCTCAGTCACTGAGGTATTTATGCTTTTCCAAAAAGTTTTAGATGGTGTTCAACGCGTTATTTTTAGAAAGTAACAACATAATTATTTTTCAAAAAGATAAGAAAATTTTTGGTTCATATTATAGTGATGAGTTAGGGAATTTTAAAGGGTACTAATGGGATATCCTTGAAATAGATCTTAAGGTTCGTGTGAGAATCTTACAGGGTGGTGATAGCCTATTGTTCAGTCAGAAATAATATTAGTCAAATTCCTAATGGTATACTAGTGTTTTGTTACGTAAGGACTATGAACAGGGTAAATGGAATAGAAACGTAGATTGTGATTATTACGGAAATACTACAAGATAGAGATTTCATACGGTAGAAAGGTAGTTGTTACACTTAGGTTACATCCATCGTAACTAAGGTAGAGTACAAGAGGAAATACACTTAGGAAGTTTTAAACTACGATTTATTTATCTACAACAGGAATTTCTCTTCTGTTTAAACTTAGGTGTCATCCTTTGACGTTGTTGGGATCTTAACAAGTTCTCGTTCTCTTACACTAGTCTTGGTTCGGCTGTGCATTCCCAACTCCTAGCACATACAATCTTCCGCGGGTACCATTGTTCTGATTGGCATTCGGCTTTCGGCACTGACTCTTGTAATGTCCCTTCTCACCACATCCGTGGCAAGTTACGATTAATGGCTGTAGATTTGCTCCTGTTGCTTTACAGTCTTTGGTCTGATGTCCAACTTTCAGACACTTTGCGCACTTAACAGCGCATGGACCATAGTGGTGCAACGAGCATCGATTGCAAAATGGTTTTGTTCCGACATAACCACTCCTCTCAGCAGGTGTGGTGGTATAGGCTCTGGCAGTCTCCTGCCGACGATTCTGTTGATGATGGTGATTGTTACGGTTGTGCTGATAGTTGTTGTGGTGATGGGTGGTCCTTCTATCATCAAGCTTTCGCTTGTTCTCGTCATTTCCTTGGATGGAACTACGCTTGATCTCACGTTCCATTAGCTGTTGAGCTATGGTAATTGCCTCTTCCAATGACTGAGGCTTGGATGCAGTAACATTTCCCTCGATACTTCGAGGTAATCCTTCAGTATACTTCTCCAATGTTTTCTCAACATCAGGCACAACAGTTGGGCACAGGATAGCAAGTTCCTGAAACCTCTTATTGTAGGCCTTGAGATCAGTTCCTTTCACAACTAGCTGGTGAAACTCATCCTCCAGCTTTTTAATCTCGGTACGGGGGCAGTATTTCTTTAACATCTTCTTTTTGAGATCTTCCCAGGTAAGTTGGTGAGCTGCTTCAACTCCTATAGTTTGGGCAGTCGAAGTCCACCAAGACAGGGCATCTTCCAAGAAAGTCCCTGTAGCAAAAGTAACTTTACAGTCTTCAGTACACCCACTTCTTATAAAGACTATTTCCGTACGCTCAAACCAACGAGCCAACTCAGTTGCTCCTTCTGTTCCTTTAAAGAAAGTTGGTTTGCAGTTTATGAAATCCTTATAAGTGCACTTGCGAGCTATTGCTGTCTCGCTTTCTCCATTGGGTCTGCTAGTGCTTCCAGAACGGGCCATTACTGCTGCTTGATTCTCAAGTGCTGCAGCAACACTGTCTGCAACAAGCTTTCGGATGGCAGCTTGGGACATGACTGGTTCCGGGGAATTGCGAGGCATATTTCTATTAATACCACAAGAAAAACACACGTTTAGAATTTGACCATGTTAGATTAACAAGGTAAAATACATGATAATCATAAGGTCACAACATGTCCAAATACTATCATACATGTATGTAAAATGATCATCACTGGCCCACATCAATTGATACCATGCACAGCAAAATACAACAAAATCACAACCACATGTAGTCATAAATAACTTGCTAATTTGTTATATATATAACAAAATTAATACAAGCGTCATATTTATGCCACATATCCCATGGCTAAGATATAGTACAAAAGCTGGTAGATATAAACTACCTACTAGCGTCATGTCTATACTATAGATCCCATAGCAGAGACATAGTACAAAAGCTAATAGATAACAATCTGATCTAGTGGCTACCAGAAGCTCCTCCTAGTTGACTCTTGAGCTCAACGATCATGCTGACGAGATTCTGTATATACTCCTGGTATCAAGCTTGCATGTCTTCCACTACTGTCTCCAAAACAGTGATCCTGGTCTGAGCTGTCATCAGTTCTTCATTCCTTTTCATCATCTCTTCTATCAACTTCAATTCGTCATAGGTATTTCCTATCTCAGCTGCTCATGACGGTTCTCTGTCCTCTCACGATTCTCGTCCATCTTCTGCTTCATGGTCTCTTGACCAGTAACTAGATCTTCAATTCTATATTCAATACCCTCGATGATTTCTAGAGGCAACTCATCGAGATGACCTAAAGTAGTCTCAACATGTTCTTCTTGCCGTTCTAGTCGCGTCAGGAGGGTGGTAATGGTCGGTTGTCGCTCCTATGCTGCCTGTGAGCTTTTACCCACCTCAAAGACTCGCGGTGGAGTAGGGAAGTCGGGAGTAGGTGATCGGGGTAAAACGTGATACCGGGCGATAATGGTCCTAGCTTCTTCACTAAGTTTAAATGGGACAGATGGGGGAATAGAAATTTGTAGATGATAGTGGAGGTGGTGGTGAGGATGTTAGGACTGATGGTACATAAGTAGGTAACATGTAGGGATGTGGACGTGGTAGTGGTGTTCATGATGTAGGTACTGGCGTGATGTCCGGTACTGTCATGATATTTTTAATATCCGAGTCCGACATAAGAGGGATAGAATGGGTAGGGGTAGTCATAATTCTGTAACCACCCGGTAATTATAAATATTTCACTATGTAACTAAATAATTAGAAATAAACATGTATAAGTAGCGTTGTGGCACGGAGGACTTTAGTTAAGTTTTTGAAAAGCGGTTATAGTCTAGGTTTGAACCTTGTTCTCTATAACCATGAGCTCTGATACCAATCTGTAACACCCCCATTTTTGATATACGCAGTGGAATATAAGTTGGGGTATTACTTCAAGTATCATAGTCATGAAAATAAAAAACGACTCAAAAAGAGACGTTTTAGATAAAATTGTTATCATTCATTTATTTAAATCAGAGTTACATAATAGAGGTCCCAGCGGGAAGTTCTGAAATACGTTATAAAAGTTACATTATTTGTTGAATGATAACGAAATGGACACCCTTTTTATAAAAAGAAAGTCCACAGCCACTCCGTGCCAAATCGTACTTCTAGTTACCTGAGATAAAACATGCTTAAAAAGTCAACACAAAGGTTGAGTGAATCCATAGCGTTTAAAGTTATAATCAGTTTGAACACAAGCTAAGTAGAAAGTAATTCAGTAATATTGCAGTTCGTTATATATTGCCCTAAGTCTCATGGCACGCAAAACGTTAACAGGTTTCCGTTTTTACTCACATAATTAAATGAAAGTAATAATGCCCCCGAGTAGGAGCTTGCCAGACTCTTTATTGAACTCAAATAAAATGCATTTGTCTATCCGGCTAACACTAAGGAAATCCATCCGGCTAGTACAAATGGGATGTCAATTCCAATAGATCTATTCACTATATTCGCGCTCACCCGAAAGTGATTAATGGTGCATGATGGAGGGTCTTTTTTTTAAAATAGGCAACAGTTAACTTAGGCAATATCAATCAAGAAAGCATACAGTAAAATACTTGTGTTCGGTTTTGTAGCATGTATCTCCCCACAAGTTTGGAAAACGTATAAAAAGTGGGACTATGAACTCACCTTTGCAGTCTGGATGGAAAACAAAATTAAATAGAGTTGATAAACGTCTCCGGCACGTAACCTGGGTTGTTATGTCAAGTTTCAGTAATCGTATTCCAACATATATATAAGTTTTAATATTCGTTTCGTTTCGTTTTGGTTGATAGTTAAATGTTAAGATGAGACAACATGAAGTCTCTTCAAAAGTTGGATAAGATTTTATCTTATTTTTCATTTTTATGTTTCCGTTTGTTCGTTATCGAGATAAATGTATTTTGTTTATTAGTTTTTATTATAAATATATTTAAAATATGTTTCTAATAATAATTATAAAAAGTTACAATTTTTACCCTATAGTTTCACATATTGACAGTTTATACACCTGAACTTTCATAAAATGACAATTTTTACCCCTGAACTTTCATAAAATGTCAATTTTTACCTCTCAACTTTGGTGGAAATGACAGTTTTTACCCCTGTAGTATTGAAAATGACACTTTTTACCCTCAACTTTAAGTCATTGGCAAAAATAGTCCTTGGTTTAATATCTTTGAGATATTTACATTTTTGGCCCAATAAAACTCCATTTTTCAAAATTGGCAGATTTTACCCTTAAACTCTTTATCGATTTCATTCTAAGCCCTAGTTATATAATTAGTTGGAGTTTTGACAGAATTTACCCTCAAAGCATTTTTCCCATTTCACTCGACATCCTTATTTTGTTTTTACGCCTTTTAAGTTTAGGAAAAAGGCGCGTATTGCTACGACTCTTTCATGAATATTGTAATAAGTTGGTAAACAACTTATTTACAGCTTATGGGCTTATCATTCGAGCTTATTAGGCTCGAATTAATTAAAAATGGGTGCGTTCGATTCAGTTTCGACAGGGCAGATTTGGGACACAATAAAAGCGAGGCAAGGCAATCTTTTTACAACGTTCTTTTTCCTATAATTAGCCAGCTAGGTGGTCTTTATTATGGCCAAGTTTTGGAATTTTTAGAGATTGTTTAATAGTCGAAACAATTGCCCAAAGTTGGGGTTTTGGAATAGGTTCTCGGTAGAAAAAAAAGAGAAAAACAATTTGGTTTTTGATTATTAAGTGTTCGAACTAATTTTTAATGCATGTTATCATGATCATAAGTATATTTAACCTATCTACTATGTATATTATGGTTTCTTGATAAAATTGTGAAATAAATATAAATAGGGTGCGCTTGGTTTTACTCGACAGAAAGAAAAAGAAAAGGAAAACATGTTTTTTTGTACTAGCTAGCTTTTACCACTTATTTAGTATCATTTTTAAGAGCATTTAGAATTTATAAAAGGAATGAAAAAGAGCTAGTTTGCTCACTTGCTATCTTGGTCGATTATGGGAATATATGGCGAATTAGTTTAGAAATTGAACACTAGAGGTTTTCCTCCTTCTAAGCTTTCTAAGATCCTTCCTTGGCTTCTAAATGGACTGTTTGTTCAGAGTTTATATGAGTGTGGGCTGTTTTTAGTTTGGTTTGAGTTGGTGATGAGAGGAAATAGCTTCATGGTTGTCGATTTATATAGGGGAGTTAGTTTAGGGTTCCAAGGTGCTAGATCACCTTGTTATGGGAATAAGGGAACATGGTGAGGTAGCTTGTGTCTTTTGCATCCATGTGTAAGGAGGGGGATGAGTGTATATGTGTGTTTAATTTCTATCCATAAATTCTACCTACATTTCTTGACTTAGGATGTACATTCTTAAGACATGCTCATGTGGATGATTTTGGGACGTAGGAGAGGGCTTGTGATTCATGGGATACTTAGGTATTAGTGAGGAATGATCTTGGTTTAGTTGTAACTAAAATCGAATTAGGGAAATTAATTATGGATCGAATGGCTTTATTGAGTGGTACATTGGCTATAGGTTGTTGTACTTAGGGTTTAGGGAAAGTAACAAGTTAGACTTAGGGTTATGTTTAAGGATTTGTTTGCTAGGAAAAATAATTAGGGTTTGTCTTATTTATGTATGTATCGAATTGCATGCAAAAGAGAAAGAAGTCATGTTGTACTTTAAGGTGTTGTACCACAGGCTTAATAGGGTTGTACTAAAGGTTTAAGAAATATGGAAAATATATTTTTAGGGTTTTCTTAAGTTAATTTAATTATATGTAAATTTTATTAGGTTTAAAAGTAAATATTTGTAATTTTAGATTTTTGTGCATTAGGCACTTGTACATAAGGTTTAGGGACTTGTACTTATAATTAGTAAGTTTAGGAAATTTATTTCTAAGGCTTATGCATAAAATACTTGTATAGTATGCTTTAAAATGAATACATTTAAGTTTATAATAGGATTTATCTATATATTATGATTTATGCATAAATGACTTGTACCTTGGCTTGAGAGACTTGTACACTTATATTTTGTAAAAATCATATATATATTAATTAGGGTTTAAGATTTTATTGCATAAAATCATGATTTAATGAAATTAGGGTTTGTATCGGGAGTTAAAGTGGGTTTAGGGTTTCTGTGCTTTAGTAACTTGTACATTAGTTTAAATGAGTCGTACTTTAGTGTTTTTAGGGTTTAGTTATTCATAATTGTTGTTATAATAATTTAGGGTTTCGTAGAAACTCTAATATATAAGAAATGTTTAGTTGAACGTTTATTAATGAATTAACGTAAAGTGGCAAATGGTATATCGTAGGATTTTATATAAATGTTTATATAAAATAAATATTAAGTAAGTTGATGTTGGTCCGCGTGAGAGCACGTTTATCGAAGATGTGAGTTACGTCACATTAGATAGTAGTTACGATCAGATAATAATAACAATAATATATATATATATATATATATATATATATATATATATATATATATATATATATACGTAGAAAAAGGATAAGTATTCTGTAAGATAGTTTATTACAATATGGGATTTTTACAGTGGTTACAGTGTCCCCCTTCTCAACAGGTTTGTACTGCCCTGATGAGGATTTCGAGACCGTTCCTCCCTGAGACTCTGGTTGTGATATACCAAAGCCGTAAGCGGGATGTGAATGGGTATGGGTCCCCTTCTCAGTAGAGTAGTGCTGCTCTACCGAGGGTATAGGACCCTGTACTCCCTCATGCAAAGGTTGTGATTGACTAATGCCTTCATCGGGATGTGAAAGGGTAAAGGTTCCAGACCCCACTGACTTGTATATGTCAGTAGAGCCATGAGGAAAGGTTTTGCCCGAGGACACTGAGGATGATTTCTCAGTACCCTCCGCTGGCATTTGTTTTAAGGTCAAGAGGGTCTCAGGAGTGGGTGTCTCAGAGGTCTTGGCCGTTGTTTGCCTTTCTTTAGGCTCTGAGGCAGATGTCTCAATGGCGAGTGGTTTTGGTTTAACCACCTTCTTAGTCCCTGCCTTCTTCTTCTTCTCCTTTTTTGTCAGAGAAGGTACTGGTGAGACAGCATTTGCCCCCTGAATAACTATCAGCATGTAGTTGGTCAGGGGGACTAGTTGTACCTCAGTAAGGTCTCTTGAATAGTTGGCTTTGTGTAAGACGTCAGGTTTAGATCCCTCAACGTTTGGCCTAACATATTCAGAGCCTAGTAAGTCCTGAAGCACACAGGAAATGAACCTAGGGTAAGACATGTGTCTTTGCCTAGATTTACCTGATAGCTTGGCTACGAGGTCTCGGAAGATTATTCCTCCGATGTCTATCTTTCTAACCTCCAGGAGGCTGAACACCATCAATTGTTGTGATGCATTCAATTGCTCCGTGGAGGATTTATTGCCTCCAAGGACCTGAATGACAAAGGTCATCAGGATCCTCCAGACAGCAGGGAACCAGGTCTTAATGATAGGCGCTTTGGCCAAAAGGGTTCCTGGGGCCACTTCAGGATGTTTTTCATCATGTGGCCCTAGTAAAAGCAATTCCTCCTTTACATCTGCATCAGTGGGGTAAGGCTCAAAGTTCTCAGTGAAATCAAGACCTGTGGCCTTGATGAAGGTTGGGTAATCCAGGGAGAGGGTCCTTCTCCCATTCATCACTGAGAACGTGATTATAGAGTCTTTGGTGTCCTCAGGGCTTGTTGCCACTGCTGTACAGCAGAATTCCCTCAGATAGTAATGATATATGACTGAGGGGGTTTTTGTAAACGCCGTAGCAAGAAAGCAGTTTTGAAGATATTTGACTACATTCTTGTACGTCCAAAAATTTTTGGGGTAGGCAAAATTTCCTACGACGTTATTTTTGGTCATGTCCACGCCCTCCATTGTGAATTCCACATTTGGGGCGTAGGTGATAGCTTCAGAAGCAGCCATTTTTTTTGAAAAGTCTTGGTTTAGCAAGAAAAGGATGGTCTGGGTCTAAAGATGAACAACACATACACTAATTTTTGAGAGAAAAAAGGGCAAGAGTTTTGCTTAAATTTTTTTTTAAAATGTGTGTGTGTTGATTTGTTTGGGGGTATTTATAGGGAAGTGGAGAGGGGTGGTTTAGGCATTAAGCGGAATTATTCTAAAAAATTTTGAAAACCGTTTTGTATAAAACGTTTGGGATCCGCATTAAATGCCACCACTCCACTTTCCCGGGTGTTGCGCAACAGTCGAGGTGAACAGTTGTGCCGTCTGCAAAAAGTGTAATTTGCAGATTTTACATCATTACACATATATGATGTGTGAGAAGAGGCATTAAATGCCAAGTGGGTAAGTGGGGGCCCAAGAGGTGTATGCCAGAAGGCAAAGGAACATATATTCCTATATTAAATAGGTATTCAGTTACCAACCTCGGACATTTACTAACTAGATACTTAGAGCATTTAAGTTAGCATTGAATGTCATTTTGAGGGCCCTGAATGACTTTTCATTCAGTGAGGTGTTCAGGGAAAGTGATTCAGTGATCTTTTTCACTGAGGAACACATTGAGTTAGGGACCTGAGGTTTTCAGAATTTACATTTAGTTGGACGGATTCAATCAGTGGACTGATTCTTAATATCCAACATTCCTAATTCAGCTTTCAGTCTTGTGAAAGTTGGTTCATCCAAAGGTTTGGTGAATATATCAGCTAGCTGATATTCAATAGGAATAAAGTGTAATTCAATGTCACCATTCATGACATGTTCCCTAATGAAGTGATATCTAATATCAATGTGTTTTGTTCTCTGATGAAGAACAGGGTTGTTTGAGATGACAATTGCACTTGTGTTATCACAAAAGATGGGAACCATCTTATACTGGATTCCATAGTCACTGAGTTGACTTTTCATCCAGAGTACATTTGCATAACAACTGGCTGCTGCAACATATTCAGCTTCTGCTGAGGACATGGCAACTGATTGTTTCTTCTTAGCACTCCAACAGACTAATTTTCCACCAAGAATTTGGTAGGAGCCTGAGGTGTTTTTTCTGTCCATGTTGCATCCAGCATAGTCAGCGTCTGAGTATCCTCTGAGATCAAAACCTGAACATTTTGGATAGTATAATCTAAGGTTTGGAGTACCTTTCAGGTACCTGAGTATCCTTTTCACAGCTGTTAGATGAGATTCTCTTGGGTCAGATTGATATCTGGCACACAAACATACTGAGAATTGGATGTCAGGCCTTGATGCTAGTAGATACATCAGTGACCCAATCATTCCTCTGAATAAAGTTTGATTGACTGGTTTACCAATAAGGTCAAGACCAAGGTTGTTGGGGGGGGGGACCATGGGAGTTTTGACTGAGGCACAGTCACTGAGCACATACTTCTTCAGTAGGCTTCTGACATACTTTTCTTAACTGATAGAGGTTCCTTTATCAGTCTGCTTGATTTGCAGTCCAAGGAAGTAAGTCAGTTCTCCCATCATGCTCATTTCAAATTTCTTTGCCATCAGTTTTTCAAACTGTTTGCAATGTTTATAACTTGTTGAGCCAAATATGATATCATCCACATATACTTGTACAAGGATGACATCACCATTTATCCTATAGAAAAACAATGTGTTGTCTATCTTGCCTCTGACAAATTTGTTTTAGATCAGGAAGGCTGAGAGAGTTTCATACCATGCCCTGGGTTCTTGTTTCAGTTCATAAAGGGCTTTGTAAAGCTTGTAGACATAGTTAGGAAACTCACTGCTTTCAAATCCAAGAGGTTGCTGAACATAAACTTCTTCTTTCAGTGAGCCATTTAAGAATGCACTTTTTACATCCATTTGGTACACTTTGAAGTTCATGTAGCTTGCAAATGCAAGGAAGATCCTGATGGCTTCCATCCTTGCCACTGGTGCAAATGTTTCTTCATAGTCAATGCCTTCTTGTTGATTATAGCCTTTGGCTACAAGTCTAGCCTTATTTTTAATGACTATGCCATTTTCATCAAATTTGTTTTTGAACACCTATTTCATGCCAATGACTGAAACATCTTCAGGACATTTGACCAAGGTCATTACCTTGTTTCTGTCAAATTGTTCCAGTTCATCATGCATGGCCTGAACCCAACTTGGATGTTTAAGTGCTTATTTGACACTTTTGGGTTCAATTGTGGAGATGAAGTCCACAAATAGGCATTCATTGGCTGAGGCTGCTGTTAGTTTAGCATCCATGCTTCTGGTGAGCATGCCTTCAGTAGGCTCTCCAATTATATTGACAAGTTCTATATCTTGAGACCTAGTCCAACTGTCCAGAGGTCTAGGATACTGATTAGAACTTTTGGAGTCCTGGTTGGTATGGTATGGTGTAGACACCTGATGATCTTCAGAATCTTGAGTGTATGACAGGTTTGGCTGATCACTGAGATTGTTTGGTTCCTGAGCACTTTGTTCAGACTAATTGATTGCATCAGTACTTCTTTGTGCTTCAACAAACTCAGTGGTGGTTGGGTAAGGAAGGTTGTGAGGGATGATGTAGTAGGAGATGTCAGCATTTGCTTGGTAATGAGTGGAAGGATCATTGCCAGGATGATGTTCATCAGGAGGGTATCTTGATGAATCATCAATACCTATCTCTTCTACTGAGGTGTTAGAGACACTGATTGCATCAGTGCTCTCATCAAAGGTAACATGGAACGTTTCATCAGTTTGTTGTCTCCTAGTGTTGAACACCCTGAAGGCCTTTGAGACAAGAGAGTATCCTAGGAAGTATCTATCATCAGCTTTGGCATCAAATTTCCCTAATTGATCCTTGTGATTATGAATAAACACAAGACACCCAAAGACATGAAAGTAGCTGATGTTAGGGATCCTTCCCTTGAATAAATCATAAGGGGTTTTGCTATGTCTCTTGACAATGATGGATCTGTTTTGTGTGTAACAGGCAGTTTTTACTGCTTCAGTCCAGAAGTGTTTGGAAAGGACTGATCCATTTAGCATTGTCCTAGCTGCTTCAATGAGTGTTCTATTTTTCCTTTCAACAACACCATTTTGTTCAGGTGTGTAAAGAGAGGAAATTTTTTGGGAAATTCGTTTCTCATCACAGAAACATTCAAGTTCATAGTTTCTGAACTCTGTCCCATTGTCAGTCCTAATCTGTTTGACTTTAATGTCATTTTGATTTTCAATGTTCCTAACAAAGGACATGATTGTTTCAGCTGCCTGACTCTTTTTGATCAGGAAGTAAACCCAAGTGTATCTTGAGTATTCATCCACAATGACCAGAGTGTACTTCTCATGGTTAATGGATCTAGGACTGATGGGCCCAAAGAGATCCATATGGAGAAGATGAAGGCAGTTCCTGATGGAAAAGTTTGTTTTGGTTTTAAAGGTTGCTCTATGATGTTTACCCTTTTCACACGCAGAGCATGGTTTATCCTTTGAAAACACAAGTGATGGTAAGCCAAGGACCTTGTTTTGTTTCACAAGATTGTTTATGTTTTTGAAGTTCAGATGGGAGAGTCTCTTATGCCAAGGACCTTGTTTTGTTTCACAAGATTGTTTATGTTTTTGAAGTTCAGATGGGAGAGTCTCTTATGCCAAAGCCAGTTGAGGGTTTCAGTGGCCTTAGCAAAGAGACAAGTTCCATTCTGAGTTAGACTGGACATGTCTAACACATAAACATCTTGCCTTCTTGGTGCAATAAGGACAACTTCCTTATTTGCATTGAAGATGGTTCCTTGTTTATCATCAAACTGAACTACCACAGATTTTGCATTTGATTGCAGAGGTAGACTCAGTAGACTGAGAGGATGACTTGGTCATACCTCTTCTGGTCTGAATGACCTTCTCATGTCCTGAGGTGTCATGAGTGGGATCTCCACAAATTTCACAACTGTTGTCCATTAGACAATCCTTAGGAAGGTGGTCATTGAAGCCACAGTGAGGGCAAGGTGCAAAAGGCTTGGCCTTTTGTTTCTGTTTCTGCTTAGAATCAGAAGGATACTTTAAAGCCTGTGCCTTAAAGTTTGCCATCTTTGAAGTGGCTGTGTATGATTGGTGATCAGAGGTCCTATGATCTTCCTTTTTACATATCATGCAGTAAAGGATTCTAAAACAATCATCAGTGGAATGATTGGTATAGTGACACAGCTCACACCTTTGCAGAGGTTTAGAGGGTTTTGGTTTGGTGCTTGAGGAAGCTGATTTGGGTTCCTTCATCTTAGATTGAGAAGGCTTCTCAGAAAATTCAATCTTCTCACTCAGCTTCCTGACAAGCTCAGCCAACTGAACAATTTTTGAGTCAGGGCTTTCTGTTTTTACTTCAGAAGGGACTGAAGTTGATGAGTCATCAGTATGAATTGAGACTTCAGGGGTTTGCCTTTTCAGGATGGTTTTACCCATTCCTGGCTTCTCTTTTGGAGAATGCTGAGAGTAGACCAATGGTGTGAGGTCTGAGCTTGGTGCAGCTCCCTGAAGGAATTTCAGAGGTGGGGGTGGTGTAAATGATTATGATTCAGACTCATTGACTGACTCAGTACTACTGGGTTGGTCAGTGAGTCCAAGTATATTTTTCAGAGCCTGACTTTCAGGAAGCAAGATTTTTCCAGTCTCAAAGTTTGGTAACTTACTGACTGGGTTGTCCCTGACAATCCAGTCATTTGACTTGGGTTCCATTTCCTGCTCAAAAGATATGCCAACTGGAATAAAAGTCTTTTCGCTGTGACTATCATTGGGGGTTTCAGTGAGTTGGTCTATTCCTATAACTTTCTTGTTTTCACTAGGAATTAGACTCACAGTTTCATAGACTTTGGGGTTCTTTTTAGTCCAGCCTTCAATGACAGCCTTTTCTTTGTTAAGTTCATTTTGAAGAGCTTGATTTTGTTTCAAAATCTCAGTGTTTTGAATTTGTAGTGTAATAGTTTCTAACTTGGCCTATTTTAATACAAGCAACTCATCTCTACACTTATTTAATTCTAACACAAGATTGTTATATTTTGAAAGCAAATTAAGCCTTTGTTCTTCTACAAACTTAAGATCTACACAAATGTAATTCATATAGGACTGCCAGTCAGAATCATCATCCATTGAAAGTAAAATATTTACATTCTTCATGGTTATGTTCACCCATTTTCCATTCCTTGCATGGTTTTTTCCAACAGCCAGCTGATCACCTTCAGAAAGTGCCATCAGTGCACTTACTCTAATTTCCTCATCTTCTGAGGAGACCTCTTCTTCATCCCAGTCATAAGCTTCTACTACAAGAACCTTGTTCTTTGTCTGAATAGGTTTGAAAGTTTGAGCAGCCTGAGACATTGAGGGATTAGTTTCAAGGAGGGCAAGTTTAGCCTTAGCTTTCCTATATTTAGCCTCAAAGTCTTTTTGACCCTTTTGAACATTATTGTTTTGAAAATGTTGGGTCAACTGAAGCATTTTAGGTTGAAACTTGCTAGTTCCTGAGGAACTGTTTCCAGAAAATTTATAAGAGGGTTCTGAGATGGTTTTTGAATAACAGTCTTTAGCAAAATGACCCTTTTTACCACATTTGGAACATTCAGTGGTTTCATTTACTTTAGCTTTTGAAAAGTTTGACTGATTTCTTTTGATAAAACGTTTTGAATTAGCAAGGAGTGCCCTTTCTTGGAATTCCAAGTTTAAATCATTTAGGTACTCATCACTAGTTCTTTCATCAATCTCATCATCAGAATCCTCTTGAAAATCCTGCACAACACCATTAGAATAAAAGGCAGTTGGTATGGGTGAGGAATTCAGGGCCTTTTTGGTCTCTAGAGCTTTCTTTGAGTCAGGGTATCTCCTAGAGATTAAGTTGTCTTCATAGACAAATTTCACATAGATCTCAGGGAGCTCAAGGGTCTGAATGTGATTAGCATTCCTGAGGCCCTGTGAGAAGTTTAGCAACTTCTCAGGGAGACTGTTGACAAAGCCAACATTGATTTCATGCTTAGACAAAACTTGTAAAACCCCGAAATTTATATAATCCGAAAAGACTAAAATACCCTCCGAATCTGAACTTTTAAGAATCTATAAAATATATATAAGTAATCCTTGTTGAACATAATTTTAAGTTACCTAAGTATTTAAGTTACATGTAAACCTTACATTATGTAAATAAGAGGTAGCGAATAAATAAAATTCTACATCTAAAGACTAGGCGAATTATATTTTTATGCACTTGTGATCTCCAATCTTTCGGCCCAAATTGCTAAATAAGAAGACATTGTACTTGTTTGAGCCTAGCCTAAAATAACCCTTTCACTCCCCACTTGGCCCAACAAAACAAAAGTGTCGGTTTCCCTTATGTATTATAACCGATCCATAAAAAAAAAAAAAAAAAAAAAAAAAAAAAAAAAAAAAAAAGAAAACAAGAAACCCTAACAAACAAAAGGTCGGCTCCTCCATTCTTGTTACTTGCTGCTGCTGTCGACTTTATACCAGCCAAAAGAAGTGGTTTGATCGTGTTCTTGTGTCATTCACGTCATCACAAGGTAACTATATAATACTATCATTGATCCATACGAGTTTAGGAACCAAAAATTAACCAAAACCATGTGTTCTTGCTGTCTTTTGCTGCTGCTGTACGAAATCAAGAAGGGGAAAAAGGAATTCGTTCGTGTGGTGTTTGTGATCTCGTGTCATTCTTTTCATTCGTGTGATCTTCAAGGGTATCGTATCCTTCGCCTTGCTCCATCCTTGTTCATGTTCTTGTTAGGTTCTAATCGATATAAGTACACATAAAATAACACATAAAATATTGATCATGAACCCTAAAATCTGTTATGTATGAATCGAACCAGGGTTTATATGGTGGAATTATTCGATTTGATTATGTTAAGACCTGGGAAAATTGACCTAAATATGTTTGGATTAACCTATAATCATTATGTGTTAAGAATTAAAGAGGTAACATGATAAAACCCTAAGTTATACATGATTCTGTGAATAACTGCTACTGATCTAGAATTTTGTTCGACTTTAACCGGCTGTAAATAAATGATGTGAACGTATATTTTGGTGTTTTAAGAGTCTAAAACTAAGTTCAATGAAATGGCTACCTGTGAAAATTTAGTTTGTAATTTTTGGAGGCCTGGATGGTTACTTTTTGATTTTTGGAAAATTATGTGTCTGATCGGATTTGTGAGTCTGGAAAATCAGTCCGGGTTTTTGAATTTTATTTTCCAAACCGTGTCGAATTAGGAGGTTTCCTTTGAACTGGATAATCTTTAGGATATCTATTACTTCCTGGAATTTTTTTATATTTTTTTGAATTTTTCTTAAAAGGTTTCTAATTAATAACTTTTCGTATAGCAAAATTAATCAGAAATCTGGACGAGTTGGTTTAAGTGAATTTTAATCCATAGCTATGTTACTTAATAAAATCTGGAAAAATTAGATAAAATACTTAAGACATTTGATCATCTCTGGGAATTTTTGGGAATTTTATTACTGATTTCTTATACGGTTTACAATTTATAAGAAACCTAACAATTTCGTATATAAAACTGTGAGAAATTATAAAAGGTTAAAAAGGGAAATTAGAAGATGTTTTGTGGTTATTTTATTAAACTAAAGGGTTTAAATTGTTAATTGCTAAAACTAATGGACCTAACTTGTGAACACCTGTAACTTTATAGTGATTACATTTTACACCCTAAATTTATGAGAATTGCATACTAATCCCTAAACTTATGATAATTGCATGATAAACCCTAAAGTTATGGAAACTACCTTATGAACCCTAAACTTATGTAAATGAAATTATGAACCCTAAACTATGAATACGATCATCTGTAATACTTTGAATGGAAAAACGGGAATGTTATAACTTAACGTTACTAAATATGGAAACCTACTATCTTTGGAAAGTTACCTAAAATAGAAAGACAACTAAAATGAAGCATTATGATTATATGAATCTTATAAGTACCATTATGATTATTTGTAGATCGGGTGAAGAGGGAGTGATCTCCTGCTTGATTTGCTTTTCGTTTCATTCTTTTGCTTGCGTATTTGTTAAGGTACAGATATTCTGACCTTTCTTATAAGGTTTCTCATGATCTCTTTCATTCTCTGATCCGTTAGTTTCTGAACTGATGCCATTGCTATGATTTCCCTTTGTTTGAACCTTCTCTGTTGATCCAATTTGACATGACCTCTGTTATGAACCTAAGTTATGAAAACCTTTTTAATTATACCATGGAAATGTTTTGAGAAAAACCATTTTAAACAGATGTTTATAAATGATGCGAAATTGCTTTTATATAATGTTACTAACTTTTATGAAAACTATATTTTGAAGACTATCTTTATAAAAACCGTTTCGAAAGATTATTTTTATGAAAACCACTTTAAAGGATCGTTTTATGAAAATCATGAATAAAGGACTGTTTAAAATGGACTTTTGATAGAAACTTTTGAAATGAACTTTTGATCTGAACCTTGATTTGATTATTTAATATGAACCTTGATCTGATGAACTCTGATTTGAACTTTTGGTACTACTTCTGATGATATTTGACATAAACCATCTGTTATGAACTATCTGTTATGAGCCATCTATTATGACACTCTGATTTGATATGATATCTGACTCTTAGTTTGATACCCGAGCCAAAATCTGTTTCCTAGCCATGAAGGTAACATGGTCGTGTCATTGATGCACCAATGGCATGACTCTAGGGCGGTAGAGTGATGTTCAGCCACGTCCCCATTCTGATGATGATATGTGCACACTATATTTATTATGGCCAGTATTTGTTCGGGGGGCGTATGGATGCATCCTAGATCTGTTCTGTTTAGTGGATTTAACATGATTTGATATGATTTGTCTGGTGACTGGTGCTTGTGTGCAATACACGCCTTTCACATATATCTGGGAGCTAGCTACTCCATTTGAAGAATGAGGACACCCCTCATATTATCTGATTATCTGAGAGGTCTCCCCTCTATATGATTTGAAGATTTATGGTTACGATATGATATGTTCTGTTTCTGGGCTCGTGGTGGATTACTATCCTTTTCTCTTTCCCTTATACTTGTTCATGGACTTATCCCTTGAACCATATTACATCTGTTGACCTTTGTTTCTGTTATACTGTACTTTTCTATATTACTGTTTGTTATCGTTATATCTGTTCACTGGGCTTTTTAAGCTCAGCCGCATTTCTTTCCATGCGGCAGGTTTTAGTTGGAAGCTGGGTTTGAGTGAAGAGACTTTTGGACTTAGAAGACTTTGATAGTTATTTTGATGTAGAGATTATTAGAAGAATTCATATTATCAGGCTTAGTATTTATTCCTTTGTAAATTTTGTATTTCCTTGTAAATTCTTGTAACCTTTGTACTTTCTTTGTATTATTGAAGATGTATGCTTGTGTATGTTTCTGATATGTCACCATTGTTGTGACATCTCTACCCTTGTCGGGTTGGGGTGTTACAATTATGGTATCAGAGAGACAGGCTGCGATTCGTAATACATTACCCTTGACCTGTGTAAGTTAGGACCACTAAGTTTTCCCCTGTAGGCGCTCGTAAGATAACCTTTGAAAATTTTGCTTTAAGATTTCCCTATAGGAACCTAAGTTTTGACCAGTGAGGAATGGGTAGACTATAAGGCATTCGTTTAAGTATCTTTGCTTCCGCATCACTCTGATTCGTGCCTTGCTTTTGGTTAGATCCTGTTGATATCACTTTTGGAAAGCGAAAGCTTATGTTTTGCACCACCTAAGATTTGAACCTGATTAAATTTGGAAGGCATTGAGAAATTTCATAATAATTGCCCGACACTGTTTGGATCCTTATCTTCAGATTTCTTTCATTAATCATTTTGATAAAGGCCCACGTTGCACTCTGATCATTTTGTTAATCACTTTGATGCCTATTCGGGCATTCTGAGAACCTCCATGGCGATGAAGTACTGTATATGTTTTGTTATATGTCTTTTTCTTTTGATAAGTACCTATGAATCTTCCGACACTATTAAATTTCGTTTCGCCCATCTCTGTCCTTATAAGAAGCCTTGTGGTGTGTAACCACGAGGATAAGAATGTTTTCCCTCTCACTTTTAAATGATAAAGATTTGATTTGTGATCCGTCTATCTTGGGATAGTTAACTTCAATTTTATTCTGACAAGGAATCGGTTGATTGAGCATTCAAATATGGACAATTTCCCTTCTATGTCTCACCTTTAACGTTTGCAACAATTTTGAACTCCCTACCATGATTACCGATTGATAAACCCTCTGCTATCACTATTACTCTGGAGTCTCTTGTGTTAATTTAGCGGGTATGAAGTTTTCCTAGAACCCATTTCGTACGCTAATGAATGAACCTTATCTTGGAAGCTATTTGGCACTTTGAGTCGTCTGAGCATGAACCTTATATTGAACGCTATTTGGCACCCTGAATTTTCTGAAACACGATTTCTGATTGAACCACCAAGTTTTCCACCGGAGTGTAAAGTAAGTTTGCTTAAGTGCATTCTCTTGGCGTAATTCAGTTTTGTTCGCAATAAAGAAGAATGATGACAGGAGATATGTATTGATTTCTGGAAGTTGAATCGTAATACTGTTAAGAACCAATATTCCTCCACCCTGAAACGACTGTGTGTTTGTTAAATTTCAGAGCGCGAAGTATCCTTCTGATGAATTGAGTCTATTCTTGGAATCGACCCCCCATATTCGTAATCGACTACTATGACGGTTAGTGACGCTAATGGTATTAGCTAAAGCTCTGACTGTTTCGTGAATTTGATAAATAATGTTTTCTCGTGAGTACTTGGACAAGTGGTCATTGTATGACTTAATAGTACGTTCAGAAACGAGGAAGAGCATGAAAATCATTTCTTTGCACCTTCTTAGAAATTTGATGATCATTTGTACATTCTGGGAGATTGATATTTGTTGATAACTGCGGAGGCTACCCCGAAGAGTGAAGACATTCCTTTCAAGACAGAAGTGTTGGCGATGCACAAGAAGAAATTCTGGTCAAGATCGCGAACCTGGAGCTGATGAAGACATGCAGTCTCACTTCCCTATTCATCTTGGTTGTACTAAGATGAATTGAGAGCGGAAGCAGACTGGATGATGAAGAAGATTTAAAGACCGTGCCAGAAATCCACAATACCCCATCACATTACAAGAAGAACTGCAGGAGGCTCGACGAATCAGACACAAGTTCCAGATTTTGATTTCACTTCCCGATTGATGGACAGCCGAAGACAGATCAACCGGACTTGAAGAGATTAGATGGGTTGAATAAGCGAATATTTGAAACAGACCCTCTGTACTTGGAATAATTGATTCTATGAAGGCAGAAGTTTGGCGACTAATTTTCATTTCCGTTGACCCTCTTAAGTTTCGTTATCTAGTAATAGGTTCCTCTTATGATTTAAGTTCCCTAGAAGCATTTCTGTTCGTGTTTATCTTTCGTATGATTCGGTGATGACTTTATTTTGAGAGATTTTGGCGAATTGTGGAAGATATGATGCTTGTGACAGCATACCCCACTTCTGCTAGACAATCTGGGATTTTGATACTCTTGCGAATAGTTTTGTTTTCTCTCTTGACTGTGGCAATTGTTTTTGTTGACCTCTGAGACTGTAGAAGTACTAGGTGGATTAAGATAGGTGGTTTTGATTACGACTTGAGATAAAGTATGACCATCATGAGGGCATATTTATATGATGCCAGTATTATGACGTCTGGCCAACGTGATAATACTTACATCATATAACGTGCACTTGTTGTGGGCATAGGATATCTCGGGGAGTACCTAAGAAGTTTAGAATTTGATCTCCGTCAGATTATCTGTGATTAGTGAGACTTTAGGTTCATCCTATCTATCCGTATAATCTGCTTTCGTCCATTAGATATCTGATTGAGTTTGAACCCTCGATTTGAATTCTGTTGACCTCATTTATGAGTCCTGAAACTCATTTTAGAACTTCCTACTGTTGGTGCAATTAATTCGATTTGAAATCTTATTCGTATTCCATATGAGCTTTCTGAAGATTCACCTATCATCTAGTTTATATTGCATGGACCTTTTGATCAGAAATCAACTTATTTTGTCTCCTTCTGAGAAATTTGAACCCACCTCGTTTTGATCTGAGTCATGAGAAACTTTTGGTCTGAAGATCTTTTTGAAAGAAACTCCCTGGGCATAAGAATGTTTGTGATGATATTTTGCGACTTGCTACGACTTCGTTTAACTTTGCGACTTCAATTTTCGAGGACGAAAATTTCTTTTTAAGAGGGGAAGAGTTGTAAAACCCCGAAATTTATATAATCCGAAAAGACTAAAATACCCTCCGAATCTGAACTTTTAAGAATCTATAAAATATATATAAGTAATCCTTGTTGAACATAATTTTAAGTTACCTAAGTATTTAAGTTACATGTAAACCTTACATTATGTAAATAAGAGGTAGCGAATAAATAAAATTCTACATCTAAAGACTAGGCGAATTATATTTTTATGCACTTGTGATCTCCAATCTTTCGGCCCAAATTGCTAAATAAGAAGACATTGTACTTGTTTGAGCCTAGCCCAAAATAACCCTTTCACTCCCCACTTGGCCCAACAAAACAAAAGTGTCGGTTTCCCTTATGTATTATAACCGATCCATAAAAAAAAAAAAAAAAAAAAAAAAGAAAACAAGAAACCCTAACAAACAAAAGGTCGGCTCCTCCATTCTTGTTACTTGCTGCTGCTGTCGACTTTATACCAGCCAAAAGAAGTGGTTTGATCGTGTTCTTGTGTCATTCACGTCATCACAAGGTAACTATATAATACTATCATTGATCCATACGAGTTTAGGAACCAAAAATTAACCAAAACCATGTGTTCTTGCTGTCTTTTGCTGCTGCTGTACGAAATCAAGAAGGGGAAAAAGGAATTCGTTCGTGTGGTGTTTGTGATCTCGTGTCATTCTTGTCATTCCTGTGATCTTCAAGGGTATCGTATCCTTCGCCTTGCTCAATCCTTGTTCATGTTCTTGTTAGGTTCTAATCGATATAAGTACACATAAAATAACACATAAAATATTGATCATGAACCCTAAAATCTGTTATGTATGAATCGAACCAGGGTTTATATGGTGGAATTATTCGATTTGATTATGTTAAGACCTGGGAAAATTGACCTAAATATGTTTGGATTAACCTATAATCATTATGTGTTAAGAATTAAAGAGGTAACATGATAAAACCCTAAGTTATACATGATTCTGTGAATAACTGCTACTGATCTGGAATTTTGTTCGACTTTAACCGGCTGTAAATAAATGATGTGAACATATATTTTGGTGTTTTAAGAGTCTAAAACTAAGTTTAATGAAATGGCTACCTGGGAAAATTTATTTTGTAATTTTTGGAGGCCTGGAAGGTTACTTTTTGATTTTTGTAAAATTATGTGTCTGATCGGATTTGTGAGTCTGGAAAATCAGTCCGGGTTTTTAAATTTTAGTTTCCAAACCGTGTCGAATTAGGAGGTTTCCTTTGAAATGGGTAATCTTTAGGATGTCTATTACTTCCTGGAATTTTTTTATATTTTTTTGAATTTTTATTAAAAGGTTTCTAATTAATAACTTTTCGTATAGCAAAATTAATCAGAAATCTGGACGAGTTGGTTTAAGTGAATTTTAATCCATAGCTATGTTACTTAATAAAATCTGGAAAAATTAGATAAAATACTTAAGACATTTGAGCATCTCTGGGAATTTTTGGGAATTTTATTACTGATTTCTTATATGGTTTACAATTTATAGGAAACCTAACAATTTCGTATATAAAACTGTGAGAAATTATAAAAGGTTAAAAAGGGAAATTAGAAGATGTTTTGTGGTTATTTTATTAAACTAAAGGGTTTAAATTGTTAATTGCTAAAACTAATGGACCTAACTTTTGAACACCTGTAACTTTATCGTGATTACATTTTACACCCTAAATTTATGAGAATTGCATACTAATCCCTAAACTTATGATAATTGCATGATAAACCCTAAAGTTATGGAAACTACCTTATGAACCCTAAACTTATGTAAATGAAATTATGAACCCTAAACTATGAATACGATCATCTGTAATACTTTGAATGGAAAAACGGGAATGTTATAACTTAACGTTACTAAATATGGAAACCTACTATCTTTGGAAAGTTACCTAAAATAGAAAGACAACTAAAATGAAGCATTATGATTATATGAATCTTATAAGTACCATTATGATTATTTGTAGATCGGGTGAAGAGGGAGTGATCTCCTGCTTGATTTGCTTTTCGTTTCATTCTTTTGCTTGCGTATTTGTTAAGGTACAGATATTCTGACCTTTCTTATAAGGTTTCTCATGATCTCTTTCATTCTCTGATCCGTTAGTTTCTGAACTGATGCCATTGCTATGATTTCCCTTTGTTTGAACCTTCTCTGTTGATCCAATTTGACATGACCTCTGTTATGAACCTATGTTATGAAAACCTTTTTAATTATACCATGGAAATGTTTTGAGAAAAACCATTTTAAACAGATGTTTATAAATGATGCGAAATTGCTTTTATATAATGTTACTAACTTTTATGAAAACTATATTTTGAAGACTATCTTTATAAAAACCGTTTCGAAAGATTATTTTTATGAAAACCACTTTAAAGGATCGTTTTATGAAAATCATGAATAAAGGATTGTTTAAAATGGACTTTTGATAGAAACTTTTGATCTGAACCTTGATTTGATTATTTAATATGAACCTTGATCTGATGAACTCTGATTTGAACTTTTGGTACTACTTATGATGATATTTGACATAAACCATCTGTTATGAACTATCTGTTATGAGCCATCTATTATGACACTCCGATTTGATATGATATCTGACTCTTAGTTTGATACCCGAGCCAAAATCTGTTTCCTAGCCATGAAGGTAACATGGCCGTGTCATTGATGCACCAATGGCATGACTCTAGGGCGGTAGAGTGATGTTCCGCCACGTCCCCATTCTGATGATGATATGTGCACACTATATTTATTATGGCCAGTATTTGTTCGGGGGGCGTATGGATGCATCCTAGATCTGTTCTGTTTAGTGGATTTAACATGATTTGATATGATTTGTCTGGTGACTGGTGCTTGTGTGCAATACACGCCTTTCACATATATCTGGGAGCTAGCTACTCCATTTGAAGAATGAGGACACCCCTCATATTATCTGATTATCTGAGAGGTCTCCCCTCTATATGATTTGAAGATTTATGGTTACGATATGATATGTTCTGTTTCTGGGCTCGTGGTGGATTACTATCCTTTTCTCTTTCCCTTATACTTGTTCATGGACTTATCCCTTGAACCATATTACATCTGTTGACTTTTGTTTCTGTTATACTGTACTTTTCTATATTACTGTTTGTTATCGTTATATCTGTTCACTGGGCTTTTTAAGCTCAGCCGCATTTCTTTCCATGCGGCAGGTTTTAGTTGGAAGCTGGGTTTGAGTGAAGAGACTTTTGGACTTAGAAGACTTTGATAGTTATTTTGATGTAGAGATTATTAGAAGAATTCATATTATCAGGCTTAGTATTTATTCATTTGTAAATTTTGTATTCCCTTGTAAATTCTTGTAACCTTTGTACTTTCTTTGTATTATTGAAGATGTATGCTTGTGTATGTTTCTGATATGTCACCATTGTTGTGACATCTCTACCCTTGTCGGGTTGGGGTGTTACAAAACTACACCATCATTTGACAATTCATTTATCAGGGTCTTGTATCTGGTATATGTTTGAGAGAGACTTTCAGAGTCCTTTGCAAAGTGTTATACTCAAGTTACAGGTCTATGATCCTGTTTTCCTTGGTATCTGAGGGACCTTCAAAGCTATTAATCAAGTCAACCCAAGTTTGTTTGGATGTAGCCCAGTTAATGACTGATTCCATTATATCGTCAGGAAGACAAGATATAATTATGCTTTTCAGGTGTTGGTCTTGATTGACCACCCTTCTCTCATAAATAGTCCACTGAGCTTCAGGTTTGTTTAACCCTTCAGCAGTCTTAGGGACATAAGGACCTTCATTGATACAAGTGATGTAGTATGGTTCCATACCAGTCAAGTAGCAAAGCATTCGCTTTTTTCACTTGCTAAATTTTCCAGCTTCAAGTCTGGGGGCAACAGCTGAAAAGCTACCACCCTTTTTATCGATGAGCTGGGGCACATTAATATCAGCCATAGTAGGATCTTGGTTTTAAAAACCTTGAGCACTCTTAGTTTTTGAAAAGATTTTATAAACCAGAGGCTCTGATACCACTTGTTGTTCCCTTTACACACTTAGAAGTAACTACAAAGTTAATCTAATTGTGTTTATGACTGAGATTAATGTAATGATTAATTATAACAAATAAGTAAAACGTAAATATAAAAAAACACAAGTTTTTCAACGTTTAAATTCTTATTAGAAATCAATCAAAAGAATCGATTACCCAAGTGTTTGCGGAATAAACACTTGGGATCGAATAGACAAGGTATGGTGTGTTCTCCTCTCTAAACTCAAGCTATGCTTTGAGTGGCAACAATAAAGACCCACTGAGCTATCTCAGGGATGTGGTTACTCTTTGGAGGAGAAAAGTGGTTTTGTGAAAGTCTAAGCTTTTAATGCACAAAACTTAACCCACTTTTCTCCTATCTGTTCCTATTAATACACAAGTATAAAAGAGCACCTATGATTAAAAAATACAAAAAGAATAACCTAGCGTGTCTGACAACTACAACAGTATTTGTCATTTCCAAGAACCAATAGGAATAGGCTAAAAGTCTTTCCGAGTGTCAGGTCTGACACTTCTTGACTTTAATCCGTTTTAGGGAAGGTTTGTTTCTGGCCCGATAAGACTTCTCCTTATCCTCTCAAACTCTTCCCGCCTAATCCCGCCTAATCCCGCCTTTCTTTCAGACTTCTGATTCTTCAGTCTAGGTCTTAAGTCTTCAGTCTTCAATCATTTATTGTTGTTGAGGAGACTGGGGGTTCAGTGAGTTCTTGTCAAATACTCACTGAACCCATTACCTTCTTCTTTGGCTTAAGTGACACTCGGGGAGTTCCGCCTCACTGAATGGCGAATCTTTCTTCTTAGACTCGTCCTAAGCATCTGAAGGTAACTCACTGAGTGACTGTTCACTCGGTGACTTGAGAGTGTTTAAGGTTGATTAACACTTGGCTAATTTTTGTCCAAATCCTGTTTTCAGGACGCTTGGGTACTGACGGACCCAACATAAATGTTATATTTATATTACTATTTATTTATTTATTTAACTTATGGTATAATTAAAGTAGATAATTAAAATGTTAATCCAAATTCTAGGGCGTTATAATTCTTTCCTCTAAAAAGAAAATTTCGTCCTCGAAATTGAAGTAGAAAGATCAAACGGAAACGTATCAAATCACGAAAAGAAATGAAATTAAATAGCCTCACACTCGGAGAGGTTCTTCCAAAAGAATCTTCACAAATGGAATAGTTTTATTTCTCATGACTCGATCCCGACAACTAGGATAGCCCCAGGCTCTCGAATAGAACACAAATCATAACAAATTTGATCCAAAGAATACAAAACAAATACGTAGCAGATGACAGATGTAATCTCACAAAGAGATACATGAACACCTATACACATGAGGCAAATACGGAGGTAGTGCTAAGCGATAAAACTTCATCAACTCTATCCAGATTCTGAACGAACTAAGGAACTTGCCAATAATCAGAGAGCACATACCGAATCATTAAACGTATCAAGAGTTTCCTAAAGAGGTGGGTAACATATTCGTATCGACGATCAACTAAGCACATATCAGAATATCAAAACGTATCAGAAGGCATAACGGAATAGGTAGGATAATCGTACGGATAAGAATGAATCTAAGGTCTAACGTATCACGAACTAAATCTTCCTTATATGCCAATACGTCTAACTCTTATGTACAAAAACATTATACGGAACATACAAATTCCCGGTCTAAAGTTTCAAAATTTCTCTTCCACAATGCTAACTAATCCATTAGTCACTGTAATCAACTCCGGACCTTCAATAAACAGCTCCCCGACCTAATTTAACTAAAAGGGGTTCTTCATCTCTGTTCATACAAAACACCGAAAAGGAAAACTCTTGTCACTTGCATGCCATCTATCTTAGTGAGCAAACACAACCAGAACTAACGCTTGTCAAATTTCCTGCTCAACACATCTTCCAAGCTCGAATGGTTGTTCTGCTTATCCATCAGTCTGGAGGTGCAAAGCATTACTAAACTTGAGTTTGGTTCCTCAAGCCTTCAGTAGCTCTTCCTAGGAATGTGAAGTAGAACCGCGAATCTCTGACATGATCACTGCAGGTGCGCCATGTAGCTTGAATAATCTTCTGCTGAAAGAAATCTTTGCCAATCTTCCAAGTGAACTGACCTTGTCGAACGATCCTCCACCACTCAATTCCTGTTGTCCTTCCTAAATGTGCGCAGAAATCCCGTTACAAAGTCCATGAGGATTAAGTCCCACTTCCACCTAAGAACATCGAAACTAAGGAAAACCACTTGTACGCTGAGGTTGAATCTTAACCTGTCGAGATGCTAAACACTTCGCCACCAATGTAGTTACAATCATCTTCATACCATTCCATCAAAATTCTGCTTCAAGTCTCTATACATATTAGTACAACTAAGATGAATAGAGCAATTAGAACTGCGTGCTTCAATCAAAACCGCTTCCTTCAATTCTTCTAACACAGATCATATTCCACTGTCTTGCTCCTGAGCTTCTTCATGCCTGTCACAAATCACACCCAAGTCCTGCGTCAGATAATTCACTTCCTATGGTTCTTGCTGTATTGATGCATAACCAACAATCTTCCCATGTTGCATAAGGACATAGCTAAGTCTCCTTCTTGAGTAGAAACAAATCTCTTTTCAGCTTTTCAAAATTCTCCTCTCATTCTTCATCCCAACCAAAATTTACCCTTCGAGAATTTAACATATAGCTTATTCTGACGTAGAAACCTCAACACAGAATACGAAGATGATTTCCGTGTTTCTCTTTCGTCTCTGAATATACCAATATGTCATACTATGATAAATTGTCCAAGTATTCATGAAAGACACGATTCATCAAGTTCATAGGAACAGACGGAGCAGTAGCCAATACAATTGGCATCACAACGCTTGTTTAGATTGTTGATATAAATAATGCCTAAATATGTTATTAATATTTTTCGATATCTCTACGTTTTGATAATCACAAAATGTAAAATCATTAAATGGAAAATTATGACGTAAACAAGTATTTAGTTGTTAATATCTATTTTAACAACTCAATCACTTAAGGTATGAAAAAACAAATGCTTAATGCATTATATGATCAAAGGAACATTTTCTTAATCACTAGATTTTTTATAAAATGTCAAAAACATTTTATATCTTTTAGAAAAATATTTTTGGTAATAAATAAAAAGGTTTAATCCATTATAAATTTATGAATTCAAATTTTCAACCAAAAATGGCAAAAATGTTCCAGAAAAACCTTCCCCACAAAAAGACAAAACTGGGCAACGGTCTTGAGGGGCGGCCCCCTTAATTATATAAGGCGGCCCCCTTAATTTTAAGGGGACCGCCCCGCTCCTCCAGCTGTCCAGTTTTTGCCTATAAATACTGGTTTTCCCCTGGACTTTTTCTCACCTTTTGCAACCCAAAACTTCTGTTCTAAATCTTCTCTAATCCTTGTAAATCCTTTCTAAAATCCTTTGATCATATTCTCTTAAGCATTGGTTTCTAAGTGATCCAAGCTTCCATCATCAAAGTGCAAAAGAAGAATACTCCTTCAACTAGAGAAGAAGTATTGTAGTTCAATTCATATCATTTTGTAATTGTGTAAAGTGTTGTATAGTTGTGATAAGTAGATCTAAGTGTAAGCAAGTAGTTGTGTTGTAAAGAAGTTGTGAAGTCGTAGTCTAGAAGTTGTGAAGCCGTCGTGTAGAAGTTGTGAATCCGTCGTGTAGAAGGTGTGAACCCGTCATGAAAAAGTCGTGAAGCCGTCGTGAAGAAGTTGTGAATAAGTCGTGAAAAAGTCGTGTAGAAGTTGTGAGATTGGTTCTAGCTACGATTAGAACCCGACATCTAACTTGTGTCGTTAAGCCGGTGTAAGCTATAGTTGTGTAAGGTTTTCTCCGCCATAAGGGAGTTTGTTGACATAGTGAAGAGAACTCTCGAGTAGGTGACTCGGGGAGTGGAGTAGGGCAAGGAAGGTGTCCTTGTAGCCGAACCACTATAAATCCTTGTGTTGTGGTTTGATCTTTCCATCCCTATCTTTCATTTCATTTCATTTACTTTACTTGCATTACTTATTTACATTTGTCTATATTTGTTCATATTGTTTAAGAGTTGAAGTCACATAAGATCGAATCGAAATTTTTAAAAGTAAACAAAATTTTTCACAATAAAATTAAAAAGAAGTAAAACTATTCAACCCCCCTTCTAGTTTTTCACAATTGGTATCAGAGCCAGGTTAAACAAGATTTTTAAAATAAACTGTATTTTAAAACTTGAAACGATCTATGGAATCTGAAAAATATTTAGAAGGGCAATATATGCAAAGACCACCACTATTTGAAAGTGATGGATTTCTTTATTGGAAAAATCGATTTGAAACTTATGTGAAATCAAAAGATCTAGATCTTTGGCATGTTATTACTAATGGTGATTGTCTACCTATTCAAAACAATCCTGAAACTAAAAAGGATGAAGTAGTACCTTTTGAAAAACAAAATGATGATTTAAAAAGAAAACTTGCTAAAAATAATGAAGCAAAAATGGTTATTTATAATGTGCTACCACGTAAAGAATACGAAAGAATTTTTATGTGTGAAACCGCAAAAGAAATTTGGAACTCTTTACTAATAACTCACCAAGGTAATAGTCAAGTCAAAGATAATAAAATAGATCTTCTTGTTCAACAATATGAACAATTTATGATTCCGGAAAAGGAATCAATTGATAATGCTTTTGCTAGATTTAACACAATCATCACAAGTTTAAAAGCACTTGATGAGAGTTTTTCTAGTAAGAATTTTGTTAGGAAATTTCTTAGGGCGCTTCATCCAAAATGGCGAGCTAAAGTTACGGCGATTGAAGAATCGAAGAACTTGTCAACTCTTCAACTTGATGAGTTGATCGGCAACTTGAAAGTCTGTGAAGCAATAATAAAGAAAGACTCCGAGATGGTCAAAGGAAAAAGAGAACAAAGCAAGTCAATTGCATTGAAAGCTAGGAAGGTATCTAGTGACGAGGATAGCTCAACCTCCGAAAGTGATGACGAAGAATATGCCATGGCCGTAAGAGACTTCAAGAAGTTTTTCAAAAGACGAGGAAGATTCGTTAGACAACCACATGACGAAAGAAAGGCACTCCAAAGAAACAAAGACGACAAAGGTAGCAAGAGCGAGAGGAAGTGTTTTAAATGTGGTGATCCAAATCATCTCATCGGAAGATGTCCAATGATGTCAAGAGAGCAAAATCAAAAGGCATTTGTTGGAGGAGCATGGAGTGATAGTGACGAAGATGAGAAAGAAACCACAAAGGAGGAGAAATATCTTATGGCTAAGACATCAAGTGAGGTACATTCTGAAACCGAATACTTTAGTGATGAATATTTATCATTAGACGAAAAAGACTTAGATAGTGAATATAATAGGTTATGCAAACTAGGTCAAAAAGTAATGAGTAAAAACAAATCACTAAAACGCATAAATAACCAATTAGAAAACGAAATACTTGAATTAAAAATTAAAATACACAACTTAGAAAAAGGCAAAGAAGCTTTTGAAGAAGGTAAAACATGTCAAGTAACTAAAAATGAAAACAAAAAACTTAAGGAAGAAATTTGTAAACTTGACAAATTTGAAAATAGTAGTAACTCACTTAGGAAAATAATAAGTGTTCAAAGAGTAGTAGGTGATAAAACCGGCTTAGGATTTAATTCAAATGATGCCTCAACTAGTGAAACTAAAAATGTAAAGTTTGAAAGTGAATCTAGTAAGCAAAAATCCTTAGAGTCAACACCTAAATACATACTTATAAAAGATAGAGAAATACCCATTGTGAGTAATGATGAAATAAAAACTTTTTACAAACCATCTTTAAAAACCAAAGATGAATCACCTAAACCGAAATTAAGATAAAAAACACCTCCCTTAAGAAGACCAAATAATCCTCACCCTCGACCTAAAACTCCTCAACCTAGAAGAAATCAAAATCGACAAAACCTCCATAATAATAATAATTACCCAATGTGGAATTATCCAAATCCACCAAGCTTTAATCCTTGGGGAATACTTCCACCATATATGCATCCTAGTCAATTGCAACCAATGTTTGGTTCAAACAACTTTGGACCAATGAGACAATGGGGACCAAGTGGCTAAATTTCTAACTTATTGGGAAATCGGCATCTCTTCTTTGATTGACTTCTACAAGTCAACTTAAACACTTTGAAGTACTTGAAGACTACTTGTTGAAGACTAAAAGGTACGCCTCTCTTTCATGCTCTCTACTATGTTATATGCTTAGGATTGATGAACTAGCCAATTGCATGCCCCCGTAAGTTTTTAATGCCTAGTTTAGTTGGTACTTGTGTGTTAGTTAGTAGATAATCCTTATACATATATCTAATATAAATATATATATATATATATATATATATATATATATATATATATATATATATATATATATATATATATATATATATATATATATATATATATATATTACTATATATATATATATATATATATTACTATATATATATATATATATATATATATATATATATTACTATATATATATATATATATATATATATATATATATATATATATATATATATATATTACTATATATATATATATATACTATATAAATATATCTGCACATAACCTAGATACGTCATTTGTTGACTATTTAGAACTAAAAGAAATTGTTCGTCCTCGAACCTTTCTTCCCCCTTTTCCTCTTTTGAACCTTAACGTTCAACACGAAAATCTTCTATGTCCACTATCACATAACTCATGGTGATGAAGAGAAGTGAGTTAAGTGGATTAATGTAGAAGTAGTACTTAAATCGTCGCGCCAAGAAAACTATGAATGAAACAAACTCCCGTCGCCGTCAGCACTTATCTCCGTCATTGCCTCATCATTTCTCGACGCCATTCAACATCCCACGTTTACACACAATATATATATATATATATATATATATATATATATATATATATATATATATATATATATATATATATATGCACATTCCCTCTCATTCCTCAAAACCTTTGTCGACTTGACGTCTTGATTATTTTATCCAAAATTCTCAAGATATATTTTTTTAACGAAATGTTAATAAAATGTCAAGCATTCCCTCCTCGTGCCTATACAATCCAACGTATTTTTGATATATTATAAATCTATATATATATATACATATAAATATTTTACCGTCAGAAACAAAAATCAAAAATTCCCATTTTTGGTAGGCGGCCCCCTTAAAATTAAGGGGACCGGCTAGTTAACGAGGGCGGTCCCCTTAATGTTTAAGGGGACCGGCCATCTGATGCTACCAAAAACGATTTTTCTCTTAAAATTTTTGCCAAACACTCCATTTCTCACACACCCTTTCTTTGCTACCTGCTGTGAACGAGCTAAACCACCCAAAAACCATCAAAATCACTTACCAAATCACCAATTCGGGCTAAATTCGCAAGGGGCAAACACTTATATCTCGATTAGCAACATATATTGTAAGTTTTCCAAAACACATTTCATCTAATTTCATCAAATTTCGAGTCTAATCACAATTTGATATTTTAGTTAAAATTTTTAAATTCGAACTTATGTTGAAATTAAGTCTAGGATACTCATTGCCAAATGTTTCCCATAGGATTAGAGTACTTAATTAACCTAGAATCTAAATAATCTAAAACCCTCATGCTAAAATTTTGAAAAATCAAACACTCTCATTCAAAATTTCTTATACATTGTTGAAAAATGCCATAAACACTTGTTAAAACTAACTACATTATAGTATCACAACTTTTAATCCTAAAAATATACTTTTTGAATCATGAAAAAACGATTTTATAAACATAAGAGGGTGTTTGGATTAGGTCATAAAATAGCTGAAACTAAGTCGAAATAAAATTAACAACTAATTATCGAGCTTATAAACATGCAACTAGTAATTTTGAGTCATCAAGATACATAATTCATATGTACATTGAGATATGAGTCTTTATTTTTCTAGAAAAAGGGAGCGTTTGGCATAATAAATTAAAACACATTTTCGAGTCAAAATCTATGTTTTCATCTCTTTCATAAGTTTCTTAACATGAATACTCGTAAGAAATAGCTAGACATACAATCTAATGTTTATCTAGCCACATTTCAAAATGGCTTATGATGTATAAAGGAGCATTTGAATATTTATGATTCTTTATCAAAACATCATGATAACTACTTCTTAACATCATAAAATACATTTTAAGCAAGTTAAAAATTAAAACTAAGGAAAATTGCAAACTACTTCTTAGGATTTAATTTTTAGAGTCGAAGTATGTTTGTGTTCCACATAAGTAGTGTATATGACACATGCATTTTTTTCAATCTTATTTTTCTTGTTGCTATCTTGTTTAGGTGAAAATGCCTAAAGTTACGGTTGGTGATGTCTCCAAAACAAAACAATACATTCCAAAAGTTTCTTCCACTCCCGGCATTTCTCCTGCTATTGCATGTCTCTATCGTCCCATTGAAGATAGAAACATTCATGAGGGGAGAATTGTCGATCCATCTTTCTATCAATCCGACTATATCGAACGAATGTTCTCCAATGTTCGTCTTGATTGTCTTTACAAAATCAATGAGCGTATCGTTCCTCGCTTTGTTCTTAACTTCTATAGCCAAGTTACGGTGCAAACCGATAACAATGGTTATATCCTCATCTCCTTTATGATCCAAAATGAATTCATCACTCTTACTCTCGCTCAATTCGGTCAAATTCTCAAAATTCCACACAACGGTCAAGCCGTTTTCTCAAATGAATGGGATCTTTCTTCTCTTGAGCAACATCGACCTCAAGATGGTCCTTACTACTCTGAGATTCCATCTCCCGGTGACATTCGTCAATTTCTTGGGCTAGAACGTGGTACGACTAGCCGAAAGATCAAGTCAAAAAATGTTGACATCCATGCAAACCAAATCCTCCTCAAGGAGTTACGCCCCGACATGAAGCGTTGGGAAGAACTCATTCGCGAGAATGCGTTCGGTACCGGTGGTCACCGTGATCATCTCACGGCGAGCATTGCTCACATGTTGTATTGTGTTGTTGCTGAAGAACAATACAATTTGGCCTATCTCTTTGTTCATCGTATCATATCCGCCAAAAACACTCGTAATGCCAATCTTCCTTCGTCCTCTTGAGAGTGATATTTACGAGTTCGTTCAACCGGTCCTTCGTCCTCTTGTTCGTGTCCAACCTCGTCGATCCCGAAGTGACAAGGGCAAATCTCGTAGCTCTTTCTCACTCCCACCTCGTGGTTCTACATCTCATCAAGGAGATGATGATGATGATGATGATGATGATGATGATGATGATGATGATGATGATGATGATGATGATGAGGTGGAAAGCACATCACGTGTTAGTACTCCATCACCTAGGACCTTCGTTGAAAATCTTCCGGAACTTGATTACACCGACTATCAAGTTCCTTCTCGTTCTGAACAAACCGACCAACTCCTATTCGAAAGACAAACCTCATTGCTCAACACCACACAACAGATGCATCAGGAGGTTCGAGGCGGTTTCAAGTCCATTGGAAAAACTCTTAGGAAGATGCTTGGAAAGAAGAAGTAGATGTATTTGATGGGAGATTTATTGAACTTTGATGTTATATTTTTTTTTACAATTATGTGTAGTGTTATTTCCTTGATATTTTTTTTGGTATGACTTGTATTATGCTAGATGTTTAACCTTTTTCATGTTAGAACTAAGTAACTAGTTTATTTAATAAAATATGCCTATGATATGCTTATAATATGATTTTACTAGTTTACATATGTACATTATCTCTTAATATGATATTGTTACTATTAAATCATTCCTAATGTACATGGTTCAAATAGAGCTTGCTGCAAACACAACCCAAAAATTGACCCTTTTCTGAAAAAATTTCAATTTTGGTCGTCTGGGAAATACCAGATGAGCGGCCCCCTTAATTTTGCTAGGCGGTCCCCTTAATTTTAAGGGGGCCGGCCAACAATTAAGGGGACCGGCCATCTGGACAATAATTTTCACTGTTTTCTTTTGCATCTTGTGATCCCTTTTCTCTAGTCTCAGCTACCCTTTCTCTTATTAACCCAACTGAGTTTGGAATATTACTACTAAACTTCAAAACCTTACCCAAACCAACCTCACTTTCATACTATAAATTCCCTCCAAATGATAAACCCTCCTTTCATCAATCTTCATCTCCTTCAAACACCAACCCAAAACACCATGCTATCACCAAAATCCTCCATTTCCAAGTCCTCTAAGAAAAACAAAATGGTCATCATACCACCCAAACAACTTTTCATTGATCTCACTAAGGGAGACAACATCACTCCATCACCACCACCTAAATGCTCATCTCCAAATTCACCTAATGCACCATCAAAAACACCTTCCACCAATGGTACCTCCTCTTCTTCCTTACCTTCAACCTCATCCATCAATGACTACATCAACAACCACCTCTCCTCACCACAAATAACATCACCACAAACAACATCACCACCACATCTCAATCAAGAACCTCTATCCACCGAGCTTGCCATCTCCATTGATGAAGCGAAAAGTGTACCGCTTTTAGGGGGTCATTTAAGCCCTAAATCGTATTTATTTGATCAAATATTGCCCTAAATCGTTCCTTTTGTCATTTTAGGTACTTTGGAGAAGAAATCTGGAAAAGGAAGCATTTTGGACGTTTTTGGAGCATAAAAGTGAAGAAAACGACAAAGTCTCCAAAGCTGCTGGAAAAGTACACGTGACGGCGTCAAGGATTGCTCCTGACGGCGTCACGGCTTGGCAAAAGAGGTGGATATGACAAATACACATGACGCGCCAGAAAGTTTTACAATGGAAGTCTGACGGCGTCACCCTTTAAGGTGATCAAGGCCGTCACGGTTTAAGTTAAAGAGGGACGGCGTCAAGCACAATTCTGACGGCGTCAACCCTTGACGCGCCAGAGTGGATTTTGGAGGATTAAAGAGGGACGGCGTCAGGAAGACCATCCGGGAACCCTAGCCGCGGCGAGGTGACGGCGTCACCTCCTACAACG
Organism: Artemisia tridentata subsp. tridentata; assembly: GCA_021014915.2. Classification (NCBI taxonomy): domain Eukaryota; kingdom Viridiplantae; phylum Streptophyta; class Magnoliopsida; order Asterales; family Asteraceae; genus Artemisia; species Artemisia tridentata. The sequence continues at coordinate 104,190,993 of CP139504.1, forward strand.
TGACGCCGTTAGCCCCTAAACTCTATATATAGTTTTGTAATTTTTAGTCATTAGTGGTGAAACTTTGTGAGGAGAAACCCTAAGACGAATTTTCTGCCATTTTTAAGGGTTTTATACCCTTGGATCTCCCATGTTTAATTGAAGATAAGTAATCAATTAATCATTCAATATGTCTATGTGTTGTTTGATTATATCTTATTCTTGTCTTTTAATTAACATGCTAGGCTAGATTTATCTTGTGTTTGCTTAGATCTAATGAAACCTAACTATTGATTATTGGTTGTTGGTGTGTTATTAATTGTATTGGATGATTGTTTATCGATGTTAGGCTTAAGAAAACTGGCTAACCTCCTATACGGTAACTTGCTTGAACGTCTTAAGAAACATGAACCAATGCGTACTAAGGTTTTTATGGTTGTATTTAATGCATGAGCGAATTCTAGTGATCCCATGTTAGGAGCTTCTTAACCGGCTCGACATAGGAGTGAAGTAGGAGCTTATAGAGTTGGGGAAGTACGTACGCCACCCCACGATTGGTATTAAGGAATACACCCGTCATCCACGCAATTAATACACACTAATCAACCGGTAAAAGATAGTTAGGGAGTAAGGAAATCTAAGTAAACACATTTCTCCCCATATAAGTTCCACAACCTTTTCATTTTCAGTTATTTTATTTTATTTGCAATTGTAGTTATTTGGGTTAGTTGACTAGCAACTAATTCCGCCCACTCCTTCAAACCCGAGATTTTACTTGCTTTCATAAAATATAAAAATACAAAAAGAATCTTCCCTCACCCTTAGACCTATTAGAGTAGTTTTTCAATCCTAACGACACTATTCCCCTAGAGAACGATCAATCCCCCGGTACTTGCCACTACACTATACTACATCGGTCAGGTACACTGCCTGGTGGGGATTGCAAGCCTCTTGAGATCCCTCGAGAGGTAAAACCTGTTGTAAGGTCGCAAAACCACGCATCAAGTTTTTGGCGCCGCTGCCGGGGAATAGTTATTGTTTAGGTTGAATTTTTATTTTATTAGGTCTACTCACTAGATTCCTTTCTAGTGAGATTTTTATTTTATTTTTCTAGGTTTTTCTTTAGTCTATCTTTTTTCTTCGTTTCTTTGTTCGTAACCATTACCATCCGACATCATGGAAGGTGGTAATATCCTCGATCCCAACAACCCACCACCACAACAACACCCACCTCCTAGAGCCCGTACCTTAGGAGACTACTCCCGTCCTAGCCACCATGGCTATCGAAACACCATTGAGCTCACTCAAGGAGCCAATGTCACTCCCTTGCGATCCGACACCATCCGGTTGGTGCAAAGCGGATGCGCATTCCATGGACTTCGTTCCGAAGATCCTAATCAACATCTCAAGGACTTTCTTAAAATCGTTGATTCCATAGACCTTGATGTTGCCACTCGAGAGACGAACCGACTACGTCTCTTTCAATTCTCTCTGCAGGACCAAGCTAGTCAATGGCTAGAGCGTCTACCCGCAGGATCCATCACCTCTTGGGATGATCTCACCACTCGTTTCCTCGCTCAGTTTTTCCCACCAGGGAGAACTACCAAGCTAAGGAATGATATCTTGATGTTCCAACAACGTCAAGGCGAAACCCTCTACGAGGCATGGACTCGATTCAAGGACTTACTCCAAAAAGTCCCTCACCATGGCATAGAACTTTGGCTCCAAGTCCAAATCTTCTATGACCACATCAATCTCTCCACGAGGCAAACCATTGACCAATCGGCCGGTGGTAAGCTACGTGATCTAAGTGCGGAACAATCATGGGCTCTCCTGTAAGATCTTGCTCTTTATGACAACGAAAGTTGGAATGATCCCCGTGATTTGAATAAAACGGTCAAGGCAATATCTTTGCCTTCGAACAATTCAAGCACTTCCGACCGTAGGATCATAGAACTTGAAGACCAAGTCAACTTTCTTATGAAATCCTACGAGGCTCCTAAACCTTCAAGCCAAGTGAACAAAATCACTTCTTCATGTGAATTATGTAGTGGTCCCCACGACACTCGTGATTGCGTGGAACTCCCCGAACAAGCTTTTGCGGACTACGCATCCTCGCGTATCGACGGAGCGGGAGACAAGTGGTAGACTTTCAAACCCGAGCCAAACCCCTACGGTGATTCATACAACCCCTCATGGAAAAATCACCCAAACCTTAGGTGGAAACAAAACCAAAACGCACAACAAACCAATTCTTCCAACCCACCTAATCGTTTCCAATCAAGCGGTTCACCCTCGAACCGTACTTTCAATAACAATCCTTCCAACAATTATGGTAGTACCAATAACTTTGAAGGATTGATGTCCCAATTTATGGCATCTCAAGAAGCTCGTTTGGCCAAGTTTGAATCCGAATTCAATCAACAACAAACGGAGATGACCAATAAAATTGACAACTTATTGAAAGCCCTCAATAACCAAGTGCTATCACCTCCACATAAGGACGCTAGGAACACAAATAGCGGACCCCAAGTAAAAGACCCCTCTTCATCCAAACACGTCCACTTCGTCAACATTGTCACTATTAAACCAATTGATAGGAATGAGGATAATAGTGAACCTGAGGATGAGGTTAAGAAAGTCGAGGTTGATAAAGAAGTTAGGAAAAGTGAGATTGAAGAAGTAGATGATGATGAGGACTACTTCAATAGGCTACCCACTAAGGAAGAGCGCGCATATCATACAGACTTATTCGATGACCCCGAGACACCATACTTCCTAGGTAGACCAATTATAAAAATAGGCGACCCTTCTAATCTCAACATACCATGCAACATCGGACATTTGCATGTGTGGAAAGCTTACATCGACCTTAGATCGCCCATAAACATCATGACTAGAGCCCACTACAACTTAATAATGAAAAATCAACTTGGGTATAGGATGTTCCCTGATAAGGGTTGGATGAGTAACTTCACGGGAAGAGTTAAGGGATTACCGGTTTATGTAGGAAACTTCACCTATGTCACCGACTTTGTAATTGTAGAAGATATCCGCCCAATAGTCGATGCATGCTTAACTCAAATAGTTTTTGGAAAACCATTTGTTGAGGTCTCTAGATATCCGCCCAAAGTGTTGTATAGTTGTGATAAGTAGATCTAAGTGTAAGCAAGTAGTTGTGTTGTAAAGAAGTTGTGTAGAAGTTGTGAAGTCGTAGTGTAGAAGTTGTGAACCCGTCGTGTAGAAGGTGTGAACCCGTCGTGAAGAAGTTGTGAATAAGTCGTGAAAAAGTCGTGTAGAAGTTGTGAGATTGGTTCTAGCTACGATTAGAACCCGACATCTAGCTTTGTGTCGTTAAGCCGGTGTAAGCTATAGTTGTGTAAGGTTTTCTCCACCATAAGGGAGTTTGTTGACATAGTGAAGAGAACTCTCGAGTAGGTGACTCGGGGAGTGGAGTAGGGCAAGGAAGGTGTCCTTGTAGCCGAACCACTATAAATCCTTGTGTTGTGGTTTGATCTTTCCATCCCTATCTTTCATTTCATTTCATTTACTTTACTTGCATTACTTATTTACATTTTTCTATATTTGTTCATATTGTTTAAGAGTTGAAGTCACATAAGATCGAATCGAAGTTTTTAAAAGTAAACAAAAGTTTTCACAATAAAATTAAAAAGAAGTAAAACTATTCAACCCCCCTTCTAGTTTTCCACATAGATCATAACGAATACGAAAAGCAATTCTAGGAACATCTCACTTCTTTACACGTAACTGAAAATAATCAGATCTTAAATCAATCCTTGAGAAGATTCACACCCAGAAGTTGATTAAACAATTCGTCAATTCGAAGCAAAGGATGACTATTCAAACTGTAGTACAATTCAGCTTCCAGAAATCAATACATAATCTTATACTATCATCGATATTCCTCACGAATAAAACTAGAGTACACCTCATATACACACTCAGACGGATAAAATCACTTTCTAAAAGTAGGTCCTTCAATTCTTTCCATTCAGCTGATGTCATAAGATACGGAGTTTCAAAATTAGGCAAAACGTCGCTCTTATACGGATAGAGTTCTAAATCAACCAACTTACTATTCTCCGGCGCTTCTCAATGTATCCTATGATCCCAATAAGTTCAAGTTATATGATGTAATTATTATCACGTTGGCCAGGCGTCATAATACTTACATCATATACACATGCCTTTATTGCAATCACATTCTACCTCGAGTCGTGACTAAACAAATTCTCATTACCAGATCAAAACAAATTCACACTCAGATGGAAATCTTGGTAGTTCCTTAAGGAATACATCGCGAACATTTCAAACAACCGAATAACTCTCGAGGCAATTTTCATCAACAAAGTATCTTCACAACCGCGAGGGATTAACGTATGAGTTTTCAAAGCAAAGATGATCATAATTGTTTACCAGGTTGGGAACCATGGTACAGAATTTTGAGTTTCTCAATCGCCAAAGATGACAAATCTAATATGACCGTTGTTAGCATCTCGATGCTCAGTCAACAAATCCATATACCAGAATAACATCGAAATTAACATTCTAGAGAAAGACAGATCAGCAGAGTGAATCTTATCATTCAGAAGTGAGGGAAACATTCCAATACTCGTGGTTAATCACCACAAGATTTCTTATAGGAATATAAATGGGTAAGGTAAAATCTGATAGTGTAGGGAGACTCAAGTATGCTTAGCAAAAGAAAGAGAGTCACAGAATGTGTCAAACACATCATGGTCATAAGAATCCTCAGAATGATCGAAGAGGCATCTAAATGATTAACAAACGAATCAGAGGTTAAGGTCGGAATTAGAAAATAAGGCTTATATAGTGTCAGGCATTACTACAGAATTCTCAATGCATTCTAAACTTACTCGATCACAAATCTTAGGTTGTGTAAAATAATAAGTTTCTAATCTCCAGAAATAGTGATCGTAAAAGGGCTTAACTAAAAGTAAGGCACGAATCAGAGTGATGCGGAAGCAATGATACTTAAACAAATGTCTTATAGTCTACCCAATCCTCACAGATCATAACTTAAGTTTCTTCAAAGTGGAAATCCTAAGGCAAATTCTCAAAGGTTGTTTCATAAGCTCCTATAGTGCAAACCTAAGGGCCAAATCTTTCACAGGTCATAACTTAAAGTACTACAGGTCGAAGCCTAAGCACTGATACCATAATTGTAACACCCCAACCCGACAAGGGTCAAAATGTCACATTATGGTGTCGATCAGAACATAATATACGCAAGCGAAAGACTTTTATAAATACTAAGGTTACAAAAGTTCAAAATGAAACTAAGGACATAATAAGTCTAAATAATAATGACTATCAAACTAGAGTACAAATCTAAATGGAAGATAACTCCAAAGTCTAATCCATATGCAAAGGGGGTCTATCGCCAGGGTGGTCCACTAAGAGCTTCTATGCACACTTCACTCAATCCCCAGTTTCCAACCTAAACCTGCCGCAGGAAAAGAAATGCGGCTGAGCTTAAAAAGCCTAGTGAACAGTATAAACAAATGAAAGGTAATAAGTGTATACGAAATGAATAAGCGAATGAATCCAAGAGAACCTGCTAAACAAGATGTCAAACAAAATATGGAACATGTGAAAGAAATCAAAGCATAATGATGAACATAAAGTGGATATCAATATCAAGGGAATGCCCAACAAATCATATAACAAATTGTACATGGAGTAGCTAGCTCGATGTACCAAATAGTGAAATGGGGTGTATTGCACACACACAAGTCCATTCACAATCATATATCAAATCATAACTGAACAAATACCTAGGATGCATCCATACGCTCCCTTCAAAACAGATATACATATGCCAGTTCTAGACTAAACATACATACAATATACACGGGCCAGGTGCGCTATATATAGCAATATAATCAAATGGGAACGCAGTGGACAAAAACCCATCTCCACTGACAGCGTCATTACCATTGGTGCATCAATGGCACGGTCATGGACTCCCCATGACTGGCTACAAATATGGGCAACATAAATAGGCATAACAGATGCAATATAATGATAAGGGATAAATACAGCTCAGATAATAGCTATATAAATAGAATATAGCATGAAACGAATAATCAAATGAATAGTAAACAAATATGGATCATATCAAACGGAATCATATCAGACGGATCATTGCAAATGGATCATAACATAGCAAATGAATCAAGGTCAAGGATCAAGAAGTCATGAGAAATCCCTACTGAAAAGGGATAGAATATCTGTACCTTAAACCACAAATGAAACCATATCACAAAGATCGGAAGTTACTCCTTCTTCAGCGAATCTACACGAATTAATGACCGTCTTATTATTTAAGAACTATTTCATAAGTTATTACTGATTCATCACTTGTTGTTGAGCAGAGTAACATATTAGGGTTTCCTTCTATTTTTAGAAACTTTCCATTTTTAGTAACCTTCCATATTTAGTAACTTTCCATAATTAGTAACTTTCCATAATTAGTAACTTTCCTAAATTAGTAACTTTCCAAAATTAGCAAGTTTTCATCATTAGTAAGTTTCCAGATTTAGTAAGTTTCCAACCTCGGGTCACAATTCACAATTTAACAACTTAGGGTTTCATTATCAAAAATTAGGTTAACATATGACCAAAAGTATTCGCATTAACGTTACAAATGTTATTTAGGTCAAAACACATTAAATGGGGTTAGGTTACACTAAATCCTTAACTTATAATATAGTTCAGATTTTATCTTATTCTGGTCCTAAATTTTATGAATTTTAAACCATACTTAAGTGTCTACTATGAAGCTAATTTTTTTATCACAGATACCAATACATGTTGGACACTTACTGTAATTTTATAAGATTTTATTTTAAAGTGATAGTACCCTTTCAAAAATCATTTTCCCAAACCTGCCTAGAAAGATAACTGCACAGACACCCAGAAAGTTTGCACTTGCTTACCCCATTAGAACCCTTCAGAAACATTTATAAAAATTCCAGTAAGTCCCTTACATCCTATATATTCTACCTGTAAAAGGAGACCTCCTAAATCCTCATCGTTTGGAAATTAAAATTCAAAAACACCAGTAGAATTTCCAGACTCCTAAACTCAGGATTGACATCTAATGTTATAAAAATAAAAAAGTCATCTTCCCCACCTCCAAAAATTATGAAATTTTATATGCAGATAGTACACAACCTGAACTTAGTTTTAGGCTCAGAAATCACCCAAAAACACGTTGGCAACATCAGTTTAGACATCCATCAATCCGACCCAATTTCTGGACAGCATCACAAACAAAACCCTAACCAACGCAAGATAAAACCTCTAACACATCCCTAATTATGTTTTAATGATCAAACATGTTTAATTACTAGAATTTTAATAAACCCTAATCATATCCATCAATTATAGTTACATGAAAAAAATTAAAAACAAAAGATGTTTAAGAAAATAGGTGATTAATCATACCAAACCTTCGCGGGATTATCACGAATCTTGATCTTGAATTCTTGATGACAAAAAATTATGGAGGCTAGGTTTTTTTGTTTTTTTTTCTGTATTTCGTTTATGGGGGGGGGGACACCGATTTTTGTTTTTTCATTTTTATTATTTTTTATTATTTTTTTTTTCTTTTGGGTTGGATCAATTATAGTTGGGCTTGGATTTGGTAAGTAACAAAATTAGCCCAAAACCTTATATATATATATATATTTAAAACAATTGGCACAATGTTATATTTATATTACTATTTATTTATTTAACTTATGGTATAATTAAAGTAGATAATTAAAATGTTAATCCGAATTCTAGGGCGTTATAATAAAGGAGTAACATCCTAAGTGTTTCAAATCCTCTCAAGTGGTATCAGAGACAGGTTGATACTATTGATTTAGAAGAAAAGATAATGGACATGGAAAACACTCAAACCAGCATGGCTGCTAAACTGCCAATGTTGAAGCAAAACGACTTTGAGATGTGGAGGCTGCGAATAGAACAGTACTTCCAAGTGCAGGACTATGCACTCTGGGAGATCATTGAAGAAGGCAACTCTTTTAAACCTTCCACATCTGTATCAACAGTTGATGGTAAAGAAGTGACTGTTGTTCAAACCTCTCCAGTGACTGCAGAAGAGAAGCTGCAAAAGAAAAATGATGTCAAGGCTAGGAGTTTGCTGATGATGACAATTCCCAATGATCAACTCTTAAAATTCAGCAAGTACAAGGATGCAAAATCCTTGTTTGAGGCTATCACTACTAGGTATGGTGGGAATGAAGCCACCAAGAAGACCCAAAAGACTCTACTAAAGCAGAACTTTGAAAACTTTAGTACAACCAGTAATGAGTCTTTGGATCACATGTTTAATAGGCTGCAAAAGATTGTTAGTCAACTTGTTGTTCTTGGTGTTGATATACCTCAGGAAGATCTGAACTCCAAGTTCTTGAGGAGTTTACCTGCAGAGTGGGCTATGCATGTGGTGGTCTGGAAGAATAAACCAGACATTGATTCTATGAGCCTCAATGATCTCTATAACAACTTCAAGATTGTTTAGCAGGATGTTAAGAAGGCTGGAGGTAGTAGTTCAAGTACTGGGAACATGGCTTTTGTGTCATCTCCCAGTAATTCAAGTCCTGATGAAATGAAAGTTGCTGTAGGAGTTAGTACTACTAACCCTAGTGTTAGTACTTCTAGCTCATCAAGCAGTACTACTGGTATTCTGAATGATACAACCTATTGTGCTTTCCTGACAAGCCAAAATGATGGGTCAATGCTGACACATGAAGATCTCCAGGAGATAAATGATGATGATTTGGAGGAGATGGATCTCAAATGGCAGATTTCACTTCTTAGCATGAGGGCTAAGAAATTCTACCAAAGAACTGGCAAGAAGATCAACATCAGCAGTAATGATACTGCTGGTTTTGACAAATCTAAAGTTGAATGCTACAACTGTCACAAATTGGGGCATTTTTCAAGGGAATGCAGGAGACCCAAACAACAGGATAGCAAGAACAAGGGTTATGGAAGCAAGCCCAAGGCAGTGGAAGAAGCTGAGCCAACCTCAAAGGCTATGGTGGCTATTGATGGACTAGGCTATGATTGGAGTTTTATGGCAGATGATGAGGAAGCACCTGCTGAGATGGCACTTATGGCCTTCTCTGACTTTGAGGTACTATCTGCTAAATGTTGTTCTAAAACATGCACTGCTCTTAAAGAATATGAATCTTTAAAAAAACACTATGATGAGCAGAGGAATGAATTAAACCAAACAAATTATAACTTGTCTAATCACAAAAGAGGTTTAGCAGTCCTAGAAGAACAAATTGTGCATTATAAGAACAATGAGTCTGCTTTTGCTGAGGATATAGCTATTCTTAAGAGAGATTTGTCACTTAAGAATGCTGAGATTAACTTGCTAAAATCTGAATTAGATAGAATCACTAAGGCAAAAGACAATATACAATTAATTGTAGACACTTTGGAGTATGTATCAAAAGGTGTAAACAAAATTATAGAGTGTCAAATAGTTAATAAGGCTAAGTCTGGGTTGGGGTATAAAACATGTCCACCTCCTCACAGAGGAATTCCTGCACCCCCAGGAATTGACCTAGAGCATACAGGTTTACCTGAGTTTCAACAACCTAAGTTAGAGTATGGTTGTAAGCCAAAAGAGAATGTAATTGCTGATAAACCTGTAGAAAATAATGAGCCTTTTGAGAGTGCAAGTGACACCTCTCTTGCTGAGGATAAAGTGTCCACTGATAGGAATTCAGATGCTCCAACCATTGAGGACTGGACATCTGATGATGATGAAGATCAGGTTGTAGTTAAACCTGATGTGGTTAAAATAGAAGGAACCAATGTTCCTAAAGTGGTTAGTCATGAAACTGTTAAGCCTAAAACAAATGTAAAACCAGTTAGGAAAACAGTTAGGTACTGTAAGATGTATAGATCCACAGACAAGCCAAGAGGTAACCAGAGGAACTGGAATGACCTCAAGTCACATCAACTAGGAAGTGACTTTGTCATGTATAAAAAGGCTTGTTTCACTTGTGGTAGTTTTGAACACCTAGAGGCTTTTTGTTATAACCATCAGGGAAGAAAGATGGTTACTGGGAACTTAAGCCATAGGGTGAACTCAAACAGGTCTGAAACTCACCCAAGTTCTAATAGAATGACACCCAGGGCACTTTTATTGAAGTCTGACCTCAAACCAATTAGTACTGCTCGACCAGCAGTTAATACTGCCAGACCTTTTAAAACTGTTTACCCTAGACTAGCAGTTTCAAGTGCAAAACAAACTTTCAAACATGCACAACAAACTGTTAAAAGGCCTTTTCACAAGAAAGTAGTGGTTCAAAAACAATTTTGGAAACCAAAGGCTAAAACTACAAAGCCAGCAGTTAGTACTGCTAGCCAAGCAGTTAGTACTGGTAATACTAAAAACACTGCTAGGGATAAGAGGGCTAATGTTGTTCAGGCCTCAGCATGTTGGGTATGGAGACCAATCAAACCCAATGGTGCATCAATTGTATTGAAAATATTTGACTATATTGATGCACGAGGCAAACCCAAGTCAGTGATGGCTTGGGTACCCCAAGGAAACTAATTTCCTTATTTTATGCGCAGGGACATTCACAGGAGGATGATGAAGATCAAGGTTATGTAGACAGTGGATGTTCTAGGCACATGACAGGCAACATGTCCTATCTTTCAGACTTTCAACCAATAGATGGAGGATATGCTACCTTTGGGGAAGGAATAGGAGGAAGAATTACTGGTAAAGGTACATTGAAAACCGGTAAATTAGATTTTGAAGATGTTTACTTTGTGAAAGAGCTTAAGTATAACCTATTTAGTGTCTCATAAATGTGTGACAAAAAGAACAAGTTTTTTTTACTGACACTGAATGTCCTGTGCTTTCCCCAGACTTTAAGCTTCCTGATGAAATTCAGGTTCTACTTAAAGTTCCAAGAAAGGGCAACATGTACAGTGTTGATATGAAGAAGATTGTTCCTAAAGAGGCCCTTACTTGTCTTGTTGCAAAGGCCACATTGGATGAGTCTATGTTATGGCATAGAAGACTTGGTCATATAAATTTTAAAACCATTAATAAAATTGTTAAGGATGGTTTGGTAAGAGGCTTGCCTCAGAAACGATTTGAAAATGACCAGACTTGTGTTGCCTGTCTTAAAGGCAAGCAACACAAGGCTTCTTGTAAGCCCAAGACCCTCAACTCTATTGATCAACCTTTGTTTATGCTACATATGGATTTGTTTGGCCCTACATCTGTGAGTAGTATTATGCATAAAAGGTACTGTCTTGTAGTTACTGATGACTATAGTAGATTCGCATGGGTTTTCTTTTTAGGCTCTAAGGATGAGACACCTAGCATTCTTAATATATTCATAACTGAGATAGAAAACTTAGTGGATAAGAAAGTAAAAGTCATTAGGTGTGACAATGGGACATAGTTCAAGAATAGATTATGGATGAGTTTTGTAAGGAGAAAGGTATTAGAAGAGAATTTAGTGCTGCTAGAACTCCTCAGCAGAATGGGGTTGCTGAAAGGAGAAATAGAACACTAATAGAAGCTGCTAGAGCCATGTTAGCTGACTCTAAATTGCCCATCACTTTTTGGGCTGAAGCAGTTAATACTGCTTGGTATGTGCAGAACAGGGTTTTGGTAGTTAAACCTCACAACAAGACACCATATGAGCTTTTTAGAGGTAGAACTCCTGCATTAGGATTTCTAAGACCTTTTGGGTGTCATGTAACTATTCTAAATACCTTAGACCATCTAGGCAAATTTGATGGAAAATCTTATGAAGGATTCTTGGTTGGTTACTCACTAAATAGAAAAGCCTTTAGAGTATACATAACAAGAACAAGGAAAGTTGAGGAGAACTTGCATGTACAGTTTCTAGAAAATAAATCTAATGTTGCAGGTGAAGGTCCAAAATGGCTATTTGACCTTGATACTCTAACCCAATCAATGAATTATGTGCCAGTTGTTGCAGGAACCTTTTCTAATAATTTTGTAGGTTCAGAAGCTGATGATGCAACAAATGAAGCAAGCTTGGGAAAGGAGAAAGATCAAGATCATTTGCTGATGCCAATATGGAACAGTGTGGATTCATCTTCAAAGAATGGTGAACCTTCTTCTGATGAAGCAAAGGAAGTTATTGAAGATGAAACCAATGTAAATGGAGCTGAAGATCAAGAGAATAAAGATAACAGTACAAATGATGATTGTACTGTTGAGCCCCAAATTGGAACTGCTAGGCAAAATATTCATACTACTGGCCCATCAGATACTAATACTATTGATTTCTCAAAAGATGAAGTGGATATAAATAATCTACCACCTACCTATCCAGTTCTCACTACACCACACACAAAGATACACAGAGATCACTCCCTAGACAATGTGATTGGGGACATACAGTCTGGTGTGAAGACAAGAAGACAGACTATGACTTCAGACCAACAAGGGTTTCTTAGTGCTGTTTATGAAGAAAAGAAGCATGAAGATGCCAACACATGCTTGTTTGTATGTTTCCTCTCACAATCAGAACCCAAAAATGTTCTCAAAGCCTTTGAAGACTCAAGCTGGGTAGAAGCAATACAAGATGAGCTTCTCCAATTCAAGATTCAGAAGGTTTGGGTACTAGTGGATTTACCCAAGGGTATAAGGGTAATTGGCACCAAATGGGTTTTTAGAAACAAGAGGGATGAAAGGGGTATTGTGATCAGAAACAAAGCTAGGCTTGTAGCCTAGGGGTATACACAAGAATAGGGAATAGACTATGAAGAAGTTTTTGCACCAGTAGCTAGGATTGAAGCAATCAGACTATTCTATGAAGAAGTTTTTGCACCAGTAGCTAGGATTGAAGCAATCAGACTATTCTTCACCTGTGCGTCTTTCATGGGCTTCACTGTTAACCAGATGGATGTTAAGAGTGCCTTCCTGTATGGTACTATTGAAGAGGAGGTGTATGTCTCACAACCTCCAGGTTTTGTTGATCCAAAACATCCTGACAAGGTGTACAAGGTTGTGAAAGCTCTTTATGGACTACATCAGGCTCCAAGGGCATGATATAAGACTTTGGCTTACTATCTGTTAGAGAATGAATTTCAAAGGGGCAAGATTGATCAGACTTTATTCATCAAAAAGAACAAGAAGGATATCTTGCTGGTATAGGTTTATGTGGATGATATTATTTTTGGATCCACAAGGAAGGAAATGTGTGTAGAATTTGAGAAACTTATGCATGATAAGTTTTAGATGAGTTCCATGGGGGAACTTACTTTCTTTTTGGGGTTGCAAGTGAAGCAATCAACTGAAGGCAAATTTATCAGTCAGGATAAATATGTGGCAAAGATACTAAGGAAGTTTCAGTTCACTGATGCTAAAATGGCAAACACACCAGTTGATCCAGAGAAACCTTTACTTAAAGATGCTGATGGAGAATGTGTTGATGTACACACCTACAGATCAATGATAGGGTCCTTGATGTCACTAACTTTATCAAGACCAGATATCATGTTTGTTGTATGTGCCTGTGAAAGGTTTCAAGTAACTCCCAAGGCTTCTCATTTAACGGCTGTCAAGAGGATCTTTAGATATCTTAAAGGTCAACCTAGGTTGGGTCTGTGGTATCCTAGGGAATCACTTTTTGACTTGGTGGCATATTCAGATAGTGATTATGCTGGTGCAAGCCTGGACAGGAAATCAACAACTGGTGGATGTCAGTTCCTTGGTTGCAGACTTATATCATGGCAATGTAATAAGCAGACAATTGTGGCAACTTCTACAACTGAAGCTGAGTATGTAGCTGTTGCAAGTTGTTGTGGTCAAGTGCTTTGGATTCAAAATCAACTGCTTGACTATGGGTATAATTTTATGAACACCATGATATATATTGACAATAGCAGTACAATATGCATTATTAAAAATCCAGTGCAACATTCTAAAACAAAACACATAGAAATTAGGCATCACTTTATAAGGGACTGCAATGAGAAAAAGTTAGTTCAAGTTGTCAAAATTGATACTCTTCAAAACTTTGCAGATCTTCTCACTAAAGCCTTTGATGTTGGAAGGTTTCAATACTTGGTAGCAAGTATTGGAATGCTTAACCCTTAAATTTTTTAATCTGTGTGTTTTTGTACATTAAATTGGATTTGTACTCCTAGACTTGTCAGTACTGTTATGCATAGTTTGTACTGCCGGTACAAATTTGGACTGTTTGTTAGAACTGTTAGTCATTTGTTTATACTGTTATGAAGCAAATGTTTTGCCATTTGTTTTCTTGGTTTTGGACTAACAATTGCAGGTATGGAAGTGTAAGCACAAAGGAATTACTAGTGCATTGTGTGAGCAGCATGTGGTGGCTCAGTTGCTGACATAATAGGTTGATGATGGACAGAGTTTGGGAATACATTAACAAAGGTTTTATACCTAAGTTAACTAATTCTTTAAAACTTCTTTCTTGAGATCTTATTATGATGTTTTGAATTGGAATTGATGGCTTAGTTAGTCAGACAGTAACTGACATAACTCACTTTCTACCATTTTATACTTTTGTATAATGAGTTAGTCTAAGGACATCTGGTAGAGAGAACAGCGAGCAAACGTGAATCTAGCACATTTGTGTTAGAGGCAACAACTGCCACGAGCTGGAAACCCTATCAAGAAAGCTCTTTGAATGAGTTTATCTGATCACAGGCAGTTATTTATAACTAAAATCATTGGTTCTCACACAACCAGAGGTTGGATTAAACCGAAATTTTGATTAAGTGTCTGTCTTTACACTTAATCCCTTCAAAATGGTTGTAAGCAGTGTGGTTTTTAATCAAAATTGAGTTCATACTGCTGAGTCAAATTTTTCCAAAAAGTTTGTACTGCCAGGCTTAAAGTTAGTACTGGTAGGCTTAAGTTAGTACTGCTGGATAGACGTTAGTACTGGTGCGACATAACAGCTTTTTAAAAATAGCCATTGAGAGTTAGTTGAGATTTTTTCTACTCAATTCCTTATTTTCAGGGTTTTCCTATTTGGATATTTTCACTTTTAATCTATTTTATTAACCTTATCTTCAATCAAAAGTTATCTTTTACTTGAAGTCGGTCCAATAGAAACCCTAATAAGACTTTCATAATATCTCAATTCACTTTCTTCATCTATTTTCTACCCTAAATTTCCACTATTCACAGCAGTCAAATCATCTTTTACTGAAAAATAATGGTTACTTTATCCTTTGTTGACAAGCATAACATGGTCGCTTATTTGGAAAAAGCAGAGGATGATACCAAATTCCATCAGATAGTGGACTTTCTAAACGGTTCCCACATAAGGTATTCTTTAACATTAAATCCCACTATCTACGTCTCCCAAATCAAAGAGTTTTGGCAGACTGCAACTGTCAAAACATTTGACAATGGTGACACATAGTTAAATGCAACAGTGGATGGCAAATCCATCACTATTACTGATTCATCACTCAGGAGGCATCTCTATCTGAATGATGATAATGGTATTAGTGTTATGCCAAACACTGAGATTTTTGAAACTTTAACCAGGATGGGGTATAACATCCAATCACAATCTTTAACTTTTCAAAAAGGTTGTTTTGCCCCACAATGGAGGTTCTTGATACACATCATCCTTCACTGTCTTAGTCCTAAGAAAACCTCATGGGAACAGTTCAGTAGCAACATTGCAACTGCTCTCATCTGCTTAGCTACTGACAGAACTTTCAATTTTTCTAAACTCATTTTTGAAGGAATGGTTAAAAA
This sequence comes from Artemisia tridentata subsp. tridentata, assembly GCA_021014915.2. Taxonomy (NCBI): domain Eukaryota; kingdom Viridiplantae; phylum Streptophyta; class Magnoliopsida; order Asterales; family Asteraceae; genus Artemisia; species Artemisia tridentata. The sequence continues at coordinate 104,206,795 of CP139504.1, forward strand.
TGTTGATAGCAAATCAAAATTTTTTATGTATCCCAGGTTGTTAGGAATTCTGGGAAATAGTAGATTTCTCATTCCTGCTGGTAGTACAGCTGGTTCCTGCTGGTAGTTATCCATTGCTGCTGTAGTTGGTTTCTGCTGTTAAGTTTATTTTGTTTCTGCTGTTAGTAGTCATTACTGCGGGTAGTAGTAATAGTTATCCCGTATGTTTAGAATGTTTGTTAGATTTATTTTTAGAAGAGATCATGTATATCTCTCTACACGGTTTGTATGAGCTGGATTAGGGTTTCTTAGTCTATAAAAGAAACCTGCAGCTAGGGTTGATGTACGATTCAAAAACATTATCTTTAGTCAATAAACGATCCATAGAGGATCAAATAATTATTAGTTACTTTCTTCTTTATATTCTTGTGTTTAGTTTCCGGATAGGCACAAGTGTTACACTTAGAGATTCTCCCAAACTGTTTGTGTTTACATAAACGGTTTAACCAAGCTCAAGCAATCAGGCCTCGATCCTACAAGTGGTATCAAAGCCTGGTGAGGATCTCTATTAAAGAAGTAAACTTATTTTAATCTAATCTCTTGAACCTTCGCACAATGTCTTCATCAGAGGATAAATATGAAATGTGGGCCATGAAGATCAGAAACTTGCTGCCGTTTGATTCTATGAAACAGTGGACTGAACCTAATGAATCTGATGGAAAGAGTACAGATCAAACAATTCATGTGGGGGTTGATGCAAAGGATGATATGGAAGAGTTTGCTTTAATGGGATTTCCATCTCAGGTACAAAACTGTCCTTATAGCTGTCATGAATTGTACTCAATCCTTAAGAAAGAATTCGATGACATAGAATCTAAGTACAAAGAATACTATGTTAAGGTACAAGCTTATGACAATGCTGTTAAAACCTTAGAAAAGCAAAAAGCTTGGTACCAAGCCAATCAGGTAGCATATGAAGAGAAAATTAAGGTTCTTCAAAGAGAATTAGAATTCACCACTAATGAGCTTAAATATTCTAAAAAAGGAAATGCTAATCTAAAATTAGAAAATCGGGAATTACAGACTAAGTTAGATACTGAATTGACTAGACATAATGCATGGCAAGAATCAGCTAAAAACCTAGTCAAACTAAATAACAGTACTCAGTCTGTAAGGTGTAAGAGGGGTTTAGGGTATGATGTTGGGCCAGATGATATTTATGACCCTAGTGACCCAAGTATATTTGACCCTACCCCTAAGGAGCCAAATTACCAAATTCCTGTAAAGTATGTAAAAGAAGGAGGAATGAATGCAGTTCCTCCACCTATCAGAGGAGTTTTTATGCCTACCCCTGTCCACTCTCTCTCTGACCTTGACTTAGATGAATCATACATGTCCTATGGAAAAAAGTCAAAGGACTTATCAGACTCTGATGACTTTGTTTCTTGTTCTGCAAGTGACAAATCTTCTGATTCTCAGTCCACAGACTTTACTTCATGTGATTCAAGTGAAAAGTCTGTTACACCCAAGCCTCATGATTCATACTTGAAAGTTGCACCTGAACCTGCTCCCAAGACTGCCCCTTCTAAAGTCAACTCTTTAAACTCTGCTAGAAGCAATTTGGTTCCTAATGGTGAAAATGTTAAATGTGTTTGTGATAAAAGGAGTCATGTGAAAATTAGCTGTGGTAAAAAGAAAACCTGCTTTGTATGTGGTAGTCACTCTCATCTTATTAAAGACTGTACTTATCATGAGAGTAGAATGGGTATGTATGCTGAAAAACAAAAATCTAGACCTGTATGGAGAAATGTTGAAAAGATTCCACCTTATGTGCCTAAAGCAACTTCCAAAAGACCAGCAGCTGTTGCTGCTGGTAGGCCTTTTAGACCAGGAGCTGTTCCTGCTGGTAAGCCTGTTTCAGCTGGTAGATCTAATTCTGCTGGTTGGAAAAGGAATGTTACTAGGCCATTTAACAGACCTACAAGCTCCTATTTTCAAAATGGTTATAGGCCTGCCTATTATGATCCAATGTATATGGGGGGAATGGCTTACTCTCCATGGTTTCCTTGGTGCTAGTTTTGAGGGGAGGCATTAGCCTAAGGGGAGGCTAATGCTTGTAATTTTGTTTTATATCTCTTGCTTTTATGTTTTACTTTTTATGTTTACTAACTTTGTTTTGCAGGTTTTAGTATGTTTTGTAAACTAGCTTTGTTTTGCAGTTAATGTAGTTTTCCTGTATATTCGTTGTTTTGTGTTTTCTAACCTTTTGCAGGTTGTTTTTCAAGAGCTATTTATAAGTCTTCAATCTCATGAGATACATTAAAAGAAAAGATTTTATTTATCATTGATAAGGGAGTTACAGGATTCATCTTACTTCATCACAGGACAACAACTAACATCTGTCAACAATCAAACAAACCAGACAAAAGACAACACACTCAATGACCAAACTCCTAAACACCAAACACCTAGGCCTTAGCACCCTTCCCTAACCCAACCACCTATTCCATCTTCCCTTTCCCCTTGCCTTCATAATCAGGCATCACCTTTCTCACTCCTCTGCCACTATCATCTCTATGCAACCTTGGAGCTGCAAGGGCCAACACTACAGGAATTGGCGGTCTTGGGTTAGGTGGTGGCTGACTTGGCCTAGGTGATGGCTGACTTGGCCTAGAGGATGGATGATTTGCCCTAGGGTGTGATCTAGGGAATGACTGGCTTGGCCTTGGCACTGAGACTTGGTAGAAGGCAGCCACAGCTTTCTCCATCATCTTTGTTAGCTCAGCTGAAATGGGACAGTTTGGTGGATAAGTCTCCCATTCTCCTTGGTAGTATGTCAAGCTCTTTGGCCAGGATGAGGGATCACCATCAGAGCTAGAATCTTCAGCATCAGATGGGGGAGATGATGGTTCCTAAGCTTTTGCTTTTCCTTTTTTCTTGGTGCTGGAGCTGATGTCGGTTGAATGTTTGGGTGGGAAGTAATTTTTCCACCCAGATGATCCGGATGATGTGTCAGATGATGAATCTGATGATATATCCACAATTTCTGGTTTGGATGTCATTGTGTGTGAATGTTTGTGTGATTAGGGTTTGAAGATTGTGATGTTTGTATTGATTCTTCAAGGGGTTATATAGACTTAAGAGGAGGTTAATGTAATTAAATTTTGGGTTGGTTTGGAGTTAATTGGGGATTTGACGTTAGTCAAACAGCAGCTCATTGCTGCTGGTTGACCAGCTCATTGCTGCCGGTTGACCCACCGTTGCTGCTGGTAATGTATTTGGTCAAAGATACTCTATTCCCGCTGTTTGACCATCTGGTTACCTCTGGTTGACTTCATTGCTGCGGATATTGAAGTATTTGAGGAATTTATTTTGGGATTAAATTAAATTCAAAGTGGTCAAAGGTTCCGCGAAGATTATGCTATTTAAGCTGCTAAATTGGGAAACCGTATTCACGACCTAAATATCAAATTCCTCACCCAAAATAACCGCACACTCTCAAATCAATTGCATTTCTTCTCATTTCTCATTCCCTGATTCAACTCTATGGCAGCCCTTCAATACAAAGAAGATCACAATAAAGTTGGCTATCTTGAATCTTCACCTAGAAGCGAAGGGTATGATGACATTCTTGCCTTTCTAAGAGGGTCTTCTCTTCGACATGCCATTACTCATTGCCCAATAGTGGTATATGATTCTCTGGTTCGACAATTTTGGGGTACTGCTGTTGTTCGTACGATTGTAGGAAGACCTCAGGAGATAGTTGCTACGATTGATGGGCAAGAACACACTATTACTGAGGAGTCTATTCGGGTTCATCTTCAGCTTAATGATGAGAATAGGTTGTATATCTTCTCTGAACAGCAGATTCTGGAAGGGATGGAAGCAATAGGGTATCCAATTGCTGGTACTTTTACATTTTTCAAGAATAAGGTTTCGCCTCAATGGAGGTTTCTAATTCACACCTTGTTGCAATGCCTTAGTGTTAAGTCTGGTGGGTGGGATCAATTTGCTAGTCCCATTGCCTCTGCCCTTATTTGTGTGTCCACTGGGAGGGTTTACAATTGGTCTAATTACATTTTTCAGGGAATGATAGGGAATATACTCAATGTCAAAAACAAATTCCTCATGTACCCTAGATTCTTACAAATAATTCTAGGTGTTCAGACCACTGACCCCTTACCTAGGAATATGGGTAGGTTGACTCCTAAGTTGTTTGCAACTATGAAGACTAAATTTGTGGGAGACCATAGGCCCCTTTTACCAGCTATGTTGCCTGGTGGGACTGAACCTGCTGGTGCAGCTAATGCTGTTGGAGGTGCAGCTGATGCTGCTGGTGGTGCAGCAGTCAATGCTGCTGATGCTAGTCCACCTATTCCTGCTGGTACTGTGGCATCAGATGCTGCTGGTGCAAGTGCATCTAATGCTTCTGAAGCCCAGTTATCACCATCTCCCAGGGTTCCCTCACCTCACCCTATTGACCAAGATGAACCTTTTGTTTCAGTTGAGCCTAGTGTCCAGACCACACCTGTAGTGCCTCATGTTGACCAACCAACACCCTCAGTTATGCCCTCTGTTGATATTACTTCCTCTTCCAGGCTTCCAACTCCTAGTCCTACTAGGCAGCCTTTTAGTGATGACACCCATACTGGTGGAGAATTTCATGTATCTCCACCTAGATCCAATGAAGCTCCTAACACCTCAGGCATTCCTGCTGGTGGAGCTGAGGATCCTGCTGAACTAACTTCTATGTCCAGGTTACTTGACAGGTACATGAAGAGAGTTGAAGCTTTGGAATCTGAGTTACAGGACACCAAAAAGGAGCTTGGAGACAAGGTGAATGCTTTGGATAAGGAACTGAAGGAAACAAAAGAGACCTTTGATGATACAATCCATAAGTTGGTTGATAGAGTTGAACATTTGGAAGATCAGTTAAAGAGCAAGAAAAGAAAAGTTGTGCTCTCTGACTCTGAAGAGGGTCAGGCTACTTTGAATTTGGATCCTCTTCAATTGTTGGCCAATGCAACTTTGGAACTTTCCACCAAGTCTCCAATCAGTGGTACAAGGAGGAGGTACAAAAGGAGACTAGTGAAGAAGTCTGATGTGGATGGTGTATCTAGTAGTGCAGCTCATACTACTGATTCTTCTCTTCATATTGTTGCTGCTACTTCTTCTGGTCATGAAGAACCTTCAGTTGGTCTTAAGTCTACTGGTGTTGCTGCTGGTAGCTTTGTCAATGCTGCTGGTAGTGTTTCTGTTGATGTTGATAGTTTGGCTGCAGTTACTGTTGCTTCTCAAGTTGTTCTTCCTTCTGACAATATTATTCCTGCTGCTGAGACTGGTAATACTAGTGGTAAGGTTCCTGTGAAGGAAGCTCTTGCCTCTCCCCAAGACAAGGAACAAGTTCAGAATGTTCAGGCAGTTCAAACTGCTGATACAGAGCGTGATGCAGAGATAGCACGAAAGGCACATGAAGAGGAACTCGCTGCTGCACAAGCTGTACAAGATCAGATCAATAAAGATGGGGAGTTTGCAAGGAAGATGTCTGAAGAGCTAAACAGGGATATTGCTGACTTTATGAGTAACACCAGAACTGATGATTTCAATCCTGCTGAATTTAATGAGCAACTTCAATATTTATTGGATTCAGACTTGATTATCAAGGCCCATGCTGCAATGCTTCTAAAAGATCCTGACTTAGAAAAAGAAGACAAGTCAGAGGAGTTAGTGGCATTCATTTTGAAGAAAAACATGAAACAACTTGGAATGACTTGATGAATCAAATTCGAGAAAGGAAAATGTATGGGTATAAGACAATGTTGCCTACAAGAGCAGATAATGTGAAGTTTATGCAGCACTATTTGACAGGTCAAACATCTATCAAGTTGAAGGACTTGAAGGACTGGACATATGCTGCTCTTGAAACGAAGTTCTTTGACACGTATGCCAGGGACAATACTCCAATCAGAGATGATATACTCCAACGCAAGAGAAGAGCATCACCAGCCTTAGAGTCTGATGTTTCAAAGAGATTGAAGTCTGGTGAAGCTTTGACTGATGAGCAGGTTAAACAAATGATGGTAATTGTTCCAGGGAAAACACTGATCCCGCCTTTTTTAAGTTAGATATCCTATCCTTGGCTGGGAAGTGTTCACTGATGGAAGGATGCAGGGTTGGGAAATCATGAGGGTTGGTGGCATATCTGAGAAATACAAGCTATTTGAAGATCTCCTCACAAGTTTTGATAGAGAGGATCTTAATCAGCTATGGTTTTTGGTCAAAGAGAAATTCAAGGATCAAGATCCTACTCAAGATAAGGATAAAGAGCTATGGGTTCAGCTTAAAAGGATTTATGATCCAGATGGTGGGGAGTGTTGGGAATTATCATACGATTCAAGAGAAGACAAACTTAGGTCTGGTAATATGTCAAAGTTAGGTCTGTCTTCGTAATTAGGTCTGGTAATACATGTTAAGTCTGGTAGTCTGTATTAAGTCTGGTGGACTTATTATGTTAAGTCTGGTCGTGGTATGAGGAAAGTTTGTTAGAGATATGTTAGGAAAAGATACAAAACGTGTAAGTATCTTTATAGAAGATTCGTGAATATCTTCTTAGTCGGTTAGTATTAGGGTTTCCTTGGTGTATAAAAGGATCCCTAAGATTGTTAGTTTTATCAAGTGAGTTGTACGAGTTTCACAAGTGTGATTAATAGAATTATACGAAGTTAGTGTTAACTCTGTGTGTGTTCTTCATTGTTCTTGTTAAGTTTCCGCATTAACATTAACAATCGTTAAGGGTTTCTCACTTAGACTGGTTTGGATTTATCCCAACCATCTACTAAGTATTCAAGGCTACTTAGAGATCCACATACAATTCGTGGACCAACAAGTGGTATCAAAGCAAGGCGAGAGACTCTGTGTTCGAAGAACACTTAACCTCAAAAACCTATTCTCACTCAATTCACCCTACACAATGTTTGAGACCGAAAAGCCAATCAACACTGAAACTTTTTCAATCCATAACAGTGAGGATGAGAGTTCACACCATGAAGATGAAGGAAAACCTGAATCTAATAACTCCCAAACACAACAACAACCCATCTCATCCACAACCACAATCTCAAACATAAAACTTCCATTACTGAAAAGAGAAGAATGTGATATATGGGCCATGGAGATGGAACATTATCTGGAGTATATTGATAGTGATGTATGGAAGGTTATTCAAAAGGGAAACTCTAAGAAAAGAATTTCACAAGGGACTGATGGGCAGCTGAGAATAATGCCACCAGTATCTGCTGAGGAGATTAGGGCTGTGGAGAAGGAAAAGAAGGCCAGAACCTTGCTTCTTATGGCTATTCCTAAGGAGAATCTACAAAGGTTCCATGGCATGGTTGATGCTAAAGAGATGTTGGAGGCTATCAAGAAACGATTTGGAGGCAATGCAAACTCCAAGAAGTTGCAAAAGGCTGTTCTTAAACAGCAATTTGAGACATTCAGTGTTTCAAAAACTGAAGGATTGGAGAAGGGCTATGACAGATTTCAACATATGTTAACACAGCTGGAAGTTCATGGTGCAGCAGTTTCGAATGAGGATGCAAACCACAAGTTCCTTAGATCTTTACCATCAGAATGGGGTAATGTATCTGTGGCGATGAGGATAAAGGAGGAAGTAGATTCAATGACACCTGATGACCTATACAATAATCTTAAGATGTTTAAAAGGGACATCAGTAACAACACTCAGACATCTACCAGTTCATCAAATGTTGCTTTTGTGTCACAAAACAAAAGCAGTACTTACAAGGTTAAACCTGGTAATGTTAGGTCTGGTATCTATGAAACTCCTTCAAATGAAAGATCTGCTTCAAACTTTACTGATGAGGTGATTCATTCTTTCTTTGCCAACCAAACGGAAGATGAAAGCTTTATTAGTGAAGATTTAGAACAGATTAATGATGCTGAAGTTGAGGAGATGGACATAAAGTGGCACTGAGTTTAAAAATAAGAGCATGCTAGACTTCTGTGGTAATAAAGGAATTAAGCAACAGTTCAGTAATGCAAGAACTCCTCAGCAAAATGGAGTTGCTGAGAGAATGAACAGGACACTTATTGAGGCAGCTAGGACTATGCTAGCAGATTCATTTTTACCCACAACATTCTGGGTTGAAGCAGTCAGCAATGCCTGTTACATCTTTAATAGGGTTAGAGTGACCAAGCCTCAAAACAAAACTCCTTATGAGCTTATGTTTGGCCATAAACCAGTTGTTAGCCATATAAGGCCTTTTGGGTGTCATGTAACCATTCTTGATACTTTAAGTGTTCTTGGAAAGTTTGAAGGAAAGTCTGATGAAGGGTTTTTAGTTGGCTATGCATTAAACAGTAAGGCCTTTAGGGTTTACAACTTAGTGTCCAAGAAAGTAGAAGAAAATCTGCATGTAAACTTTCTTGAAGAAAAACCCAATGTCAAGGGAATTGGTCATAGATGGATGTTTGATATTGATTATTTAACTGATTCTATGAATTATATTCCTGTCTCCAAGGAGAATCAAGTTAACCCTATTGCAGGTACCAAAGAAGTTACTAACAATGCAGGTACCAAAGATCCTTCTAATACAGGGAACACTGATGATATGGCTGAGCTTATTGTGATTCCATCTACAAAGAACAAGTCTGCTGCAGCTGAAGCAGAAATCAAGAATTCTTCTTTTCAAGAAAAGGATTCTGAATTCAAGTCTCACGATACTGGCAAAGAAGCAATTCCTAACATTACCAGTACTTCAAATTTTAAGTCTGGTAGTGATGCTCAACCAGACCTTTCTTCAAGTGCTATTTGTATTAATTCAGAGATGCCAGAACTTGAAGTATTTTCAAATCCAAATGAAGGTATCTTTGAAGGAGCTTCCTATGATGAAGGAGGTGTCATAACTGACTTCAACAACTTACCCACAGAAGTGGATGTAAGTCCAACTCCCACTCTCCGGATTCACACCATTCATCCCAAGAGCCAAATAATTGGTGATCCAAAGTCTGCTGTTCAAACCAGAAGTAGAGTGCAACATCAGTCTGACTCACTTGCACTCATCAGCCTGATCAAACAACAACAAAGGGTCAATCATAAGGACCAGCAACATTGTTTATTTGCTTGCTTCCTTTTCAAAGTGAACCCACTACTGTTTCTAAAGCTTTGGGGAGGAAAGTTGGGTAGAAGCTATGCAAGAAGAGTTGTTGCAGTTCAAGCTACAGAAAGTATGGGTTCTTGTAGACCTACCTTATGGAGCTAAAATCATTGGTACAAAGTGGGTCTTCAGGAATAAAAGGGATGAAAGAGGGGTAGTTGTAAGAAACAAAGCAAGACTGGTAGCACAAGGATACAAACAGGAGGAGGGCATAGATTATGATGAGGTTTTTGCTCCTGTAGCAAGAATTGAGGCTATCAGGTTATTTTTGGCCTTTGCATCATACATGGGATTCAAGGTGTATCAGATGGATGTCAAAAGTGCTTTTCTTTATGGCACTATTGAAGAAGATGTGTATGTACATCAACCTCCTGGTTTTGAGGATCCTGCTAACCCCAATCAAGTGTACAAGGTTATTAAAGCTTTATATGGTCTTCATCAAGCTCCTAGAGCTTGGTATGAAACTCTTTCACAGTTTCTAGAAGAACATGGGTACATCAGGGGTGTAATTGACAAGACTTTATTCATTTTATGTGGATGATATCATTTTTGGATCAACAAGAAAGTCTTGGTGTGATGAATTTGAAGGTTTAATGAAGAGCAGATTTGAAATGAGCTCAATGGGAGAACTTACATTTTTCTTGGGACTGCAAGTAAAACAAAAGGATGATGGACTTTTTATTTCTCAAGACAAGTATGTTGCAGAAATTTTGAGGAAGTTTGAGTTCTCAAATGTGAAGACTGCAGTCACTCCCATGGAAAACAAGGTGCCTTTGACAAAGGATGAAGATGCTGCTGATGTGGATGTGCATCTTTACAGATCCATGATAGGTTCCCTCATGTATCTTACTGCTTCTAGACCTGACATTATGTATGCAGTTTGTGTTTGTTCACGTTTTCAGGTACAACCAAAGACTTCACATTTTCATGCTGTGAAGAGAATCTTTAGGTACTTAAAGGGCAAACCAAATTTGAGCCTTTGGTATCCTAAGGAGTCATCTTTTGACCTGACAGCTTATTCAGACAGTGACTATGCTGGTGCAAGCCTTGATAGGAAATCCACAACAGGAGGTTGTCAATTCCTTGGAAGGAGATTGATATCTTGGCAATGCAAGAAGCAGACAATTGTGGCCAATTCAACCACTGAAGTTGAGTATGTTGCAGCTGCTAACTGCTGTGGACAAGTCTTGTGGATTCAGAATCAGATGTTGGACACTGGTTTGAATTTTATGAATACTGTTATCCACATAGATAATGAGAGTACTATCTGTATTGTTAAGAACCCAGTATATCACTCTAAAACTAAGCATATAGAAATCAGGCATCACTTTATTAGAGATTGCTTTGAAAAGAAGTTGATTAGAGTGGAGAAAATACATACAGATTTTAATGTTGCTGACCTGTTAACTAAAGCATTTGATGGTCCTAGGTTCAATTATCTAGTAGTTAACATTGGTATGATGAACCCCTAGTTTGACTTAAGGGGAGGTTTGGCTTAAGGGGAGGTCAAACTGTAAAGTATGTAAAGTATGAGTACTTACCAGCATTTAGGTTATCTTTAAGTCTTGTAGTTTTGTTTTTAGTTCTGTTAATGTTAAAAAAAAATAATAATAAAAAAAAATAAAAAAAAAAATGTGTGTCTTCTATTTCTTTTATAGGCAATGCTGGATTAAGTATGTTTTCATAAGTTGTTAAGTGAGACTATTGGAACTTCTCACTTGGTGGAGGTGCCTTGCACTAACACAACAAAAGGTTATCAGTCCACCTTGTCTCATCAACACAAGGACTGGCTAATCCTGAGCAAACGGCTAACAGGTAAAGATTGCTCAAATCCGTTTATGGCTGACAATTTGCCAAAAATTGTATGGTATTCAACTCACCATATCTAAGATAAGTGAAGAGTTGGCTAGCCCACAAGGTTATGGCTTGTGGAAAACCATAAATGGTAATCAATTCACCATGATGAGGTGCTTTTCCATCAAAGAATTGGCTAGTCCAGAAGCAAACGGCTTTTGGTAAAGACTTAACAAATCCGTTGATAAGCTGATGATTTGCTAAAAATCATATGGTTATTAATGTACCATGGTCTTACACACCAAAACATTGGCTACTCCAGTGGTAATGGCTATTGGTAAAGAGATTTCAAATCCATTACATTTTCAATGATTCACCTCTCACAGATGGTAACACATCTGGAAGTGATGAGAATAGTCTGAAACTTAAATGAATTTGATGTACATATAGTCAATGTTGCTGCAAAGACCATATCAGAAGAGCTTATCAAGATTCAAGACCTAAAGACAATTCAAAGTGTTCAAGATTCAATCCTCAGAAAGCTAAATCAGAAGAACTTGAAGTTCATGGAGCATGAAGATCAAGTTAGGGGAGGATTGTTGGGAATTATGATACGATTCAAGAGAAGACAAACTTAGGTCTGGTAATATGTCAGAGTTAGGTCTGTCTTTGTAATTAGGTCTGGTAATACAAGTTAAGTCTGGTAGTCTGTTTTAAGTCTGGTTGACTTATTATGTTAAGTCTGGTCGTGATATAAGGAAAGTTTGTTAGAGATATGTTAGGAAAAGATACAAAACGTGTAAGTATCTTTATAGAAGATTCGTGAATATCTTCTTAGTCGGTTAGTATTAGGGTTTCCTTGGTGTATAAAAGGATCCCTAAGATTGTTAGTTTTATCAAGTGAGTTGTACGAGTTTCACAAGTGTGATTAATAGAATTATACGAAGTTAGTGTTAACTCTGTGTATGTTCTTCATTGTTCTTGTTAAGTTTCCGCATTAACATTAACAATCGTTAAGGGTTTCTCACTTAGACTAGTTTGGATTTATCCCAACCATCTACTAAGTATTCAAGGCTACTTAGAGATCCACATACAATTCGTGGACCAACAAGGAGCCTATGTGGAGATTTCAGTCACAGATTAAAGATGTCTCTTGGAAACTCTTTGATTCATGTGGTGTCCATCGAGTGTCTACAAAGGATGGCATAGAGATTTTTATGCTGGTAGAAAAGGATTATCCACTTAGGCCTGCTGTTTTGTTGATGTTGGTGGCAACAAGGATGACAGTTGAAAGTGACTCTGAGATGGCCCATACCTTGTATAGAAAAATTTTTGACCTGGCTCAACAGGTACTAGCTGGATCCAAGAGGTTTGATTTGTAAGTGATTGTTCACCACTTGTTGCTGCTTAGGGATCATGTGCTCATTCTTCTTGTTGTATATTTTTCTTTCTTCTTTATTTCTTTTTGGTTATTAGTTAAAAAAATAAATAAAAAAAAATAAAAAATAAAAAATCTTTTGTATATTTTGTGTGCTCACTTGTATGGTTTTGAGTCACACATTGCAGGTACAGTGTTGGTCTTTGACCACACAATAAATGGTCTTTAACTCACCATGTCTCACAGACAAGAAAGAGTTGACTCACCATGAGGGTACGGCTCTGGTGTGATAATCAAATCCGTTGATAGCTGTGATAGTTTGCACAAAACTATTAGGGTACTTCAACTCACCCATGTTTACTTACTGAGAGTTGAAATGGTTTTCAATTCACCATGGATTTTACTCCTTTTGGGGTTTCCAAAGAATTGGCTAGCCCACATGTATATGGCTTGTGGTAAAGGCAGTTGGTAAACCATATTTGGTACTCAATTCACCAAAGGTTATCTTCAACCTAAGAATTGGCTAGTCCTGAGCAAACGGCTACAGGTAAAGACAAGTCAAATTCGTTTATAGTTGTTGATTTCCTAAAAATCAGATGGTTATCAATGTACCATGGTCTTACACACCAAAACATTGGCTACTCCAGTAGTGATGGCTATTGGTAAAGAGACATCAAATCCATTAATTTTCAATGATTCACCTCTCACAGGAGTTAACACACCTGGAAGTGATGAGAATAGTATGAAACTTAAAGTGATTTGATGTACACATTGTCATAGTAGCAGTCAAGATCAAATGAAGTTCATGGTAACCAGTTTAATTGGAGATGCTTTCCTGTTGCTGCTGTTATATAGAGGTTGCTGCTGGAAGTTTTGCTTTAAAGATGTTGCTGCTGGTTACTTATTAATGCTGCTGCTCAAGTGCAATCCTCAGGCCCAAGTGTTCCAAGCTCAATCAAGAAACTGGAACTTAACCTAGTCAAGTACCAGTTTAGGGGAGGATTGTTAGGAATTCTGGGAAATAGTAGATTTCTCATTCCTGCTGGTAGTGCAGCTGGTTCCTGCTGGTAGTTATCCATTGCTGCTGCAGTTGGTTTCTGCTGTTAGTAGTCATTACTGCGGGTAGTAGTAATAGTTATCCCGTATGTTTAGAATGTTTGTTAGATTTATTTTTAGAAGAGATCATGTATATCTCTTTACACGGTTTGTATGAGCTGTATTAGGGTTTCTTAGTCTATAAAAGAAACCTGCAGCTAGGGTTTATGTACGATTCAAAAACATTATCTTTAGTTAATAAACGATCCATAGAGGATCAAATCATTATTAGTTACTTTCTTCTTTATATTCTTGTGTTTAGGTTCCGCATAGGCACAAGTCTTACACTTAGAGATTCTCCCAAACTGTTTATGTTTACATAAACGGTTTAACCAAGCTCAAGCAATCAGGCCTCGATCCTACACAGGTTCATCAAAACAATTTTGAACATGAGAAAACATCAACTTCTTCCACACAAAAATGTTTATCCAACACCCAAACTTACCCAAAAGCTTTTTAGTAATATGAAAATGGCCTCAAGAGGGTATAATAGGGAAGAAGTTTCACTTTTTGATTCCATGCTACAGGTACAGGGTGAAGGATCAACAAGCCCAGTTGACTCCCAACACACACCCACAACATCAGAACAATCACCTTCACAACGAACTTCATCACCAGATAGGTCATTATCCAGACAGGACTCTAATGTACCTCAGCACAGAGTTCCTACCCCTCCTAATGTAGCAGATGAGGCTGACTTTGTCAGTATGAAAAGGGTTGCTTCTACTGTCTCAGGCTTAGAAGCTAGGCAGGACAGAAGTACCATAGCTAAGACCCAATCCATGGCAACACCAACAGTACCAAGTTCCTATGAACCCAGTACTATTGGTGAAATCCCAAGCCAACCGAAAATATTGGGTGGCTCAGAAGCTCACCATATGGTGGACTATGAGTCTTTGCCCCATGATGCACCTCTCCCTGAAGGTAACACATCAGGAAGTGCTGAGGGCAGACAGACACTTAAGGAATTGATGGAAACTTGTACAAAATTATCTGAAAAGGTCAATACTTTGGAGTCTGATCTCATAAGTCACAAGAAGGTTTTTGGCAAAGTATATACAAAGCTGGTGCTCAAAGTCAAGAAATTGGAGCAACAGGTCAAGGCACTTAAAGGAAAGAGATCAGCTCAAATGGTAGTGTCTACTGAATCATCTTCTTCATCTAGTTCATCAGATGATCAAGGAGTAGATCATGGTGAGGAATCCTCCAAACAGGGGAGGAAGATTGCCCAATTAGATCAAGATCCTAACATTTCTTTGGTTCAAGAAGAATTTGATACTCGGGGGAGGCAGGAACAGCAAACAGATCAAGGTACTGGTGGTTTTACAGAAGGTATTGGTAGTGCAGATCAAGGTACTGCTAGTATTTCGGATCAAGGTACTGCTAGTTCTCAAGGTACTGCTGGTGCAGTATATACCAGAAGACCAAAGAAAGCAAGAGTAGACAAAGGTAAGGGGATCATGATAGATGAAGAACTATATTCTCAGAAGTTATCCAATTAGGAACAAGCCCAGATTGCTCTAGATGAGGAACTAGCTTAGAAATTTCATGAAGAAGAGTTAGCAAAGGTAGCTGATGAAAAAAGGTTAGCAACATTCATGGTTGAGTACAAGTATCAAACTGAAGAGGAACAAATAGCTGCTCAAATTCTTTCTGATAAGGAGTTAGCTGCAAAGTTACAAGAAGAAGAAAGGTCATAGTTTACTAGAGAAGAACAAGAATCAGCAATTGATGACCTAATGCAGCAAATCAGGCAGAGTCAAAGCAAAAAAGAAAGCTTATCAGAAGAAACCTCCTTCAAGAAGTGAACAACTGAGGTATATGAAAAATTATTTGAAACTTCAGGATTACTGGAAGGAAAAATGGTTCATAGGAAAGTCTTATGAAGAAATAGAGCAAGTGTACATTAGTGCTCATACAAGAATCCAGAAGTCCTTAAGAGATGAAAGTGCAACAATTGAGACTGAGTCTAGCAAGGGTATAAAAAGAGCAGCAGAACAGTTGGAACTAGAAGAGTCTAAGAAACAGAAAACTGAAGGAAAATCAGTTCAGGAAGAACCAGTTGAAGAAGAATCAGCTGAGGAGGAGGAAGAGTTATTAACTGATGAACAGATTCATGGAATGTTGGTAGTAATTCCAGAAGCTCTTAATGTTGATCCCATTCAAGCCAAGCATCCCATTATAGATTGGGAAGTTTATTCAGATGGAATGATTAAGGGATGGAAGATCATCAGGGTAGGAGGAAAATTTAAATTTCATAAGTTCTTTGAAGATCTGATCAAAGCTTTTGACAGAGAAGATTTGGATAAGCTGTGGAGCTTAGTTCAAGAAAGGTTTAGGTCTGCTGATCCTACAGATGATAAGGATAAAGAGCTATGGGTGGAGCTGAAAAGGATGTATAAGCCTAATGCTAATGATTTACTGTGGAGATTCCAAGCTCATGATTTGGCTACTACTTGGAGGTTATTTGATAATTGTTGTGTTCATCAGGTTTCTACAAAAGCAGGAGTAGAAGTTTACATGCTAGTGGAGAAGGACTATCCACTGAGAGCAGGAATCTTGATTGTTATGTTTGCTGCCAAACTCAGAGTAGATGAAGACTCATAAATAGCAAGGGAGTTAGTAAGGAAGATCTATCAGCAGGCAGAAGATACAAAGTCTAGAAGATAGTGTTTGGAAGAGTCCTCACAATCCTCAAAGGTATGCATTTAATTCTGAGAAACTTGATGGTTTAGGGTAAATCACAAGTTTAGGGGAGGATTATTGGGAATTAAATATTTCTGACTTAGTACTGCTGGAAGAATACACTAACAGTACAAACTGCTAGTGTATAAGTGAAGACTGCTGAAGAATAACTAACAGTACAAACTATGATGTTAGTACTGCTAGTGTATTAAAGAAAGTACTGCTGCATGGATAACTGCTTTAGAAGATATTGTAGAGGATAAGTATGGAATGGATCTTTTGTATATCATAATTAGTTAGAAATATACGGTAGATACTTATCTTGTAAATGACTCCTTAAGTCTATAAAAGGAGATCCTAGGTTAGATGTTTATGTACGAGTCATACAAGTTTTGTTAAGATTCAAGGTCATTGTAACCCTAGTGATATTGAGATCACTCGTATTATTCTAGAATAATATTGAATCGTTTAGAGTTAAACATTGTGTTCTGTGTTCATATTGCATTACTGTTACATCAACCAAAACCTTCTAAAGTATTGTTAAGTAGATTCCGCATACTTAACAGTATAACCTCAAAGTATCTTAAACACATCATAAAGGAGTAACATCCTAAGTGTTTTAAATCCTCTCACATACTTTGTGCAGGATGATGATGTTGTGTGGTGGGTTGACTCTGGAGCAACAATCCATGTGTGTAAAGATAGAAGCTGGTTCAAGACCTATGAGTCACTGAATGATGGTTCTATTCTTCATATGGGAAATGAGTCAACAGCCCTGGTGCATGGAAGAGGATGTGTGGATTTAAGATTTAGTTCTGGAAAGATTGTTTCTTTGTTTAATGTTTTACATGTTCTTAATATTAGAAAGAATTTGGTTTCTAGTAGTGTTTTGATGGTTAAAAACAATTTATTGAATCTGATAAGTTTGTTTTGTCTAAACATGGTGTGTTTATTGGTTTTGGCTAT
This sequence comes from Artemisia tridentata subsp. tridentata, assembly GCA_021014915.2. Lineage (NCBI taxonomy): Eukaryota > Viridiplantae > Streptophyta > Magnoliopsida > Asterales > Asteraceae > Artemisia > Artemisia tridentata. The sequence continues at coordinate 104,223,868 of CP139504.1, forward strand.
TTCTGTAATCAAATGTTCAGGCTAAATATTGTTAATGATATTGTTAATTCAGCCTTTATGTCGACCTCTAAACTAAATGATTCAACCCTATGGCATGCTAGACTTGGCCATGTACACTTTAAGAGAATGCGAGATATGTCTAAGGATGGGTTAATCCCAGCCTTTGATATGGACACTGAAAAGTGTAAAACTTGCATGATGACCAAAATAACTAAGAAACCTTTTCAAAGTGTAAAACGTGAAACTGAAGTTTTGGAGCTAATTCATAATGACATATGTGATTTACATACTACTCCCTCATTGGGGAATAAGAAGTACTTTGTGACATTTATTGATGATGCTTCTAGATTTTGTTATGTCTATCTGTTACATAATAAGGATGAAGCATTAGATAAATTTAAAGTATTTAAAACTGAAGTTGAATTGCAACAAGGTTCCCTGATCAAAAGATTAAGGACTGATAGGGGAGGTGAGTACATGGATACTCTGTATTTTCAGTCTGTTGGTATAATCCATGAAACGACTGCTCCATATACTCCTCAGCAAAATGGTATCTCTGAAAGGAAAAACAGGGTACTGAAGGAGATGGTTAATTCCATGTTGTCCTATTCAGGACTGAGTCAAGGGTTCTGGGGTGAAGCTATGTTAACAACTTGCTATTTATTAAATAGGGTTCCTAATAAAAGGAACAAGGTTACCCCTTATGAACTCTGGACTAAAAGAAAACCCAACCTGAACATTTATTGCTGAGCATTCCAAGGCATATAGGTTCTATGTTATTGAACCTAATGAGTCTGTTTCAATTAACTCAATAATTGAATCAAGGGATGCAATCTTTGATGAGAATAGGTTCTCATCAGTCCCTAGACCAAGTCAAAGGATTCCAAATGGAACTAATGACATTGGTGTTTCAGAGGTCTCTGGTGAGGTCCCTGATGAGGTTGTGGTACAACAACCTGAATCTGAGCTCAGAAAGAGCAAAAGGGTCAGGACTCCAAAGTCATTTGGACCTGAGTTTCAATTATATCTAATTGAAGGAACAAGGGATGAGGTCTCTGAACAATACTCCTATTGCTTCATTGTTGAGGATGATCCCAAAACATTTGATGAAGCAATGAAGTCCCAGGATGTTGCTTTCTGGAAAGAAGCAATAAATGATGAAATGGATTCTATCATGGGCAACAACACTTGGGTGTTGGCTGATCTACCACCTGGTTGCGAACCTCTAGGTTGCAAATGGATTTTCAAGAGGAAAATGAAGGTAGATGGAACTATTGATAAGTTCAAGGCTAGACTAGTCATTCAGGGCTTTAAACAAAAGTCAGGGATAAACTACTTTGATACTTATGCCCCGGTGGCATGTATCAGTACCATAAGATTTCTGATTGCTTTGGCATCAATTCACAATCTGATTATTCATCAAATGGATGTGAAGACAGCTTTCTTGAATGGTGACTTAGATGAGGAGGTTTATATGAACCAACCTCAGGGCTTCATCATGCCTGGCAATGAAAACAAGGTGTGTAAACTGATTAAGTCTCTATATGGACTAAAACAGGCACCTAAGCAATGGCATCAAAAATTTGATGAAGTAGTTTTGTCAAATGGTTATCTTCTTAATCAAGCTGACAAATGTGTATATAGCAAATTTGATGAATCTGGTAAAGGAGTCATCATTTGCCTATATGTTGATGACATGCTGATCTTTGGCACTGACCAAAATCAGGTTGACCTGACAAAGGAATTTTTGTCATCAAGGTTCTCCATGAAGGACATGGGGGAGGCTGATGTTATCCTTGGTATAAGGATTAAACATGAAAGTAACAAAATTTCTATCTCTCAGTCTCATTACATTGAGAAGGTGTTGAGGAAATTTAATTACTTTGATTGTACTCCAGTGAGTACTCCTATGGATACAAGTGAGAAGCTGATGCCTAATACTGGTAAGGTTGTATCTCAACTTGAGTATTCTAGGGTGATTGGCTGCCTAATGTATGCCATGACTTGTACAAGACCTGATATTGCTTTTGCAGTGGGTAAACTGAGCAGGTATACTAGTAATCCTAGTGCTCATCACTGGCAAGCAGTTCAGAGGGTACTGAAGTATCTGAAAAATACTATGGATTATAGTCTCTCATATACTGGTTATCCTTCAGTATTAGAAGGATACACTGATGCAAGTTTGATCAGTAACACTGAAGACAATTCGTCTACGAGTGGCTGGGTATTCCTACTTGGTGGAGGTGCAATTTCTTGGGCATCCAAGAAGCAAACTTGCATCACCAGTTCAACAATGGAATCTGAATTTGTGGCTTTAGCAGCTGCTGGTAAAGAAGCTGAATGGTTGAAAAACTTGCTTCTTGAGATTCCATTGTGGCCTAAACCTATAACACCTATTTCTATCCGTTGTGATAGTGCTGGTACATTGGCTAAGGCTTATAGCCAGATGTACAATGGGAAGTCTAGACACTTAGGTGTCATGCATAACATGATTCGTGAGCTTATCATGAATAGGGTGGTATCTATAGAGTTTGTTAGATCTTAACAAAATTTAGATGATCACTTGACGAAGGGTTTGGCTAGAGACTTGGTTTGTAAGTCTGCCAAAAAGGGATGGGTTTAAGGTCCAACTTAGTCACTGAATGCTAAGACACCCAACTCCCTCCTATGGAAACTTGGGAGCAGAGTTCAATGTGGAAAGCTGAACATTTAGTGGACTGGAGCACATATTTTACAAACATCCCAAGGTTGTGCTTGTTACCTGTTGAAAAGGAGGATGAAGTCTTTACTTCTCAATGGTTAATTTCTTTGGAAAAGTGCTAAGCAAGAGCATGAATAAAGAGGAACCACCTATGTGAATGTTGAAGTTTTGCCGCTTTAGAGAGCTATGGACTTTTAGCTTTTACAACATTTATGAATTGGATAGGGACACATGGCTTATTTAGTGTCAGGAGCATTTAAGTGTTTGAAAACTTGTGTGCATTTTATCTTCAGGTATTCAAATGGGTTGAAGGGTTCAATTCTTAGAACACCCTGATTCTCGAATATTTGAACGTGTAATGTACTAAGATGGGAATTCAATCTTCAAGATATTCTCATTTATGCACTTGTTTTGTTTAATGTTTAATTTTCATGCAAAGGAAGTGAACTAAATTTGGGGAGGATTGTTGGAAAATTTAGGGTGTGTTTGTTTCATTAAGATGTTTTAGATCTGAATCTGACTACCAAATCTTACCAGTAAGATGTGGCTAGAAAGTCTAAGTGTGTGTTTGTTTCATTAAGATGTTTTAGGTCTGAATCTGACTACCACATCTTACCAGTAAGAGGTGGCTAAATCTGAACGAAATAATGTTGTTTTTTTTTATATAATTGTCCGAATGATTTTAAGTGCTCGTTTCTGCAATTCATTTAAGTAACTTATGTAAATATCAAACAAGACTTTTTATCATAAATATAACATAGTTAATAAACCATCAAATATATTATATTAACACGAGTCTTCAATCTCTTATCGAGTAAGAGGCAGTAAGACAAGTCCCTCACCTCTTACTGAGTAAGATGTTATATGTCTAACTGGGTGTGACTCAAAAGAAAAAAAACAAACAAGCAAAACGTCTGACCACCTCTTATTGGTAAGAGTAAGAGGGCTAGCAAGACTTAAAAAAAAAAAAAAAAAAAAAAAAAAAAAAAAAAAAAAAAAAAAAAACCTTAGTGTACTTGAGGGTACTGATTCACACCTGGTAATGGGTCAGGAGGTATGGAGTGTACACCCGTTAGATCCCTGAACACCCTGACTCTTAGGGTGCGTTTGGTTCGCAGTATGTTTTGAAAGGAATTGTAATCTGTCAAAGGAATTGTAATTTGAATGAATTGTAATTCAAAGAGTTGTAATGTGTTGTAATTGTAATGTGTATGAATTGTAATTGATGTTTTCTGTCACTGTGTTTGGTTGGATCTCAACGTAATTGTAATTCGAAAAATTTATAAAATTTCAAAAAATTTATAAAAATTCGAAAAATTTATATAAATTCGAAAAAATTTATAAAAATTCAAAAAATTTATAAAAATTCAAAAAATTTATAAAAATTCCAAAAATTTATAAAAATTCGAAAAAATTTAAAAAAATTCCAAAAATTTATAAAAATTTTATAAAAAATTTATAAAATTCAAAAAATTTATAAAATTTTATAAAAATTTAAAAATTTGAATTTTTATAAAATTTTTTGTAAAATTTTTAAATTTTTAAATTTTTTGAATTTTTAAATTTTTAAATTTTTATAAATTTTTTATAAAATTTTTAAATTTTATAAATTTTTTATAAAATTTTTAGAATTTTATAAATTTTTTATAAAATTTTTAAATTTTATAAATTTTTTATAAAATTTTATAAATTTTTTATAAAATTTTTAATTTTTAAAATTTTTAAATTTTTATAAATTTTTTGAATTTTTATAAATTTTTTTGAATTTTTATAAATTTTTTCGAATTTTTATAAATTTTTTTGATTTTTTATAAATTTTTTCGAATTTTTATAAATTTTTTGAATTTTTATAAATTTTTCGAATTTATATAAGTTTTTTCGAATTTTTATAAATTTTTTGAATTTTTATAAATTTTTTCGAATTATTATTATTATTATAAAATTTTGAATTACAACGTAATTCAAAACTTTCCATCCAACATCCTATGTAATCTGAATTCCCTCCTTTGATGTAATTGTAATGACTGAATTACAATTACAACGCAAACCAAACAGCCTACGTAATGTAATCTGAATTACAATTCCCTCCATTCTGTGAACCAAACAGCCTACGTAATGTAATCTGAATTACAATTACAACCAATTACGCCAGATTACGGCGAACCAAACGCCCCCTTATAGTGGTTGTTAGCAGAGGTAATGCTGCTAGTATTAACGTTACTACTATTAGGCAAAGTTAATGTTGCTAGTATTAATATTAAGACTGTTGGCAGAGTTACTGCTGCTAATACTAAAGTTAGTACTGCTGGGCAAAGTTAGTATTGCTGGGCATAAGTTAGTACTGCTGGAAGTTAGTACTGTTGGAAGTTAGTGTTGCTCGTTTAACCACTGATCCCTGCTATTATGGAAACTATTATGGTATGATTAATGGGCCGTTAATCACTCATAATTTCATGGGTTAGGGTTTGAGTAATCTCTATTATAAATAGAGATCATAACATAACTGCATGGATATACAACATACAAACCCTAAACACTTGAAAGCGAACAGGTTCTTGATTTGTGCCTAAAACAAGAACACCACTTGGTCTTATACTATAGAGATATTCGTGTTGTAGAACACAGGTTTCTTTCTGTTCTAGGATCGATTAACATCAAACAAGCATCATGTTTGTATCAACATCATTCAAGAATTGACATTAGGGAACAAGAGGATTGGGGTTGAACCCTTTTGAATAAACTATATTTATTTCATATAATATTTGTGTTTAACCTACTCTACCAAATACATTACAGACAATATATATAGACTTTCAAGAGACACAATTAAACCATCATGATGGTTCGTGTATGCCTCATCATGTGGAGGTTTCTAACTTTATTTTACACAACTTAGACCCCTATATTAATAACCATAAATAAATACTAACCAAAAGATATAATGGATTATTATAGTTCCAACACGTGTAACCCAGGCATAGGGTCGAATAGTTTTTATTGGAAAGTGATAACACAATTTCAAGTGATATCCGATACTCATTGATTATCTACACCCTGTTCTGGGAACACACGCAACACAAGAAACCAACAATAAACAGATAAAGAAGGAAATTGGTTCATGCCCTTTACAGAACTACTTAATAAAAACGTAGTGTCAGTTTGCATATCTTTTTTTTAACATTCATCTCACTTTGCTGAATTGTACAAAAGACTGAAGCAGAGATTTATAGATGAATATGGTAGCACTTTAGTTAACTTTCATGCTCACTATTATTTATGAAGTGGAAAACTTCTGTATCTATACTATGCACCCATTTGTCTGAATCTTATATGCATGTTAATATGTGTGTGTGTGTGTGTTGCTGTTCAAATGATGAGAACTTGTATACTGCACTAGTGGATAAGACTAACACGTTGGGTCGATTAAAATGCACAATATCAAATTTGGGAGATCGTTATCATTAGCAAATAATGCCCAATAACTAATTAGTATTGCTCAAAAAGTTCAGCTGAATTTGCCAATAATACTGTTGGAAAGATGGCCCCACATAAAAGTTCTACTCACTTATAGCTTTAAGCTTGATGTTTAAGAGCACTTAAGGTGTCATTTGGTTTGCTAATTGGAATCACTATAGGTATGGATTTCAAGAATGGAATGAAATGTGTATGGTATGATAGATTCAAATATATTATTTGGTTATGAAAACCAGGTTTGAATATTTTGATTAAAAAATAATTAAAATTATTAATCATGTCTTTTTTGTTTTGTTTAAAAAATAATTAAAAATATAGTGGACCAATTTAGTGGACCGAGGAAATGGATTTGAGAAACCTACCTATTTTATATGGTATGAGAAATCCTCAAACCCATTCATGTACACCAAACATGAGCTATCATTGTCAATCCCATTCTACCAAACCAATACCCTCAAACCAAACGGCACCTAAGTATTTTTCTTTACTTAGGCTGCGTTTGATTTTTTTTTTTTTTTTTGCCTCTGAACAGGGTCTGAATGACCCAAATGTCTGAATCGGTCAGACATTTGGTCGTTCAGACCGTTTGTTTTTTTTTTTTCGTTCAGACGCGTTCAGATGCAGTTAGATCTTAATGGTTAAGACTTGAGAGGGGTGTCTTAACGCGTCTGAATGACTCTTGTTGACACAGAATAACCCAAAAAAAAAAAATTCCGGTAAAAACATGAGTTTTTTTTTTCCGTTCAGATTCAGACATTCACGCCTCAGATTCAGATTCAGATGTGCGGTTCAGATTCAGATTCAGACCCTCTTAATAAACAAACACCACCTTAGTGGCCCTATAACCTGTATGGAGGTATCCATGTATCCATGAAAGAACCTTGTTAGTTGATCCACAAATATCATCTTCCACTTGTAACTTTATATTTTTGGCAAGATTTCGTACAATTATTATTTTCCATAAATGTCAAGTTGAGGAGTAGTTTATTTGTGTTTTAATACAGGTATAATTACTTAGAAATTTATCTAACTTGTCACTTTTTCTAATTGTGTATAGCCTTTTTTATTTTTTGCTATTATATACCCAAAACTCTTGAATTTCGATCTTTATGTGTATTTATTCATGTAAAATGATCATTTTAACCCTCATATTTTGTAACCACTATTGAGAGTGAAGGGTAAAATGGTCATTTTACATTAACAAAATACACACAAAAGTCGAAATCAAAAGTTTAGGGTATATAATAGCATTACATAAAGAATGGTACACACAATTAGAAAAAGTGACAAGTTATATACATTTTTAGATGGTTATCCCTTTAATATATTAAAACATACAGGATTTTGTCATAGGATCACATAGTTAGATACTATTGAATATCATAGGTCGGATTTGTTTTTGATGGCATAAAAACCCTTTATTAATCTTCTTATTGCATTTCGGGAGTGCTTTTTTCTAGATATCAATAAGCTTGAACCTTCCTAGAAAGTTGGCCAATCTTGGTAACAAAAGTGGCATAAGGTGCTTAACTTTATGACATCTTAATCTTATTGTAATGCTACTTGTAGAATTTTTTAGTGCTTAATGTGCTGCATTGCATATCACCATGCATATCTTTCTTGACATTACTTGCTACTTATGTGCATATCACCATATCTTTCTTGACATTACTTGTGCTAAAAGCTCCACAGATGGAAGCGGTGAATTAATTGAGGAAAAAAAAGACTTTTGTTCCTTCTAATCCCACGAAATACAAATGTTCATTCTGTTTTAAAAAGTTTGTGAATTCACAAGCTTTGGGAGGTCACCAAAATGCACATAAGAAGGAAAGACTGAAGAAGAAAAAGAAGGAACTTCAAGCTAAGAAAGTTAAATTTAATCTTTATTTTGGCTCGCTGATGAATTACGCTCATGATCCTACTCTATCTTTCAGTAGCTTTTCATCCTATCTTAGCTTCTACAAGTCAGATGCCTGTCAATATATGAACTTTAGCAATACCCATAGTGTCAGTTTGCCTTATGCTGCTTCTTCCTCCAAGTTCAAACAGTATGGATTTACTGTTGGGATAGGACATAATGGAACCTGTTAAAAAGTAGTTTTAAACTTTAGTAGCTGAAGTCTGTATGGGTCGATGTAAAAAGTCAAGAATTTGATCTTTATTAAAATTTATTATGCAGACTGGAATTTCAAGCTCCTGTATAGTTAGAGTTAAAATTTCTTGTGATATTATGTCTGATCTATAGGATTATCATTTCGAGAAAACTAGGAGATATATAGTAGTATGGTGCTGGTCCAGAAGATGTGCACCTGAACCAAGCAGCAAGGAGTTTGAGTTCCGGTTAGTCTAGCTAACATAATTACTAGGGATCTGCTTGAGCTTTTCTTGGATACAAAAGTTGAGTGGGTTTGTGAAATTATTTGATAGTCTAGACTAGTTTCCACATTTCATGGTTTTATAGTATTAGGTACGAGAAGAAATGAGTAGTTGCTTTATTTACTTGATGCAAGACAAGTGATCAGTAAAAGGAAGAAGATGGGGAAAAACTGTACAGATGTTTTTGAATTGCAGTCAGTAAAATTAAGACGTATGTGAATACTATGATGTTTATCCAGTATAATTATTTGTTTATTCTGTTCATTTGATTGGGAGAAAGTACTAAAATGCGACTGTTTGTTGTTTCACATTTTTCCTTTTATTCTGCTTTCAACTCTATCATCCGCCACCCGCCACTACAAAACTACACCTTGAACCGCGATCCATCATCCTTCCTGAGCTAACTGAATCTATGTTGAACCATATTGGACTATAGCATGAGCTGATGTGAGGTACTTTTAAAGGTCCATGATGTGAATCCCCTGCATGTCTGCATTATATATGGGAACTGCATACTGCTTACTTTTGCCGTAATGTTATATACTTGTAATTTTATTACATGTGTTAAAAAAAAAAAAAAAAAAAAGTAAAGTAACTCCCAATACCGTCGAAGACGGTGTATGAGGGAGGTTGAGACGTAGACAGCCTTACCCCTACCTAAGGTAGAGAGGCTGCTTCCGGTTCTACCAAAGGTAGAAAAGGACCGGTCCTTTTCTAGGGAGTGAGGATCGAACCCTTGACCTCTCGGTTGAGAGGCAAGGGGTTTTCCAACTGATCCAACCCTACTTACATGTGTTATGTTATACGGTAAACTATCTCGAGTTATTCGGCATGGTTAGGTCACATTATATTATATGTTTCTCGAGTAGCTTAGCGGGTGTTTCTTTGAGCTTATTTAGGGGCTAGCGGCGCAGCTTGTTGTCCGCTTGCCTATCGTTTCAGTGTAAAAAATTTTCTTGAACCAACACTATCATAAAAGTATTACTAATCAATTTAGGGGCTTATGAGGTTATTAGCTTATATAACTACAATAAGCCTAATCAAGTGTTTGGGTAAGCCTAAAATATTCACCTTATGAGCTTATATGAGGGGGTTTTGATAAGCTCAAATTTTGTGGTTTATACGAGGAGGGGTGAGCTTATGTAAGGGGTGTATTCAGTGGCGGACCCAAGAAAATAAGATGTGGGAGGCAAATTTTTTTTTCTTTTTTTTTTTTTTTTTTTTTTTTACAATAACAACAAAATGCGGAAGAAAAAAGTATGATTGAAATGATAAATCGAGTATTGTTACTTGGAGATGAATGATTTATAATGTTTGAGAGTGTTGAATGTTAAATTTTAGTATGTAGGTGGGGGCCAATTTAAATTTTGGTTGGGGAAAAAAGTCAAAATTAATAAATAAAAAAAATTACACTCAAATATTATCTTTTTCGGCTAGCCATGGGGCATGCCACCCCAAACCGCCCCTGTGTTTATTAGCAAAAGATTTTCATGTACTTTAGGTCATTTTACATCACGGAACTATAATAAGCTAACTCAAACACTGTTGATCCCTGAATTTTCCAATGCATGAATTCAAAATAAATACCTTAATCCAAACACTCCTCTTCTTCAACCTCTCCTCCACCACCACCGCCATTAACATTTACCTCAAATAGAAAACTTATACACGGAAATTTAATACGATTTTACATTTATACCCTCACATTTTATTTACAAAATTTTCCATCGTGTTCCCTTACCGCATTATAAACCACAATTCTTCCACTGTTCTTGACTTATTCCGACTGTCAGTTCCACCTCAGTTCCTTCGTTTACATATACTATAACAGTTATAGTCTTATACAAAACCATTATTCCTTTTTATTTTTTTATAATCTTTATAAAAATATGTAACGCCACTTATAAATTAGAAATTGATTATGCAGTTAAAACTTTATAGTTGATTATCATATCGAAATAACTTTTCTTTCAAGAGAATAGTTGATGATCGAACCAAAGGGTGTAATTTGTATGGTTTGTGCTTCATTTTACACAAAGGAAAAACATCAAAGGCAGTGAACAGTAGAATTGTTCACTAAAGTAATGTTAAGAGAAGCATTTAATGAAAGGTATACTTTTTCACTAATTGATTGACAAGTCCTAACTCCTAAGTAGGGGTGTAATCGAGCCGAGTCGAGTCGAGTATTGACATGCTCGAGCTCCGCTCGTTTAAAATCGAGTCGAGTCGAGTATTTTTCGAGTCGATCTCGAGTTGTTCGCGAGTTGTCTCGGCTCGATTACACCCCTATATATATATATATATATATATATATATATATATATATATATATATATATATATATATATATATATACGGGTGTAAATGTGTAATCGAGTCGAGTCGAGTAGCTCGCGAGTTGTCTCGGCTCGTTTAAAATGGAGTCGAATCGAGTATTTTTCGAGTCGATCTCGAGTTGCTCGCGAGTTGTCTCGGCTCGTTTACACCCCTACTCCTAAGTACCTCACACGTGATATCCTCGTAGTCCACTATATAAAGAGAATGGCGGGAGTAAATACTCACCCCTTCATATTTATAGTAAACATTTAAGAAGTGCATTTACTCTCTCTTAAGCTCACAGTTGGTCCATCATCTTATCAGCGACCTTAACAGTTCGCTTGCAAATTTATTTTGTACTCATATAAACCCTTGTACATACCAGAAAACACACTAACCATAAAATATATTGCATATATGTGAAATTATATTGAAAATATGTTTGTTATGTGTAACTATGCCTTGCAGGTACAAGGGTTTGAAAACAAAGCAAAACCGGTGACTTTTGGATGAGTTTCAACGACGTTTTCGCGTTTATCGAGATTCAAACGAAGTTGGAAAAATTCCCCGAGCACTCCATTGGAAAGAGCACGAAAAAACGAGTCCAACGGTATTTTTCTCTCCTTTTGAACCCTCCTAAAACTCTTAAAATGAACCGGTCAAAATCTATTTGAACCTTTAATAAAACGGACCGGATCTATTAGACCTTAAAAGGAACCATGCACATAATATTAATGAAGGTATGCTCTAGCGCAGTTGGAGCGTGCCTTCACTCCCAAACGGGAGGTCCCAAGTTCGAGCCTTGGCTTGGACGGGTCTTGGTTATTATTAAGCCATGCCATGTGGCACCACTCAGGTGGTGACACGTGGCGACCCGACAATAAGGACGATTTATGTAAATAACTCTAACTGACAATAAGGACTGTCGTTGCAATTTGGTCCTAACCACAAGGACGATTTATGTAAATAACTCTAACCGAAAAACCTTAATCACCTTTTCATAGGGTCACAGAGTTAGATACGGAGTAGTATTGAAAAGCATAGGCCAGATTTGTATTTGATGGCATAGTAACCCTTTATCAATCTTCTTAATGCATTTCGGGAGTGCCTTTTTCTAGATATCAACAGGCAACAAGCTTGGAACAAATGTGGTATAAGGTGGTTAAATTTATGACATCTTTATCTTATAGTAATGCTACTTGTAGATTTTTTTAGTGCTTAATGTGCTGCATTGCATATTACCATATCTTTCTTGACATTACTTGCTACTTATGTGCATATCACCATATCTTTCTTGACATTACTTGCTACTTACGTGCTTGTGACATACTCCATAATTTCTATAAATAGGTAATCCTATGTTTGTAGGGTGTGTACTGTATTTCCCATTTCAACTATGGAAGCAATTACCTCCAACATAAAATCACTTGAATTTGCTAGTGATAAAAAGCTTAAACTCTTCGGTTTTCTTATCGACCCGTGTGCAAAAAGCTTCAAAGATGGAAACGGTGAATCCTTTGAGGAAAAAAAGGTGTGTGTTCCTTCAAATCCTAAGAAATACAAATGCGCATTTTGTTGTAAAAAGTTTGTGAAGTCACAAGCTTTGGGAGGTCACCAAAATGCACATAATTAAAAGGAAAGATTGATGAAGAAAAAGAAGGAACTTCAAACTAAGAAAGCTGAATTCAGTGTTTGTTTCGGCTCGCTGATGGATCACACCCGTGATCCTGCTCTGTGTTATTGGAACTTTGAGCTTTAGCAATACCCATATCATCAGTGTGCTTTACCTTGCTTCTCGCTCCAAGTTCCAATAACATGGATTTACTATCGGAATAGAACATAATGGCACCTGTTAACTGTATCTTGAAAATTTAGTCGCTGAAGTCTGTATGGGTCGATGTGAAAATGTCAAAATTTTGATCTTTATTAGTGTTTATCATGCGGACTTGAATATGAAGCTCCTATATAATTAGAGTTCAATTTTATTGTGATATTATTTCGGATATATAGGATTAATATTGGAATAAATAGGAGCTATATAGCATGTATGGTGCTGTTACTGGTGCAAAAGAATGCACCTGAACTAAGCTGCATGTAGTTTGAATGCAGTTTGAGTGATCAGGTTAGTCTAGATAACATAATTACATACTAGGATTCTCTTTGAGCAAGTAGTTTGATTCAGTAAAATGAAGAACAAAGATGGGGGTAACGGTACAGATGTTTTTGAGTTGCAACTTGCAATTAGAAAGAATAATAATATGCGGACTTGATTATTATCTGTGTACGAAATATGATGTAAATTCGTCATATCTATATTTTTATCTGATATTTTTATTTGTTGATTCCATTATATGCTTGAGATAAGGAATAAAATGCGACTGTTTAGCTGTTTTACACATTTGATTAATCCTGCTGTCATCTCTATCATCCACAACCAGCAGCCAAAATCTCCCACTTGAATCGCGGTTCAACCTTACTCTTGAGCTACCTGAATTTATGTTGAAACATATTGGACTATAGGATGGGCTGAGTATTGAAATTTCTAACCGAAATGAACTGCTAATGGTCAGTGATGTACTGATGTGAATCCCCTGCAGTATGGACCTGCACACTTCTTACTTTTATGTTTGTGTATTTATAATTGTATTACTTTCTGGAGTTGTTCGGCATGGCTAGGTTACATTGTATTATATGGTTATCGGGCAACTTATTCTAATTTTTGTGCTGATTGCAGAGTAAGAACCGGTCATTGCCACCTCAATTTTTTTTTTTTCTTCAGTTTTACTGTGCTTCCATGTAACACTTAACCTTCGCTTACTAGTCCATGCTCCAAATGAGGTTCCGGTGTTCAATTTTAGACATTTAAAAGACACAAACAACTTTGGTAGATAAGATCATAAATTGACATAGTAACTACGGTTCCTTTTATGGCTATTCATCGTGATACAACTTACAAGGTAAAGTACAAGTATTTCTAAAATATGTTACAAGTGGTACTTTCTTCACTAGTTAGTTTGACTCATAGTGACTGTTTTAAAACCCGGGTTGACCGGTAGGTTGAACCGTGAACCGGTAGGGTGATCGGAAGGCGGTTTTGAGTGAAAAAACCAGTTGAACCGTAACCCGGTGGCTTGGTCGGGTCAATTAAAAAACCGGTTTTTAAAACAACGCTCATAGTCACTGTTCTTGTTCATTTTTTTTTTTTTTTTTTCCTGTTTTTATTTAGTTACAAGATGACTGATGTCAAAGAATAGATTAATGCGTACACCCCTAGTACCACTTTTACCCCTTCCACTCTCCTTATTAACCGTTTTATTAACAAGACAAGACTTTTTTTTTACTTGTCGAACTTTATATTTTATGTTTTGTACTTTTTTTCAGCAGTTTTACATACTTTATTAACAGTACAAGACAACTTCTTATGTTTTCTGCTTCGTATTTTTTATATTTTACTACTTTTGACTAATCAAACTTTATATTTTATGTTTTTTTTTTTTTTTTTTTTTTTTTTTTTTTTTATTTCACAGTTTTATAATAAAAAAAAAAATATAAAAATAAAAAAAGTAATAAAGAAATTAGGAGGGAAGGTATTACTTGTAGTTTAGGAGGTACCAATGTGAGGCACATATGATACAAAATTGTCATTTTTACCGTTTTAAGATTTTGGTATATTTATTGAAGCTTTTGGCCATCTTAACCCAAACTATTTACAAGAGTCTTTATGTATGAAATTCTATAAGATATTTTAGTATAATCCAATCAGACAATGACAACATTTGTACTATATTCTGTACGTTAGAGTTTAGACTAATTCTAAGATGTAGATAGTTTTGAAACAAAATGCCTTTTTGATTGTTGGAATATAGATACAGGGAACAATGCGTAAAATATCCCATTGAAAGTGACAATTTAACGAGTGAAAAGTAGTGATATACAATATGAATTTGAAGGGGGAGATATTCTTAGTACCGAATAACCGAAAAGAAGACACTTAGTCATTTGTCACATGATGCATTTGTCAAGTTTGCTTATTCTTTGACCATGTCGTTATATCACTTGCCAATTGCCAACTTGCTTGCATATACATCTCATTTCAGTTTTTGTTTTAACTTTTGAAGTCTTTGTTTTTTTTACTTTAATTATTTTTTCGTGTTATAAAATATTTGATGTGAAATATATATATAAATGGACAGAATGTATTTTTATTGATATCAATTTCATAAGTATTATATATAACAAACAAAAATCAAGTATTATATATAACAAACAAAAATATTTAAAATTAAAGTTTAATTTTTTTTTTTTTTAATCTCAAACTAGACTTATATTTTTAAAAGGAGGGAGTAACTTAAAAATCTACATCAATCATAATTTAAAAGGTACTCTACAAGTTTGAGAGGAAAGAGAATATGCACATGTGCAACATTTACTACTACTAGCTAATAACCCGTGTTTAACACGGGCTATTCAAAGTAAATTGATAAAGCTAAACGCAAAATTATGTAATGAGAACACAAATTGCCAATTACTATATGATAGAGTACATTTGGGAAAATTGCACAAAGTAATAATATAAGAAAATACACTCAGTTTGTAAAATTCATTAGAATAAACGAAAAGTATAATATAAGTTGTATTTTGTAAAAACCTCAAAAAAAAGTTTAAACACAATTACACAAACCTTCTTATCATGACTAAACAAAAACATGTCTCTTACAATAGTTGAAAGTTATTAGGGATAGACACTCCAGTTAACATCAATGGTTGCCGAGATAGAATTAATAAACAAAGAGCCACACTGCGAAAAGCGTTTTGCTTATCAAACACATTTAAGAGTTTTAGACTGATCACAGATATTTATATATCTACATCTTTTTATATGCTACACATCATTGGAAGGTATCTTGAGATATTTCAGGATATAGTATCACATGACCAATGCAACATACCACTAACACATAGTATTTTAAGCAATATTTTGTGGGGCAACTAATGATTTCCAAATTCCTACTACAATCGGTCTAAATTCCTACTACAATCATTCCTACTACAATCGGTCCAAATTCCTACTACAATTGGTAGAGCTTGTCCTGCAAAATAAAAATGTTGTCAAGTGAAACATTTTTACAATAATGGAAGGTCATATAAAACACAAAATAATCTACCAACAACAATATAATTTGTGTATAAAAGCACCAATTTCAAACATCCATAAAGGATACTTTCTTACAGTAGCTAATAAGGTGGAGGTACATATGAGTAAGAGCATAAGGTATGGTGAGTAGTTTTTAGTTTTTTCTACTCATTTGGGTCTCACGGGGTGTCACGTCACCGTGACAAACCCTCTTTTACAACCTCCTTTATCACAAATAACCACAACTTACTCATTTGCGTCCCACCACTTTCTATTTTATTTTTTTATTCAATTTATCAAATAACATAAATTCATTTCATTCAAATAATACAAATATTTGAATTTTCAAAATAAACGAATTATCAATCTCTATAAAATGAATTTTCAAAAATTCCTTATAAACGACCCAATTTCGTTTAGAGTACTCAGCCCACAACTCCTAATAGTAGGCCCAAGCAATAGAAACTTAAAACAAATATGTTTGATGCCCTAGCTATATGATACGCCACAAACACAGATTGTTTATTCCTTATCTTTAAAACCGAATCACAAGCCTACATTAATAGGAAAAACAACAACACCAACAACAACCAAAATTCAATCTTCTTCTTTTTTGCCTGTACACACACTACACACACACACACACTTCCATTCGAGCAGCAAAAACAACAACACCTACAACAAAACAAAACTTGCAAACATAACACACAAACACAAAAACACAATTAAGAATAAAAAGGAAAGAAAAAAAAAAAAAAAAAAAAAAAAAAGTTGTCAGAGTTTTACCTTCGTCGTGCAGACGATGAGGTGTTGTTTGGCGAGCCATGGCGTGGTGGGGCGGTATGGTGGCGAGGCATGGCGAGCTTGCCATATCACCACGGCGAGAAGCAACGAAGCCCACACCTTGTGCTTTAATGCTTACATAAAACTATCATTAAAGTGGTTTCATGACTTCATCTTTCATTAGGAACCTGAAATTTATTAACTTCTATTAAAAGGACAATTTCTCAAAGTCACTAAGAAGACAATAACTTCGCAAGATAGATGCAATCGGATCAGATGACGATATTTCGATAAGTAACACCCCAACCCGGCAAGGGTAGAAGCATCACATTATGGTGACAAATCAAAGCATACATACATAATCACAGCGGAAGCCAATAAACATAATCATTAAATAATCCAAGTCAACATGACTGGAATTCAATACATAAGTCTCAAATGAAAGAAATAAATAATCCCAAGGAAATACATAACGAAATAGATCCAATATCAAAATACTGAATTAAATGGTAAGACTAGGGTAGGACATCATCTAAGGCAAAAGCTCCCACTAACTCTCATCCCAAGCATAAATCCATCTCCCAGCTAGATACCTGCCGCACACGGAAAAGAAAACGTGCGGCTGAGCTTACAAAGCTCAGTGAACAGATACATAATAACAAGCAAAGATAACGAAGCAGAAATATAATGAAGCAAGGGGAATGTCATAAGGTATAATCAATGCAAGAAGAAAATAGAAGATATATAGGATAGTCATCCACCACGAGCCCATACTCAAAGTCATATCTCAACATCATAATACTCAAAGTCAAGATCTCACAATCAGAGGGGATACCTCTTAGGCAACCAGATAATATGAGGGGTGTCCTCATGTATCAAAAGGGGTGGAGTGATCAGCTCCCATAAATGTGAAAGGCGTGTATAGCACACATGCACCAGTCACCTCAAAGTCATACTCAAAGTCATAGTTAAATCCACTAAACATACATGCCTAGGATTGCAATCCATACGCCCCCACTCAAAGTCATCTCAAAATCATAATACTCAAAATCATAATGGCCATATCATAATATAAAAGGGGACGGCGTGAGAAATCACTCCCCCACACAGGAGTCATGCCAGTGGTGCATCACAGACATGGCCAGGTTACCTTCCTGGCTAGGAAACAAAAGGTGGCTCGGGTGTCAAACTAAGAGTCAGGTCTCAAAATCATGCAAACGGTTTCATCTCAAGGTCATATCAAAGCATATCTCAAGGTCATGTCAAAAGTGAATCTCAAAGTCATATGAAAAGGTTCATATCAAAAGGTTCATAGCAAAAGGGTCAAAGCAAAGGTTCATAACTCAACATCGAAGCATAGGTGATAAGACACCCTTTCTTAAAAAGGGTAGAGTATCCGTACCTTATGTCGAAAGCAAAATAGAAACAAGCACAGAAATGGGGGAAAGCTCAAAGTCTCTCCTTCTTCACACCTAAAGAAGTAGAGGGGAATTACAAATCATTCTTTCCATTTTAAGTAACTTTCCCTTTTTAGTAAGTTTCCACTTTTAGAAAGTTTCCACTTTTAGAAATATTTAGTACATAGCTTAATTTGATCAACATTTGCTGGAGACAAAGTATCTTTATCATATTTACACCTTTGGTCCTCAGGTTTTCATAATTTACATTTTACACCCCTTAGTTACAAAAGTTACACTTTAACCCTTCAATTATTCATAGTTACACATTAGCCCCTTATTTTATCAAAATTACTCCATGAACACTTATTTTATCATGTTGTACGAAAGTATCCACAATTATTCATGATTCACACCTTTAGTCCCTCTAGTTATCAAAATTACATATTCAGTCCTTAAACTTACAATTTCAACCTTTAATTACCAATAGTTACATGTCAAGCCATTAAATTTATCAAAATGACACATAATTCCCTGAATATATTTATTTATTCAAAACAGCCCCAAGTTTCTAGAAATTACAAGTTTGGTCCCTCTATTTTAATAAAGTTACATATTAAGTCCTTAGAATTTACATTTAAATCATTAATTAATAATAATTACATATTAGCCCAATAAATATCCAAATTTTCACATTAGTCCCTGAATATCATTCATAACACAAATCGACCTCAACTTTTCAGAAATTACATGTTTAGTCCTTGTATTTATTAATTTTCCAATTCGATATAACAATTTCAACTTAATTCATTTTCTCACAAATTTTACATATAGGCCCTTCATTTTATAATTTTTACAAGTCACCCATGATTTATAGAACACGACAAAAATGGTCCATGAGTTTTATTATTGACAAAACACACCCTTTCATATTTAATTTCAAATCGGTAAACACAATATTTAACCAAATAAAACCCTAATCGAATCCCATCATTAGGCAATCATTTCAACATCATTTTTATTCACTATTAATCAGATCTAATCCTTTTTTTGAACCCTAGTTCCACGTTAGGTATTTTGTTCTCATTTTTCTTTCTAGCCGATTATAACATATTTCACCAAAAATAGTTTTTAGCCTCAATAAATCAAATGAGCATTTTTCTATTGTTATATTATGATCATAAAGCCCACGAAAATTATTCACTATACCTGGAAAAATCGCATGCATAATATCTTAAATTATTTCGATTCTAGGGTTTAATAATACATGAATTTTCATACGAATTATTTACAATGCATGGATCATTTTTATTATTTTTCTTAGATTGTATACGATCATTAGAGGCTAGGAAAAATACCAGAAGATTTTTAGGACGAGTGAATAAGACCACACGAATTATTTCTTCTCGGATGGATAATCGACAAAGGAAGAATTCTCCACGACTCCAACTGGGATCAAATCACCTTGTACACATTTTTCGCATATCATATATGATATAAGGACTCCAGGAAAAATAAGAATCGAATTTTACAAAGCTTGATTTAATTGATACGAATTATACCTTTAAATTGAGCTAGCGATAGAAATAAATCCACCACAATTGAATCGGGCAACAAATGAACTCCACACGATTTTTCTAGGACTCCTTGAATTGTGTTTGAACTCAGAAAAATGCCTTGGTAATTTTTATGGATCGAATGGAGGCTATAGAATTTTCTTTGGGTTTTTCTCTCTACTCGGCAACTAGGGTTTGATGATAAACAAATGAGGATTGATGTTTAAAGGGGGTATGCCGAGTCATAGGAGGGGAGGGTTGACCAAAAATTTCGGCTAGATTGGTTGGGAAAATATTTGATTGCTTATCTTCCATAATTACATATTTTAATACATTTTAAATTATAATAAAATTAGATATTATCCAATCGGCACTACTAGGGGTATTTTAGTCATTTTGCCACTTGTATACATGTTAAATGAGATTGTCAAAATTATTTGGGATCATAACATGTGCATTGCCAGAAGTTTGGAATTTATTGATACATTATAAGCTTTTAATTAAATTTTAAACTAGCAGGGGCATTTTGGTCTTTTTGTTCATTTTAGATTTTAGGGTTTTACAACTTCTTCCCCTCTAAAAAGAAAAATTTCGTCCCCGAAATTTGCAAAGAATCAGAATGAAACGAATCGGAAACCAAAATAGAGACATACCAGAATTCAGAAAACAAAATGAGGATAACTAGCTCGAATAGACTCCTCGGTCTCCCAGGTAGCTTCCCGCTCTGGGTGGTTCCGCCAAAGAATCTTAACAAAAGGAATGACTTTACGTCTCATAACTCGCTCCTGGCGATCAAGAACAGCTTCCGGCTCCTCCGGAAGAGACATATCGGGCTGAATCTGATCAAGAGGGTAAGACACCACATGCAGAGGATGATAATTGTATCCCCTCAGAAGAGATACATGAAAGACGTCGTGAACATGTGATAACTGCGGAGGAAGAGCCAAACGATACGAAACTTCTCCAATACGATCCAAAATCTCAAACGGTCCAATGAATCGAGGACTGAGCTTGCCCTTAATCCCAAAACGTTTAACTCCTCGAAACGGCGA
Source organism: Artemisia tridentata subsp. tridentata (assembly GCA_021014915.2). Classification (NCBI taxonomy): domain Eukaryota; kingdom Viridiplantae; phylum Streptophyta; class Magnoliopsida; order Asterales; family Asteraceae; genus Artemisia; species Artemisia tridentata. The sequence continues at coordinate 104,244,657 of CP139504.1, forward strand.
AACCTTAAGAAATACCCGATCACCAACGCTAAACTCCAAGTCACGCCGATGCTTGTCAGCGTAACTCTTTTGACGAGCCCTAGCTTCCTTTAACTTCTCCCTAGCAACATCCACTTTCTCAGTAGCGATCTGAACTAACTCCGGTCCTTCAATAATGCGTTCACCTACCTCGTTCCAACAAACCGGAGCCCTACATTTCCGACCATATAACATCTCAAATGGAGCCATACGAATACTCGCGTGCCAACTGTTATTATAAGCAAACTCTACCAAACACAAATAATCGTCCCAGCTACCAGTCCACTCTAAGGCACATGCCCTCAACATGTCCTCTAAAGTTTGAATGGTCCTCTCCGACTGACCATCCGTCTGAGGGTGAAAAGCGGTACTGAACTTAAGGCGCGTATCCCATGCCTTATGCAATCCCTTCCAGAAACGTGACGTAAACCGAGGATCCCTATCTGATATAATGGCCGTAGGCATACCATGAAGCCTAACGATTTCTTGCTGAAATATGTCCGCCAATTTACTAACACTGTAGTCCACACGAATAGGGAGGAAGTGAGCAGACTTGGTTAGTCGATCGACGACCACCCAAATCGCATCATGCTTCCTACGAGTAAGAGGTAAACCAGTCACAAAATCCATGGAAATTTCCTCCCATTTCCACTTCGGAATCTCCAATGGTTGAAGCAACCCACTAGCTCTCTGGTGTTCAATCTTGACCTGCTGGCAAGTCAAACACTTAGACACAAACGAAGCCACATCCTGTTTCATACCGCCCCACCAGAAGTGCTGCTTAAGGTCCCGGTACATCTTGGTAGCACCAGGATGTATGGTGAAAGGGGAACTATGAGCCTCTGATAGAACAGCCTCCTTAAGCTCAAGATCGTTGGGGACACAGAGACGATCCTCAAACCACACTACACCGGAATCATCAACTCTAAACTCTGATTGCTTGCCGTCCTCAACATTTTGAACTATAGCCCACAACTCACCATCCTCCTTCTGAGCCTCCTTAATTCGCAAGATAAGATTGGACTCAACCGTAAGGCTAGCCCAATAACCGCCGTGACCACGAACACAAAACTCCACATCAAGAAGCTCTAAATCATGCAAAATACGAGGCTCAAACTCTAAACTCGCGATCATACCGGATTTCCTACTCAGAGCATCAGCGACCACATTCGCCTTACCGGGATGGTACTGAATATTAGCATCATAATCTTTCAGAAGCTCCAACCAACGTCTCTGCCTCATATTCAACTCTTTCTGGGTGAAGATGTATTTAAGACTCTTATGATCGGTGAAGATGTCACAAGTCTCCCCATACAAATAATGGCGCCAAATCTTTAGCGCGAAAACCACAGCTGCTAACTCTAGATCATGCGTCGGATAGTTCACCTCATAAGGCTTCAGCTGCCTCGAAGCATAGGCGATCACCTTACCATGCTGCATCAAAACGCATCCTAAACCTTTCTTCGATGCGTCGCTATAAATCTGAAAACCGCCGGAACCCGATGGAAGAGTTAAGATAGGTGCCGACACCAACCGCTTCTTCAACTCCTCAAAACTACTCTCTCGTTCATCAGTCCAAATAAACTTTTCCCCTTTCCTCATCAACTGTGTCAACGGCAAAGCAAGACGCGAAAAGCCCTCAACAAATCTCCGATAATACCCAGCGAGACCCAGAAAAACTCCTCACTTCCGTCACATTTGTAGGTCTTGGCCATTTTGTGATAGCCTCAACCTTTGCCGGATCCATCGTAATGCCGTCTGCAGAAACAATGTGACCCAAGAAAGCCACTCGATCCAACCAAAACTCGCACTTCGAAAACTTCGCATACAATTTCTGCTGTCGAAGAATCTCCAGAACCACACTAAGATGTTGCTCGTGCTTCGCCTCGGTTTTAGAGTACACAAGGATATCATCTATGAAGACAATGACGAACTTATCGAGAAATTCATGGAATACCCGGTTCATTAGGTCCATAAACACAGCAGGAGCATTGGTCAGACCAAAAGGCATAACCAAGAATTCATAGTGACCATACCGAGTGCGAAAGGCCGTTTTGGGAACATCCTGCTCCCTCACCCTAAGCTGGTGATATCCAGACCTCAGATCGATTTTAGAGAAATGCCTCGCTCCTTGCAACTGGTCGAATAGATCATCAATGCGAGGAAGAGGATAGCGGTTACGAATCGTAATGCGGTTAAGCTCTCGATAATCGATACAAAGACGCATGCTCCCGTCTTTCTTCTTAACAAACAACACGGGAGCACCCCAAGGAGATACGCTCGGACGAATAAAACCGTTTTCCAACAGTTCTTGCAATTGCTCCTTTAATTCCTTTAATTCAATCGGTGCCATGCGGTAAGGAGCTTTAGATATGGGTTCAGCACCCGGAACCAGATCAATGCTAAATTCGACTTCCCTGACAGGAGGAATGCCAGGAAGTTCATCCGGAAATACATCGGCGAAATCGCGCACAGTACGAATACTATCAATGCTAGGAACATCAACAGAGGTATCTTTAATAGAAGCAAGAAAACCAAGACAGCCATGCGAGATTAACGTTCGGGCTTTCATAGCCGAAATAATCTTTACAGATTTCAGAGGTTGGGAACCAGAATAAACATAATCAGGATAATGAAGATCACCAAAGATCACTTTACGAGCATAACAATCAATAGTCGCCTTATGGGCAGCTAACCAGTCCATGCCCAGAATAATATCAAAATCAACCATGTCAATGGGAAGAAGGTTCGCAGGACGAATACGATCATCGAAACGAAGAGGGCACTTAACATACTCAACATCAATAATCACATGAGTTTTCATCGGGGTAGCAATAGATATACGATTCATTAATTTTGTGGGTTTGATGTTTATTTTATTTGCAAGTGAAGTGGATATGATAGAATGTGTAGCGCCAGTGTCAAATAAAACAAACACAGCACGATCTCCAATATATAGAAAACCCGTAATAGTACCTGAGGTGCTAGCCGCCTGATCACGAGTCAAAGAATAAACCCGGCCTGAAGTAGGAGCTGTCCTAGAATCAACTTTAGGTTCACCAGCATTCTTCCTAGGGCAGTCCTTGACTTTGTGCTGATTAGATCCACACCAGAAACAAGCACCAGAAGCTTTGTAACACGGACCTGGATGAGACTTCCCACATGAAGCACATGTAGGAGGAGGAGGTAGAATCTCATCAGCCTTCTTCTGGCCTGACGATCCCGACTGCTGATACTGCTGAGAATCCCTGCGCCTATTATTACCACCCTGACCCTGACGGTCACCACCATACCGGCCATAATCCTGACGACCCTGGTTCCTAGAATCCTGTCTCCTATAATCACCACCTCGGTCCTGGCGACCCTGCTGATCTCGTCCATAGTCCTGACGGCCCCGAAAATCCTGTCTCTGGTCCTGACGACCATGACCCCGAGAATCCTGCCTTTGGTCCTGCCGACCCCGAGAATCTACCCGGTTACCATCCCTATCACGCTTATTAGACACCCTGTCCGCATGTAACAACTCGATGTTACGCGCGGCATCCTGAACACTAGCCACATCATCAAATGGAGTGTTAACGATCCGGTCTAACACCCATTTCTTAAGAGCCCACTTGAAGTGACGAGCCTGCCGAACAGAATCCCCAGTAACCTCTGGTCCCACGAAACTAGCCAGACGTAAGAAACGCTGCATGAAATCTCCTGAAGATTCATGATCACCCTGACGAATAGACCCGTATTCCCTCTCATACCTCAGCTGCTCTGCCATAGGAATGTACTGCTTATAAAACGCCTCAATAAAATCTGCCCACGAACAAGTCTCAGCAAAATCATCCCCTTTTGCCTGAACAAGAGCAGTCCACCAATTCTGAGCATCACCCTCTAGTTTGAACGTGGCCAAACGAGTTTTAAACTCGTCATCACATCCCAGAACACGGAACAACTTCTCGACGTGCGTAATCCAATCCTCCGCCTCATGGGGAGTAACAGCGGACCTGAACGTGAGAGGCTTTAGCTTATTAAACCTCTCGATCCACACGTGGATACCAGCTGGAGGAGCAGCGGGTGGAGCAGTGGGTTGAGCATCACCACCACCACCACCTCCAGAAGGACCAGCCCCATTCCTGATATTATTGGTGACCTCAGTCACCACTCGCGGAAGAGCAGCAGCCACAGCAGCGGCTATCATCTCTTCAAAATTGGGGCCATCATCCCCATTAGAGTACTGAGTAAAGCGAGTGTTCACCATCTGAACGATTACAAAAAGGATTAGCAACAACAATAAGGGAAATAAGCACGAAATGGAAGACGAAACAGAAACTTATGCCTACCCAAAGCCTCACCAGTCAAAACTTAAAACTTAAGGGTCAGATCCTATGGTCCCATGTTTCACAGGCCAAAGCTTATGTACGACAGGTCGCAACCTGGGCTCTGATACCATAATTGTAACACCCCAACCCGGCAAGGGTAGAAGCATCACATTATGGTGACAAATCAAAGCATACATACATAATCACAGCGGAAGCCAATAAACATAATCATTAAATAATCCAAGTCAACATGACTGGAATTCAATACATAAGTCTCAAATGAAAGAAATAAATAATCCCAAGGAAATACATAACGAAATAGATCCAATATCAAAATACTGAATTAAATGGTAAGACTAGGGTAGGACATCATCTAAGGCAAAAGCTCCCACTAACTCTCATCCCAAGCATAAATCCATCTCCCAGCTAGATACCTGCCGCACACGGAAAAGAAAACGTGCGGCTGAGCTTACAAAGCTCAGTGAACAGATACATAATAACAAGCAAAGATAACGAAGCAGAAATATAATGAAGCAAGGGGAATGTCATAAGGTATAATCAATGCAAGAAGAAAATAGAAGATATATAGGATAGTCATCCACCACGAGCCCATACTCAAAGTCATATCTCAACATCATAATACTCAAAGTCAAGATCTCACAATCAGAGGGGATACCTCTTAGGCAACCAGATAATATGAGGGGTGTCCTCATGTATCAAAAGGGGTGGAGTGATCAGCTCCCATAAATGTGAAAGGCGTGTATAGCACACATGCACCAGTCACCTCAAAGTCATACTCAAAGTCATAGTTAAATCCACTAAACATACATGCCTAGGATTGCAATCCATACGCCCCCACTCAAAGTCATCTCAAAATCATAATACTCAAAATCATAATGGCCATATCATAATATAAAAGGGGACGGCGTGAGAAATCACTCCCCCACACAGGAGTCATGCCAGTGGTGCATCACAGACATGGCCAGGTTACCTTCCTGGCTAGGAAACAAAAGGTGGCTCGGGTGTCAAACTAAGAGTCAGGTCTCAAAATCATGCAAACGGTTTCATCTCAAGGTCATATCAAAGCATATCTCAAGGTCATGTCAAAAGTGAATCTCAAAGTCATATGAAAAGGTTCATATCAAAAGGTTCATAGCAAAAGGGTCAAAGCAAAGGTTCATAACTCAACATCGAAGCATAGGTGATAAGACACCCTTTCTTAAAAAGGGTAGAGTATCCGTACCTTATGTCGAAAGCAAAATAGAAACAAGCACAGAAATGGGGGAAAGCTCAAAGTCTCTCCTTCTTCACACCTAAAGAAGTAGAGGGGAATTACAAATCATTCTTTCCATTTTAAGTAACTTTCCCTTTTTAGTAAGTTTCCACTTTTAGAAAGTTTCCACTTTTAGAAATATTTAGTACATAGCTTAATTTGATCAACATTTGCTGGAGACAAAGTATCTTTATCATATTTACACCTTTGGTCCTCAGGTTTTCATAATTTACATTTTACACCCCTTAGTTACAAAAGTTACACTTTAACCCTTCAATTATTCATAGTTACACATTAGCCCCTTATTTCATCAAAATTACTCCATGAACACTTATTTTATCATGTTGTACGAAAGTATCCACAATTATTCATGATTCACACCTTTAGTCCCTCTAGTTATCAAAATTACATATTCAGTCCTTAAACTTACAATTTCAACCTTTAATTACCAATAGTTACATGTCAAGCCATTAAATTTATCAAAATGACACATAATTCCCTGAATATATTTATTTATTCAAAACAGCCCCAAGTTTCTAGAAATTACAAGTTTGGTCCCTCTATTTTAATAAAGTTACATATTAAGTCCTTAGAATTTACATTTAAATCATTAATTAATAATAATTACATATTAGCCCAATAAATATCCAAATTTTCACATTAGTCCCTGAATATCATTCATAACACAAATCGACCTCAACTTTTCAGAAATTACATGTTTAGTCCTTGTATTTATTAATTTTCCAATTCGATATAACAATTTCAACTTAATTCATTTTCTCACAAATTTTACATATAGGCCCTTCATTTTATAATTTTTACAAGTCACCCATGATTTATAGAACACGACAAAAATGGTCCATGAGTTTTATTATTGACAAAACACACCCTTTCATATTTAATTTCAAATCGGTAAACACAATATTTAACCAAATAAAACCCTAATCGAATCCCATCATTAGGCAATCATTTCAACATCATTTTTATTCACTATTAATCAGATCTAATCCTTTTTTTGAACCCTAGTTCCACGTTAGGTATTTTGTTCTCATTTTTCTTTCTAGCCGATTATAACATATTTCACCAAAAATAGTTTTTAGCCTCAATAAATCAAATGAGCATTTTTCTATTGTTATATTATGATCATAAAGCCCACGAAAATTATTCACTATACCTGGAAAAATCGCATGCATAATATCTTAAATTATTTCGATTCTAGGGTTTAATAATACATGAATTTTCATACGAATTATTTACAATGCATGGATCATTTTTATTATTTTTCTTAGATTGTATACGATCATTAGAGGCTAGGAAAAATACCAGAAGATTTTTAGGACGAGTGAATAAGACCACACGAATTATTTCTTCTCGGATGGATAATCGACAAAGGAAGAATTCTCCACGACTCCAACTGGGATCAAATCACCTTGTACACATTTTTCGCATATCATATATGATATAAGGACTCCAGGAAAAATAAGAATCGAATTTTACAAAGCTTGATTTAATTGATACGAATTATACCTTTAAATTGAGCTAGCGATAGAAATAAATCCACCACAATTGAATCGGGCAACAAATGAACTCCACACGATTTTTCTAGGACTCCTTGAATTGTGTTTGAACTCAGAAAAATGCCTTGGTAATTTTTATGGATCGAATGGAGGCTATAGAATTTTCTTTGGGTTTTTCTCTCTACTCGGCAACTAGGGTTTGATGATAAACAAATGAGGATTGATGTTTAAAGGGGGTATGCCGAGTCATAGGAGGGGAGGGTTGACCAAAAATTTCGGCTAGATTGGTTGGGAAAATATTTGATTGCTTATCTTCCATAATTACATATTTTAATACATTTTAAATTATAATAAAATTAGATATTATCCAATCGGCACTACTAGGGGTATTTTAGTCATTTTGCCACTTGTATACATGTTAAATGAGATTGTCAAAATTATTTGGGATCATAACATGTGCATTGCCAGAAGTTTGGAATTTATTGATACATTATAAGCTTTTAATTAAATTTTAAACTAGCAGGGGCATTTTGGTCTTTTTGTTCATTTTAGATTTTAGGGTTTTACAGATATTTCGATAAAAAATAACTTATAGAAATAATAAAAAAATGGCTCAAACAAATCTAGTAGAAACAAGATTGATCCGTTTGGTAAAGTGTGTATATAATTAATATCAGACGGATACGCGTGAATAAAGACAAATTAACCCTTTAGAAAAAAGGCTAACTTGCAAAAACTCACGTTGTGATATGTGTGATACCAGGTAAGTGATTACCCGGGTCGTGTCCCAACGAGGTGTGAATGGACAAACGTTTTGGGTTTGGAATTAGAGCGACTGATGATTGGAATTTGGAATTTTGCTTTTTTAATTCTATTTTAACAAATGAGAAACAAATTCTCACAAGAAAATTAAGATTAACAAATTATATTTAAAAACGCGAAACAGAAATTCTAAAAACGGGATTAAAACCAAAATATTAGAAAACTAATCCTACAAGTGCAATTTTATTTTTCTTAAATCCTAAATAATAAAAGAAAATTTTAGAAAAAAGATTTATATTTTTCTGATTTTTATATTTTTTATTATGAATTAAAAACTATTAGAAACTAATTAAAAGGTTTAAAAATAGTAAATGACTTTAGAAAAATATGAAACTTGGCAGATAAATCTAAAATATTATTAAGAAGCTAGGAAAAATGAAAATAGAACTTTTATAAACCCTAATAAGCTGTTTGGGCAAATAAGCAGTTTCAAATAAGCTTAAAATAAGCCAATAAGCACTCAGAAAATGCAAAAAGCTCAAAACAGATTACTATAACTTCAAAAAGCTCAAACCAACTCAAATCTATCAAATAAGCACAATGAATAAGCTGATAAGCACTTGAGCAGTTGACTAGCTTAGGGCAGAAACAATGCCTAACACCCCTACTTGCAGATCAGAATAAGCACTCAATTAAGCTGATTCAGGGAAAACAAAGACCAGATTCTAAAAGCTTATACTATAGGCTACGTATAAACCAAAAATGCCCAAATTTGAATGTCAATTGCTTATCTAAATAAGCACTAGATCAGATGGGATTTAAAGACTAAAAACTGATGCAGTTCAGGTCAGTTCTGATGGCTTATTGCAGACCTGATTCAAGCTATTAAATGAGCTAAGAAATGGAATCCCAGATTATATCCTCAAAGCCTGTTGTGTAAACTATTTGTAACAAAAAAATCAAGGTCTCAGCTTAACTGGATAAGCCAATAATAAGCTGAGATTAGCAGCTACAAGGCTCAGATCTGCTCAGTATATACTGATGCAGTATAGGGAATGATTTTGATCTTAACTCTGTCAATTCTACATGAAACCTAACCAACTCTTTGGACCTTGCTTTAACAACTATATTACACCTATATTTGCCAAAAGTTGGGCTTAAATAAGCTCAGCTTATATAAAAGCTTATTGAGGCAGTTTTGCTTCTAATTTTCAACTTATGAACTTAGAACCTCAAAACAACTCAAAACATCTTAACACCTATCAGCAACTACTTGATTACTCTTAATTAGGCTCAATCTAAACTAGACAAATGGCAAATGAACAGTAATGATGGGTTTTTACCCGTTTGACCCAAAAAGCCAAACACCCCTTAAAATTCACTGATTGGATTTTAACACTGAATACCACTAAATTAACCAAGGATTCTGACTTATTGATGATTAAATGACTATATTACTCTGAGAAAAGCATATTACAGATTAAAATAAGCACTTAATAAGCTATAAGCTTATTTTGACTATTTGACTGATTTTAGGCTATTCAAAGGGAAATAAGATTAAAGCTTAAACAGATTATCAAACTAAGCTAATTTTACTTCAAGTACAACAGATAAACTAAGAAATGATAATGAGCAATTAAATAAGCTATGGAACAGTGAAATGGAAAACAATGAAAATTGTGAAAATTGCTTACAACTGATATGGCCTATAGAACAGTGGAACTAGGTCAGAAACAACCCTAGCTTGTTAAAAACAAGCTAGGAACCCAAATAAGTTCATCTAATACAGCTTATTCCTCCCAGAACTGCTTATTGGACCACAAGTTTGACTTCAGTTGACTTTTCTTGTATTCTTTGAACTAGTCTGGTTCTATCTAATATAAACTTACCAAAAGCTATGAAGAGCTTTTATAAGCTTATAAGAATGGTTAGGGACAGTGGTGAACTTATTTAATAGTAACTTAGCATAATTCGAATTAAGTGACAAACTTGGATTTTCATTAACTGTTAAAATTAGTACAATATGAATTGAGTACAGACAAAAGAGCTTGAAACAGACTTAAATTGATACTGAAAACAAGAATTGCAACTAATAAAAGACTTAACAAAAGAAACAAATTAAATTAAAATCTACTGCCTTCATAGGCTTACATGGGCCCTATTTATACAAAAACTGAGGTGGGATTTATCTCTTATCTTCTTCTGAACCATTCTGAGCCCTTGAATGCCCTTGAATTGATCTCAGCCATTGAAACTGATTTTGGCGCCAAAAACGAGATAGTGGAAAAATCCACTATCTCTGATAACTTGAAATGGGGAAGAAGCATTAATTGCTTTTGGCTTGTTAGGTGAAGTGGGATAGGAGGAGGGGGTGGGGGTTGCAGAGAAATATTGTGGGTGAGGGTGGTATGGTTTTGGCGGGGTGGTATTGAAGAAGAAAGGTTTGACCGAAGTCAAACCTTTTGTTTAACTAAAGGATCGGGGTTGGGTTGGGTTTATTTATTTAAGGATTGGGCTTTGGTTTATTTGGGCTGTGGGATGTGTTGGGTTATAGAATAGACTTGGGTTTAATATTTAGGATTGGGTTGGCTGGGTTTTGGTGATTAGGATTAACTTTGGATTTGGATTTAATTTTAGGGACCAATGTTGTAACATCTGAAAATCCAAGGACTAATCATGCCAATTCAGAAAATTATTTCCAGGGACCATATGTGTCATTTTGGCATTTTGGGGGTTGACTTTGACTCTGTCTTTGACTTTCGTCTTCACTTGATCAAATGTACAATTGTTGCCAAGTCGATCCAAAAATGCTCATTTTTGCTCCGTTTTCAATCCTTCAGTACCTGAAACACATAAAACACAAACCAAGGATATCTGCAGTATAATTCAGTGTTTAAGGTCATTTTGGTGTTTATTATGGGTATAAAATGATGAGTATTTACACACTCATCAATCCCCCACACTAAGCTATTGCTAGTCCCTAGCAATCCGATCATATGAAGTAATGAAAGGATCAAAAGAATACCAAGCATACCCCGTTTTGATTTTTTATACAATACCAGAAATTTAAACTTAGAACAAAATATATAACACGCTTGATTTTCAGAAATGGTATCACGGAACAGGATTCACACAAACTGGGTGTCTCCAGGGAATTGTAATCGTCATCCTCTTTTTGATACTCCCAACTAAGCTTAAACTCAATGTGCAAATGCTTTTGTAAAATGCTAACACTACTTATACTAATAATCTATGTAAGCCGAAACTTAACTTTTCACTCCCGCATATATTCAAGTTTAGGTGACAATGCTTGATTTTCAAATTTTTTATAACAAAAATCGACGTTTTTATAAAACTTTGACTAATACTAGTTGAAAGATAGATTTAAAATTCACGACAAGCAAGCTTCAAAATTTATTGCATTTTGCAATATCATTCCATTTTATTTTCTCATTTTTTCATCATTTATATATATATATATATATATATATATATATATATATATATATATATATATATATATATATATATATATATATATATATATATATACATACTTGTGCAACATAAACTAACGGAGTTTCACGGGAACCAAGACCTTACACTTTTCGGCATAAAGGATCCAAGGGCCGTTACAACGGAGAGTTCCAAGACCTTAACGCCTTTCAGAATTAAGGGTCCAAGGGCCGGTGTAAGAGGGTAGCCAAGACCTAAACGCCTTCCGGAAATAAGGATCCAAGGGCCGATCTTGAACCTTAGCTTTTAGCACATACATTTATTACTTAACTTTTACATTATTATGACATATGCTTGTTCTGAAGTTTAAATAAAGCTTTGAACTAGTATTTTTCAAAATCATAAAGAAAAATGATTTTGTGTGTTCAAAAGTTTGAAAATAAAGCACTAATTAAGTCAGATTAGTTATCTCCTGGGAGGAAAAGCCATAGATTACTTATATAAGCTCTAAAGAAAACCATTATTCTACGCTTAGCATTTTCATTTGCACATATCGTAAAACCTTAGTCTAATCGTTAAGGAAGCAGCCAGATCAATACTCTGGCAGAGTCGGGATTCCCTTTGTTCTAACCTAATCAAGACTAAACACTTCTTCTTTTTTTATTGCAATTTCTTATCTAAAAACGAAAAAATTTTAAAATTTTGGCCAAAACGGGGGTACTAGGGCACTAGAAGGTACAATGTGACAAAATTCGAGAGAATTCCCCCCCCCCCCCCCCCCCCCCCCACACACTTAGAATTGAATATTGCCCTCAATATTCAAAGTACCGGCTATTATGCCGAGACTTAGAACGTAAAAAGGTAAGACTAATAGCCAAGTGTGTGAAAGAAATCTCAATTTTCACAAAAAGGATTAAAAAGATATCCCTAGATAATCGTTAGCAAAAGGATAGGATATTGGGCGGCTGGATTGAAAACAGGCGCGACAATCATCACAATCCAAGGGAAACCTGAAAATCAGAGCAAACAACACAAAAGAGCACAACACAGTGGGATTCCCCCACACTTAGTGTTAGAAATAAGAGAGAAGACAGAAACATGGGCGTTTACCCATGCAATGCTAATGTTTTTGTTAACCGAGTCACTAGCTTGACTCGACCCCGAATTCATTGGTTCATGGGGAAGCAAGTGGAAGAAACCATCTCCATCGGACTTTCATTCAATGTGTTTGGAAAAACATAAGAAAGTTCCACACCGATGAGATACCCACGGTATTTTAACAGTAGAAACTATCAGGGAAGATACCGGGGTCAAAGATAGTGTCCTCATTCCCATAGGAGAAAAGGGAAAGAGAAATCACACCATATGTGATGAAGAGGAGAAATATCATGATGATTATCAGGAAGAACTCTTCATCATCATAAGCAAATTTGTCTTCAACGGGAGGGAGGGTCGGGATGATTTTATCAATAAGCACATTCTTATGATTACGTACACCTCCCCCCACACTAGAATCATCCTCAGGATCAAAATAGAAATGATCATATTCCGGAGGAGATATAATATGAGAGAGTTCACTGGAGAACTCCTCATGATAAAGATCATTCATATCAAAATGAAATGCATCATACTCGGGAAGAGAGATCTGAGAATGAGAAGTGGTACTGCCACTTCTCACTTCTTCTGAATGATCGATATCAAAGCAAAAGGCTTCATAAGCCGGGAGAGAAAAATCAGAATGAGGAGTGGGATTGCCACTACTTTCATCTTCGTCATCAAAGATAAAACTCTCATATTAGGGAACAAAATCCTCGAGCTTGAGCTCCGGAGGATCTAACGGCTTATCTTTAACAACAACATCCTTCGGGGGGAAGGAAAATAATGGTTCATCAAATACCATTTTTTCTAATAACGGAGCATCTCCCCCCGGATCATAATCTGGCTCAACAATTTCCAGCGAAATTGGAGCATCAAACAAGAAAACCTCGAGCTCTTCCATAGAGATATCACTTCCTTCAAGCGGAGGAGAAGGATGGGAAGAGTCGAAATTGACTGGTGCAGAATAACGAGTGGGATTTTTAGTTTCATCCACAGAATCAAAAATTTCAACACGATAAACCGATTCCGGAGGTGGTACAAGTGGTGTGCTCTTATAGCTAGCAATCTTCACCACTTCCGATGTGATCTCCGATTCTTGTTCATCGTAGTCAAAAACACTCTTAACTTCTGTAGTACAACTTTCAAACCATTTGCTTGTACCCGGGGCAATTTTCATCGCTTTGAGCTCAGCACGTTTTTGTGAAAGACTCTTAACCGTGAATCTTGAAAGTATCGAATCACTTCTTTTGGAAGTAATTACGGTATCAGATTTTTGATCAACCATAGCAATGTTGCCTTTGGTGGTTAGAGGTTTAGAGTCTTGATTAATGTTAAACGTGACTTCTTCATTATCAACCCGAATGGTTAATTCTTCGGCATATACATCAATGTTAGCACGACTCGTTCTTAAGAAGGCTCTCCCCAGTATGAGTGGAACTCGAGGATCGGCATCAAAGTCTACCACAACGAAATCAGTAGGAAAATGGAACTTTCCTACTTTCACAACGACATCCTCGACTATTCCAAGTGGATGTTTTATAGTACGGTCCGCTAGCTCGAGTGTCATGCAAGTAGATGTAAGCTCTGGAAGAGATAATTTCTCCCATACTGAGAGTGGCATAAGGTTAATGCTTGCGCCAAGATCGGCCAAGGCTGAGCACTGAACCATCCCCAAGAAATCACATGGGATTAAAAACTTGCCGGGGTCTCCGAGCTTTTCGGGAAGCTTTTTGAGGAGCACCGCCGAGCATTGTTCGTTTAGTGGGGTCTTTGCCATCTCAGACAACTTATCCTTGTTGCTTAGAAAACTTTTGATTGTAGATGCAAATTTGGGCATGAGAATGAGAGCATCTGCGAAGCCTATGTCAAAGTGCAAATCACTGAAGATTTTAAAGAATTTCTCCATCTGTTGATTCGTTTTGTCTTTAAGATTCTGATCATTAAGCCTCGAAGGATATGGAATTGAAGGCTTAGGATTGGTCTTCGGAACATCGGGTTCCGGAACTTGAATTTGGACATCTGGAGGTTGGACGTGTGCGGTACTTTGTGGGCTTGAGAAATGCACTTTGTCCGTTGTCACCTCGGCATCTCGATTCACTTCCCCCGGTGGAGGGGGCATAGGAGTCGAGGGTCCATTATGCGTCTTACCACTACGAGTGGTGACGGCTTTCAACTCAGCATTAGGATTAGGAATGGTATTGCTCGGAAGTCGTCCGAAAGATGAAGAAGATTGGTTCATGTTCATATTCATGAAACTGCCCATCATATTCTTCAACTCATTTGTTTGACGAGACATCTTAGTATCAATTTCCTTTCTCAACTCGACTTTCATATTATTGATTTGAGTCTGCATTGAACGCATGCTGGACTCAGTAATTTTCATGAAATCATTAGTCAAAGGAGCTTGATGAGGTTGTTGATAAACATGTTGATTCGGAGCTTGATAAGGCTGGTTGAAATTGTTACGGTTCTGGTTGAAATTCTGAGAATTGTTGAAATTTTGTCCTTGATTTTGAACAAAGCGATTTTGATTATTTTGATTTGGCACGGGTGGAAAACCAGGTGGTACCATAGCATTTGGTGCTCGGTAATGAGTTTCAGCATGCGGTCGGTTTTGATTGTAGTTTACTGCAGCCACGGAAGCTTGGTAAACAGAAGCATCGGTTGCTTGACAATCGTAATACGCATGCGGGCCACCACAAGTTTCACACACTTTGTTTATGGCTTTGATTTGTTCCGGTTTATGAATTTCACTCTTAATTTCTTTCACTTCCTTCATCATGTAACGAATTGCGTCCATTAGAGCGGCTAACTCTGATGAGTTACCAGATGAAGAAGCAGGAGTGATAGGAACATTCACTTTGTTTCGAGAAATAGGAACTTTTGATTTATTTTCACAAATTTCAATCACATCTTTAGGTCGACGATTCAAGATATTGCCACCGGCGGCTGCGTTAAGTGAATCTTGATCGTTTCCATTCAACCCATTATAAAACGTATTGATCTGTTGTAACTCCGTGAAATCATGATGCGAGCATTTTCTTAGGAGATCTTTAAATCGGTCCCATGCCTCTCCGAAGTTTTCATCGAAACCTTGACGAAATCCAGAAATTTCATTTTTCAGATTAGTCGTCTTTGAAGGAGGAAATAAATAATTGACAAATTTTTGTACTAGATCTTCCCAAGTTTCAATGGATCGAGGGGGTTCTTTGTCCAGCCAAATCCGGGCTGTGCCTTCGAGTGAAAACGGAAATAGCATCAATTTGATAACTTTTTGCGGCACATCCTTGTAATTGATTGTAGAGGTCAATTTGTTGAACCAACGGATGTGTGCATACGGATCTTCTCGTTCAAACCCGTGGAATTGGTTTGTAGACACGAGTTGAATCAAATGCGTTTTCAATTCAAAATGATCAGAGTCGATTGGTGGTAAAACGATGGCATCTCCGTAACCCTCGGTCGGTGCTTGGAGCATCTCCGCCATTGTTCGATCATCTGCCATATTATCAATGGGAATAGTACGAATCTCGGGTTCGACTATTCGGGCAGCACGTCTACGATTACGTCTTCTCGGAATATCTACGAGTTCACGTAAAGGACTTGTCGACGTAGAAGAACGAGTGCACATGCACTAAATAAAATATTTCAATTAAATCAAGATCGAAGCAAAACACAAGGAACTTAAAACCTTAAATCAACAAGCGTACGGTAGCGCTCTGACTGAAAAACGCACAGAGTGGCGGAGGAGCAAAGGTGGGCAATAAATGCTCCTTAAAAACCCGTTCCTTTCGGTTCGACAATTTAATGTCAAACCTCCTGAAACCTCCGTTAGAGTTTGTTTATCAATCAGAGGTGAGCCGAATTCGCAAGCGACACAAAGGCAAGTTTTAATCTGATGTTTGGGAACTTATTATGATAATACCCAAGTTGAGGAATATTATATTGATTTTGCTTTTATCTTTTATTTTACAATAAAACTGAAAATGTTTTTGGGTTTTTTTATTTTTTATATGCTAATATATATAAAAAGAAAAGAAAAAATATTTTTGTATTTTATATGTTTATGAAAGTGGAAACTTCTGAAAGAAGGATCTCAAGTCACTAATCGTTAAAAATCTCAACGATATTGTCGCAACACAAACTCCCTGGCAGCGGCGCCAAAATTTGATCCGTTTGGTAAAGTGTGTATATAATTAATATCAGACGGATACGCGTGAATAAAGACAAATTAACCCTTTAGAAAAAAGGCTAACTTGCAAAAACTCACGTTGTGATATGTGTGATACCAGGTAAGTGATTACCCGGGTCGTGTCCCAACGAGGTGTGAATGGACAAACGTTTTGGGTTTGGAATTAGAGCGACTGATGATTGGAATTTGGAATTTTGCTTTTTTAATTCTATTTTAACAAATGAGAAACAAATTCTCACAAGAAAATTAAGATTAACAAATTATATTTAAAAACGCGAAACAGAAATTCTAAAAACGAGATTAAAACCAAAATATTAGAAAACTAATCCTACAAGTGCAATTTTATTTTTATTAAATCCTAAATAATAAAAGAAAATTTTAGAAAAAAGATTTATATTTTTCTGATTTTTATATTTTTTATTATGAATTAAAAACTATTAGAAACTAATTAAAAGGTTTAAAAATAGTAAATGACTTTAGAAAAATATGAAACTTGGCAGATAAATCTAAAATATTATTAAAAAGCTAGGAAAAATGAAAATAGAACTTTTATAAACCCTAATAAGCTGTTTGGGCAAATAAGCAGTTTCAAATAAGCTTAAAATAAGCCAATAAGCACTCAGAAAATGCAAAAAGCTCAAAACAGATTACTATAACTTCAAAAAGCTCAAACCAACTCAAATCTATCAAATAAGCACAATGAATAAGCTGATAAGCACTTGAGCAGTTGACTAGCTTAGGGCAGAAACAATGCCTAACACCCCTACTTGCAGATCAGAATAAGCACTCAATTAAGCTGATTCAGGGAAAACAAAGACCAGATTCTAAAAGCTTATACTATAGGCTACTTATAAACCAAAAATGCCCAAATTTGAATGTCAATTGCTTATCTAAATAAGCACTAGATCAGATGGGATTTAAAGACTAAAAACTGATGCAGTTCAGGTCAGTTCTGATGGCTTATTGCAGACCTGATTCAAGCTATTAAATAAGCTAAGAAATGGAATCCCAGATTATATCCTCAAAGCCTGTTGTGTAAACTATTTGTAACAAAAAAATCAAGGTCTCAGCTTAACTGGATAAGCCAATAATAAGCTGAGATTAGCAGCTACAAGGCTCAGATCTGCTCAGTATATACTGATGCAGTATAGGGAATGATTTTGTTCTTAACTCTGACAATTCTACATGAAACCTAACCAACTCTTTGGACCTTGCTTTAACAACTATATTACACCTATATTTGCCAAAAGTTGGGCTTAAATAAGCTCAGCTTATATAAAAGCTTATTGAGGCAGTTTTGCTTCTAATTTTCAACTTATGAACTTAGAACCTCAAAACAACTCAAAACATCTTAACACCTATCAGCAACTACTTGATTACTCTTAATTAGGCTCAATCTAAACTAGACAAATGGCAAATGAACAGTAATGATGGGTTTTTACCCGTTTGACCCAAAAAGCCAAACACCCCTTAAAATTCACTGATTGGATTTTAACACTGAATACCACTAAATTAACCAAGGATTCTGACTTATTGATGATTAAATGACTATATTACTCTGAGAAAAGCAGATTACAGATTAAAATAAGCACTTAATAAGCTATAAGCTTATTTTGACTATTTGACTGATTTTAGGCTATTCAAAGGGAAATAAGATTAAAGCTTAAACAGATTATCAAACTAAGCTAATTTTACTTCAAGTACAACAGATAAACTAAGAAATGACAATGAGGAATTAAATAAGCTATGGAACAGTGAAATGGAAAACAATGAAAATTGTGAAAATTGCTTACAACTGATATGGCCTATAGAACAGTGGAACTAGATCAGAAAAAACCCTAGCTTGTTAAAAACAAGCTAGAAACCCAAATAAGCTCATCCAATACAGCTTATTCCTCCCAGAACTGCTTATTGGACCACAAGTTTGACTTCAGTTAACTTTTCTTGTATTCTTTGAACTAGTCTGGTTCTATCTAATGTAAACTTACCAAAAGCTATGAAGAGCTTTTATAAGCTTACACTATAAGAATCTGATGGAATACCCACGACAATTACCCACACTCATCCTTTTGAGGGCATTTACCCACCTAATACCCACCTTTTACCCACGATCAGTGACTTATAAAGTCGCTTTTATTTTCCCTCGAATTTCCCACGGATTTACCCACACAAATAGCCACATAAATATATTTGGTGTGCAATATGTGGGTAAATAATTGGCGCCAAAATATTTCCCACGGAGTACTCACATTGTGAGTTACTGTGGTTATATATGTGGGTAATTTAGTGGGTAATACTTACCCACTAATTTTTTCCCAGGCATTACCCATAAAGAAACTTATCATGGGTAAATTTGTGGGTAATGTTGTGGGTAAGTTTTTGTTACCACGGACTATAAACATCCAATTTGGTCATGGGTAAATCTATCAAGGTTGGTTTGTGGGAAGTAACTTAGCTATATATACTTTGTGGGTATTTTGTGGGCAAAATATTGTCGCTAAGGTATTTTTAAAAATATATAAGTAATTATGATTTTAATTTGGATATATATGCAATTATTTATTTTTGAAAGGGTATATATACAATTCCCCTTAATATTAAAAGCCAAATACCTTGTGCTTAAAAAAGGCACAAGTTTTTATCTTGTATTAATGTATTTTTTTGTGCAGTTATCTTATATTAATGTTAAAAGGAATGTTTCAAACAACCCCAATTAGACACATGACGTCCTAGTCATGACCAAACATAACCATGATCATACCTAGTGGATGCATGATTTGCATGCCCATCACACCCGAGAGGCTATTGATCTAATTTCATTGGTGATAATATGTTCCACATTGGTGTGAGAAAAGGAATTTGAGCAAATATATGTTTAAAGATGTGGGTGAATGATACCTTCCACTCTTTAGTTGAAACATTAGGGTATCAGATGGATAAAAGTGGTTGTGTTGGGAGTGTAAACGACTCGAGATCTTTTTCAGTTACATGGGATCAGATGGATAAAAGTTTAAAATGAGTCGAGCCTTAATAAGGTCAAGCCTAGTTTGGAGCTTATTTATTAAGGCCCAAAAGTTGAGCTTCATAACTAAAGATTGATTAATCTCACTATTAATATACTTCTTAGATGTAGAACTTTTACGTATATATAAGAAATTAATAAACGAGTCGAGATCAATCTTTGTGAATAACTATCGAGTCGAGTTCTAGCATTAAAAATAAAGTTCGAGATGAGCCATGGTTGAGCTTTGACTTTTCTAAATTAAGTGAGTCGGTCTAAAGACTGGACGACCTTGACTCGTTGACAACTTTAGACTAAGTGAAATATTTTTCATTTGTTTATGTAAGATTTTATTTGTTTCATTAAGATTTTTTTATTCTTAATCTTATTACCACATTTTACTATTGGGTAAGAGGCAATAAGAGAAGTCCTTCACCTCTTACGGAATAAGATGACATATGTCTCACCGGGTCTGAATCACAAAATAAAAGCAAACAACACAAAGTGTGACCGCCTCTCGCTCAATAAGAGGTAAAAGGCTAGCAAGGCTTTTTTTTCCAAATAACAAGCACACCATAAGTTATTTTGATTAATATTATCTTCATTATTTAATTACAGTAACATATCTTGTTTGACATTCTCCAATAAATACGAGTTGTTGGTATTATTAATTTCTAATCATTTAATAAAGTTTGAGTAAATTTAGATGTGGCACATCTCAAATTTGAAACGCAGTTTAAAAACTGTATGGAGCATTAAAAAAAAGTGAAGGCGGTTTTCAAAATTTTAATTGTTATGTTGGGGCCGGGAATAAAATTTTTGTTTCCCTCTTCTGATCCACGAACCAAAAATTGCAAATTTGCAACTGTTTCTTCATAACTTTACGTACATCCTCCAAATTAATTAGTGTCACAATATTAAGAATAAAAAATATTTTTTTCTATAGTCACAACAAAGAAACTTTTGCTCTAATAGTTTACATCTTTTCGATACGTGTTTTCAGATGTGGATGTTGCAAATTTTGTTTCAATTTTGTTTGTTTTTTTTTTTTTTTTTTTTTTTTTTTTTTTTTTTTTTTTTTTTTTTTTTTTTTTTTTTTTCTCATGAGTTGCTATCTTTTTTAATACATGTACAATAACTATGGGAATTTGGTGAGTGGATGCAATCTATTCGATGAAATGCCTTTGAGAAAAGGAGGTAACAATTAATTTTCAGATCATTTTGCTGTAGCATAATAGCATATAGAAATCAACGATGGCGTAATAGAAAAGTGGTTATAAACCGGAAATCATAGATCTCAAATTCCTGTAAATTTATTTCTGGTGATGTTTCTTTGAACATGTGATTTATAGTTTAATTTTTGATCTTGGCATGTGTGGTGCTTTGTTTATGTATTATTTGTTCCTTTGCCATCTTTGGTCCTCTCTTTGAAGGGCTAGTGATGTATTTATTACAAATTGACTTGATCCTTTTGGTAATGGTAACAATTATAGATATACAGGTTCAAGCAAATCGCAAAAATAGAGCACAAATAAGAAGGTAAATGATACTCCACTAAAGTGATCTATTTTACTCCTTGTGCCTTAAGTTTTACATATGTGCAACATATATATCATCATAATTTATCTGTCTTTTCATCTCATCAGATGCTATTTTGGGTGGAGGTAAAGCAACAAGCAAAGGAGCTTCTATGGGTTCTCGATCTTTTTAAAGTGAAGGATATATAAGGTAGACTCTCATGGTCTCAAATCTATGTATCATGTACTAACCTAGGGATATATCTTTGATGTTTGGATAGATTTTTTTGGCTTTTTAAATATGCCTAGCTAGTCAGATACGGTATTTGCAAAGATACATATGAGGAATGTTAAGTTTGAGAGTTATACGATTTTGGATGCTAGTTTTAACTTAAAATCTTATTTGAGCAGTAGATCGTGTGCTTACCACCATCTACTCAACTAATATACCGTTTGAAAATTATCATTCGCAAAACCTTTTTACAAACCTCTCACGTGTTTATAATCATTTGTGAAAGCTGATTTTCTATGTTCTATGTGTAGGGTAGGACGGAAAGTGTTAGTTTGAAGTGAAGGCCAGCATATACTCAACATAAAGGGAGAAACGACATTGTTTTTCACCACCACACTCAATAAGGAAACCACTGCAATGGATTTGGATTGATGCCTTGCGATTATAGCTCAACATTGTAGAGTATAGAAGTTACTCATATATTTGTATGGTGAATAGCTAGAGTTGTTATTTTTAATATAGTGGATAACCAAGTTTGTATATTATACTTAAGTGCAATATGTTAATTTAATGCAACTTTATTTTTCTATTTATTTCTAGGTTTCTATTTGTATACATACCTGGATGAAATGCATTAGATTGAAATATGTTGTTTGCTAATTTCCCATGGAGTTTACCCAATGTTCTTTCGTGGGAAACCATAATTGATGACCGAAAACTTTGCTCGGTAATACCCACCGAATTATACCATGGTTAAATTTACTCACGACATTACCCACAACTTATCTATGGGCATTTTCAGGGTGAGTTAGATAATCCCATGAAACTTTACCCACAATTCATAACCCAATCACCCACCTAAATGACGTGGGTAAATTTACCCACATAGTGAAAATGTCATGGGCAAACAATTAGCATCGGAGGTTTTACCCATCTTCATATATCTATGGGTAATCCGTGGGTATTAGCTAATTACCCACGAATTTGGGTCTGTTACCCATGAATTTTGCTCGTGGCTATCCGATAGGATTCTTGTAGTGTTATAGGAATGGTTAGGGACAGTGGTGAACTTATTTAATAGTAACTTAGCATAATTCGAATTAAGTGACAAACTTGGATTTTCATTAACTGTTAAAATTAGTACAATATGAATTGAGTACAGACAAAAGAGCTTGAAACAGACTTAAATTGATACTGAAAACAAGAATTACAACTAATAAAAGACTTAACAAAAGAAACGACTTAAATTAAAATCTACTGCCTTCATAGGCTTACATTGGCCCTATTTATACAAAAACTGAGGTGAGATTTATCTCTTATCTTCTTCTGAACTATTCTGAGCCCTTGGATGCCCTTGAATTGATCTCAGCCATTGAAACTGATTTTGGCGCCAAAAATGAGATAATGGAAAAATCCACTATCTCTGATAACTTGAAATGGGGAAGAAGCATTAATTGCTTTTGGCTTGTTAGGTGGAGTGGGATAGGAGGAGGGGGTGGGTGTTGCAGAGAAATACTGTGGGTGAGGGTGGTATGGTTTTGGCGGGGTGGTATTGAAGAAGAAAGGTTTGACCGAAGTCAAACCTTTTGTTTAACTAAAGGATCGGGGTTGGGTTGGGTTTATTTATTTAAGGATTGGGCTTTGGTTTATTTGGGCTGTGGGATGTGTTGGGTTATAGAATAGACTTGGGTTTAATATTTAGGATTGGGTTGGCTGGGTTTAGTGATTAGGATTAACTTTGGATTTGGATTTAATTTAAGGGACCAATGTTGTAACATCTGAAAATCCAAGGACTAATCATGCCAATTCAGAAAATTATTTCCAGGGACCATTTGTGTCATTTTGGGATTTTGGGGGTTGACTTTGACTCTGTCTTTGACTTTCGTCTTCACTTGATCAAATGTACAATTGTTGCCAAGTCGATCCAAAAATGCTCGTTTTTGCTTCGTTTTCAATCCTTCAGTACCTGAAACACATAAAACACAAACCAAGGATATCTGCAGTATAATTCAGTGTTTAAGGTCATTTGGTGTCTATTATGGGTATAAAATGATGAGTATTTACACACTCATCAAAGATACAAATGCATTCGGATTAGACTGTGATTTGGCAAAATGCAACCGGTCAGGTACCATAGAAAAATACATTAAACACATATTCTTATGAAAATCTACATTCATTGATATGACAATAGAAACTAAATATAAATGTAGATACAAACACAAAACATATCCATTTCACCACAAATCTAAGATTCACAAACATGAAATATAAACACTTTACCTGAATGGGGTCATATGTGATTGTCATTAGTCCGTGATATTACCACTGCTTTTTCATTACTTTTGTTAGCCACTGATTCAGCACATAATTCACGCCCAATATCAAGCGCCAAAATTTTCATCATTGACCTCTGTATTACCAAATCACACAGTTGACGAAAATACTGTAAGGCTAGAAAAAAAAAAAACTATGAACATGATAACAGGTAGTAAGCATAAACTATTGCTAGTAATGCTCGTTGAATAAAATATACAAAGAAACAAATTGTTCATGTTTAGAATACAAAAGGTTATAACATGATGCTACAACATATAACTAAAAAACAATAATAGGTGGTCACTACATCATAATAAAAACATATTCTTCAGTTCCTTGATATGTTAGATTGTTCCAACAGTTTAACAATAATTACTACAAATGCCTGGCCCAAATCCGAAGCAGTCAAACAGACTCGAGCAAAAAAGCAAACTTTTGCGTCCTACGTATTCATACCGCATAAAACTGGAAAATAAATCAGTAAAATCCGTCAAATTAGCTTATAAAAATTCCACTTTTGTATTAAATTAGTAAAATCCGTCAAATTAGGTGGATATCGTAAGCAAATAGAAAAATTAGGGAAACTAAATAAGCAAAATCAATAATGGAACGAACCTTGAATTGCACACATACAAATTTCCGAGAAGAAGATTAAAAGTGCATAAGATATAGAGTTAATTTATGCAGGTGCTTTAGGAGGGAAAAAAATGGGATAGTTCAAATTTTGAATTCTCTTAGGAGGGAAAAAATTGGGATAGTTCAAATTTTGAATTCTCCGATTAAGGAGACATTGATAGGAGAGAAAGTTGGAAATCACGTGAAGCGATATTATTTAAAGTTTTTAAACAAACAAGTAGATCTTAATTGACTGCCTACTTTTGTAACACGTATTCACAATTCCAATTTGATGACATCAGCACAAAGTGCGTTTTAAGGGGACAAGGAGTGATCATTTTAAAACTTCCAACCCTCCCAAATTTAGCCAATAAAAGTATGCCAACTCAGCTCAACCCTCCAGCCCTCCCAACCAATTTCACTCGCGCCCATGATTTTCCAGCCCTCCCAAATTTTTTATTTTTCCCCCTAAACTATTAAACTACACAATTTATAATTAAAACATTTTATAACTAATCACAAAATGCATATCTCAAACATTAATTACAAGAAACTTTATACTTTATAAAAGTTGTGTAAAAAAAAGTTTTAGGAAAAAAAAATGAGGCTCAGATCTGTTTAGACGATGGGAACATGTGGATAAATCAGTCATGGCTGCAAATATTCAAAAGGTTGCAATATTTTAACATCCTCTGAATTTATTTGCCCCGCCAAGATGCAAAATCATCTCTAAATCATGTTCCAATTTCACAACTTGGATCAATAAGAAAAATATCATCACAGCCAATATCCGGCCAAACAATCACAGCCAAGATCCATCCAAACAATCACAACCAAGATCCGGCCAAACTTTTTTTTTTTTGCTTTGAATGCCCAACGTTCGAAATTGACAAGTTTCAAAAGAATTAAAAGTTACAAACCACCCCCATATAACGTTCACAATAGCGGCTTCACCAACGGGTAATATACCCGCTCACCAAACCGTTTAAGCCAACCCGCTATAGGCGGAATGGTGTTACCGGCGGTATGAGGAGCCCGCTGGGCAACCCGCCAGCCCACTCCGAGCACCCTAATAGATTGTATAGATATGTTTCACTTGTATTTTATTTTATACGTAAGGCTTGAGGTTTTGTACTTTTATTTCATCTGTTGACACATTCTTGGGTACTCCGTACTAAACTTTTAATCAGAAAGCACGGGAGTCTCTTTTATATGAAAAATCTGTTCACCAATGTATAAAGTTGATCTAGCACAACCACTCCACTACTTCTGATGTCAAGTTAGATTTGGATAAGTTCAAAAAAAAATAAATAAATAAATAAAAAGTTAGATTTGGATAGAAACAAACACGAAATGAGCACGGCCAACCTTCTAAAAAATAAGAGATTTTAACCGATTTGAGTTAATCCGACGCTGGGTTCAGACCATGTGCATTAGTTGACCAAGAAATCAAAAATCAAAATTAAAAGAAAAAAAAAGTTACAAAATGACCAAAATTCACATCTCATCTTAGTAGGGGTTTTATTTTTTTATTTTTTTTTAACTGTGTTCAAAGTTACAAAATGGCCCGTAACTCCCTAAGACTAGAAGGCAAAGGTGTGAGAATGCTTCGGTGACTTCCAATCTCATGCGGCATCTCCTTGTCCCCAACCCAAAGTCACGCGCGAGTTTTGTCCTTTCGAGAGAGATAAGGTGAACCGGTCACCTAGTGTGACTAAGCAATTATCGTGGGCCCCGTGCTGAAATATAACCATTGATGCATAAAAAAAAAAAAAAAAAAAAAAAAAAAAAAAAAGAAGAAAAACTCTACCTTATTTACTTATAAATACCCACCATTTCATCATTTTTTAAACACAAACTCACCATTTCTTAACTTCATCACTTAAAAAAAAATATGTCTCAAGAAAACACTCCCCAAAGCACAAAACGTCACCAACGAAGAAATAACCGTAGCACTCCCCCGACACCCGAGGGAACGTTTAATCTAGAAAATACTCCCCCGTCGCAAGAAGGAGGTGGAAGTGCAAGAGTATAAAATAAGGCTGAGTTTACGGCGATCAAAAAGAAGTAGGTGGAAGTGCAAGAGTATAAAATAAGGCTGAGTTTACGGCGATCAAAAAGAAGGAGGTGGAAGTGCAAAATTTTCTATTAAGTCAGTTTTATTACTTAATATTTTCAGTCATCTTTCTCTATTAAGTCACAAACAAACAATTTTCATGTGACTTAATGAATTCAGTTTTTTTTCATATTGAATCAATTAAGTCGAATTCAAACACCACCTTAATTTTCTATATGCAGCCATATGAAGTTATGTAATGTTTTAATTTCCTACTTTTGCATTTTTTATTTTGTACATTTACGTTTTTAATTTTGTACGTTTACGTTTTTTATTTTGTAAGTAATTAAAAAATATGGAAGTTAAGGTGATCATAGAGGTGACATTGTCCACAAATAAGTGAGTGGGTGTGAGGGGAAGTGAGAGTAGGTGGCGCTGAGGTGTAAGGTGAATATGTAGTATCTTTGGTCTCTAGTCTAAGCTTTGTGGTTCCTAATATTAGATACATCACATTTTAGTAAAATTTAGAATGTCATATTTAGTATGCAAACTGTTATAATTATTGGATAAATAATAATTACTAACAAATGCTAAAATTAAGGTAATAAGATAAAAATTGTCATATAAACTACAATCCAATGCTCTAGCAAACATTTATCTTTAAGCGTAATAGTTTGGGAGATATTGATATATGATAATACACAAACGAGTAGAAATGTTTATAAGTGTATGAATATACAATGTGAATGATTTTCGTTGATTATTACCCTCAAATGAGAGCATACAATATATGAGTTATATTTGGTAAACCCACTAATCAAGCTAATTATCATAAAAATACAACTAATGACTATGTGATTATCCTCTAATGTCTCACACAAATCATTTGATACTTATCCACAATATACGGTTAACACTCCCCCGCAGTCTGAGCGGCGAAACCGTGAAAGCTCGGACTGGAGATTAAAAGCTAATAAACAATAAAGTAAAACTAATAAATAATTAATGAAGAAGATATTCGACAGCAAGCGAAAGCACATCTTCAAGCAGCAGCAGACATAAACACGCAACAAACCGGATAAACCAAAGTATCCTGACCAAATGGGATAAACCAAAGTATCCCTTACCAAACAGGATAAACCAAAGTATCCTGACCAAACGGGATAACTTAAAGTATCCCGTACAATTAAAACAAACGGGATAACCTAAAATATCCCCTTCACTAAAACAAATGAAATTACAACTAAAACTCATGCACTAACATCAAAAGAAAAGATGAGAAAATGAAAGTTGGTTCTAAAACTTCAACCCCCAAAGAACCTTCCAAACAAACTGTGCGTGTTTTTCCCTAGAAAAACATAAAGATCCACCATTTTTCCCCATAGTTGATTGAGGTGGGTTTTCGTTATTACTTGATATTTGAAGATGAAATATGACAGAGGTTAAGGTTTAAAGGGAGCCCTCCGAACCTCCTGCGTGTAGCCGGCGGCCGGAGGCGGTGGCGGAAGAGTTTAGGTTTAGGGTTAGATATTTAGGATCGTATGGCTGATACCATGTAAGAATATACAATGAGAATGATTTTCGTTGATTATTACCCTTAAATGAGAGCATACATATAGTTACAATAAATGAGTTATATTTGGTGTGACAAATGGTAATTTTCAACCTTATTTTAGTAATAAATATTTATTTATTATTACTAAACTGAACATTTTTGAGCTCACGTGAACATTTCGGGAAGCCATCCTGCGGACTGTAGATTACAGTTACCACTGAAACTGTCTATTTTTGTCAGTAAACATAAATTATTCTATTTCTGTTAGTTACTAACAAGTTACGTTATAAACTGAGAAGCTTTCTCGCACTTACTGAAAAACAACCCCAAACGTGCACCGACACCACAGTAGACATGGCAGAAGTCAAATAAATACATTTCTGGGCAAATAATAATATTTTATTATTATTCTGACAAAAACTTTATTTTACGTATAAGGTCCAAAAAGGTCAAACCGGGACTTTACGGTAATATTTAAGCTCACACTGACACACGATACACCAACGAGGATCAAAATCCTTTTCCCCCCTCCCTTTGGTGTCGTTTTGCCGCCCATATCTCCACATCACAACAAAATATGGGATTTATCCTATTACTAAGTGATATCATCTTTTGTTTTATAACCTCATTAGTCTCACATAATCCTTCACATACTCATTTTATCATCTAAAATTTGCCATCTTGTTTCCTCTCATCTCAAACCCACGAAGACAACATAAAATAAAGATCTACAAAATTCTATTAAGTTTCAAGATAATCAAGGTGTACTTTTGAGCTTTTGAGAACGATCGGAACGTGTCTTGGGTAAATTTAAAGCAATTTGGGTTGTTCTTGGTCTCTCTACCCGTCGTACAAACACACCTTTTATAAGGACACTCACAAACTCACCTAATCTTGTTCATTACATGTTCTCTTGATGTTTAAAAGTGTTACCAAGTGTTAAATGTATACGTTTCGTTAAAATGAAAAAGCTAGGGTTTGGTGTATAAATGCTAGTGCTCGACTTTTTTTTGAAACTTATATACAAATTATGTCATTTCTTGCTTGTGTGGTGAATCTTATTACTTGTGGTGCTAGTTTGATGGTACAAATGTGTTTAGTGCTAATTACGCGAATTTAAAACGAAATATACACTTATTTGTGTACACACATAAATCGGCTACATTTTCGAAGAAATAAAAATTTTGGTTTTGAAACACATAAAATTTTGGCTCTAGTGGTGAAATGGTGAATTTTGTGCTTAATGGCTTATTTTGAATAGCTTATTGAAGTAAGCTCAAGCTTATTGTTTCGACTTTTTTTTTTTTTTTTGGGTTTTTGGGTCGTACGACACCCCTTGGGCCGAGCCCATTGAAATTTGACCATGTTTGACCATTTGACCTCATTGCTTATTAATAAGTACTTATTTGGTTAATTAAAACATCGTTACGAAAACTATTCGGACTAAAAGGGCCTAAAGGTTTAAACATGTTTTTGGGTTTATGACATGTATGGTACAAGTTGGGCCGAGCCTAACCCATTTTCAGCCTACTTTGACTTTTTGACCTGTGGCTTACAAAACCACGCATTTAAAGTGCTTATTTGATCATTTAGAAACTTAACGATATATATAACGTAACTTAAGGGGGTGCTTGGTTGGGGGTAAAGGGGGGTGGGTAATGGGAAAAGAAATGAATAATGATGCTTGGTATGGAGGGGGTAATATAATGATTACCCAGTACTGGGTAATCAACCATTATAGAGTAAATTGGGGGGGGGGGGGTAAGGTAATGATTACCCACCATCACCCATTCCTTTGCATTCCCTTACCCTTTCCCTTTCCCTTTGCATTCCCCTCTACCGAACCAAGCGGGCCCTAAAAGGTTTACATTTGTTTTGGACAAAAATGGAACTATTGGGCTTATAAGGGACTATTCGGCCCAATATTGATTTCGGATGACAGAAATGAATTTTGGAATGTTTTCCAACTTACTATAAATATTTTTACGTATCGAAACGTTATATATCGATTAAAAATCACTTTGGACTCATTGGCACATTTTAAGCCTATGTTGACCATTTAATGGACTTTTTGGCCCAATATGATGTTTTGTTGACTTTCATTGACTTTTGAGAAAATTTTGACTAAACGTTGACTTTTATGACGAAACTTATAATTAAAATGTAAACGTAACGATATATATATTTATAACCTAAAATATATATACGTTGGACTACATTTGCAAATAATAATAACGTAAGGGATTATTTGAGTAAATTGCAATACTTGGGAAAAATGAAAAACTTTGAATAAATGAACGGGTCATGCCCGATTTTTCTAAAAATCCAACACTTTGAAGATTTTTGGGATAAAAACCGACTAAAGCACGAGATATATTATTTTTATTATTAAAAATATTAATTTTTCCAAATTAATATTTTTAGATTTCCTAAAACTTATAAATATATTTTTATATATTTATACACTTAAAACTTTAATTAATTTTACTAAATTAATTACTTATAATAATTTTCTTTTTATAATTATCATTATATTATAAATACTTATAATATTTATAATATAATAATACCTCGCTATCATTATCTTTTAGTTAATTACACCTTAATATAATACACATTATTATATTAACTTACCAATATTTATTTAATTAATTTATAACCCTAATTAATTAAATACTTGGTTATTTAACTTTATTTAATTTATATATAAGATTATATATATATATATATATATATATATATATATATATATATATATATATATATACTAGATTTCGAAGCCCGCCCATGACTTATAATTTTTCTTTTGATGGTGTTATTTAAAGGAATTTCATTTTTTAGGACAGGTGCTTAATTATTATTTTGATGGTATTAGTTAATGGGAGATTTTGAACAATTCTTAATGGTGTTAATATTTTTATTTAGAAGACATAATTTTTTTGACTTTTAAATATGAATTAAAAGTTTTCTGTTTAGTACAACAACATACTATGTATCTACGAAACAGCTAACAAACCTTGTTGAGGATGAATGATTTCATGCAGTCTCAGGTCATTAAAAAATAATTCGTATCACATTTCTATTTTAGGTGTTAGATGAGATGACTTGGATAGAACAGTAAAAGATTGAAAGTGTGTTACCACAGTTAGCAAAAAACACATTTTTTTTTTAATATATATATTTTTTTTACATATAGTCACATATACTTTAAAGTTAGTTACTTATTAGTGTAGTCGATTCTTTTATAATCCACTTGCATACCTTAAAGCTTATACTTTAAGCTAAGAACTTTGGTGAAAAAAAAAAACACCAACCGAATAGTTGAAGATAGTGTCATTACTCGAAGCAGCAGCATCATTCCAAGTGAGAAATGTATTTTGATAACCTTGGCCTTTAACTAACAAATTGGACTTAGTTTTTTTTTTATCTCTATCTTCTCCTTGCCACACAATAACATGACCTCAGATTTAATATACAGCCAGAAATATGTATCAATCAAACTCCCTAACTGCTCCCAAAATCCTATAAACCCTACAGTTATAAATAATTGTTTGAACAGAAGATCATAGCTATCACGATATCTCCTCTTAAGTTTCACAAATATAAGCCTATAGGAGGTTCAGTAGGTTGAAACAATGGTAATGACCGGGCAGAATTTGAATTATGATGTGCCTATAGGAGGTTCAGTAGTTTTAAAGCCCGCCCGATGGGCGGGCATGACTTGTAATTTACATTTTAATTAGTTATCTTTTATAGTTTTGAATTTTATTAAAATTTGTTGACAGTAGCAAAACTTACTGTGCTCCTAAGTACTTTTGCTGCTATTTTCTACTTATTTAAGTAATTGAGATATGTCCAAACTAAAATATGTCAAAACTGAAATATGTCCCAATTTATGTGTTCGTTAACGAATTTGGAAAAAACACATAAAGCATATAATGTTTTACATATTTGCTGCAACAGGAGTGTTTGGCATTATCCTTTGTACCTTTTTTTCGCGTTCTCTTTAGCCCACTCCATTGTGATTTCACTTATTGCGCGCGCCTTCCAAGCCACCTTCCATATGACAGACTCTGCACCCGCTTTCACAGTTTTAGCCTTAGGGTATGCTATTCTTGCGTCGTATTTTGCGTTGTCATAAGGCCGTCTTCTTTGTAATATCTTTTGTTTGATTTCAGGAACCGTTGACACCTTCAAGTTAACGTCACTCTTGCTGCAGCCAATTTAATTCAAATGATTAGATTCTAATAATAATATATCTTTTAAAAACGGGAAAAAGCTTCAAATATAACATCAAAAACAAACTTAATAATGAAGCCGTAAAATTATATAATTAGACATAATGCTAAAATGTATCTC
The DNA here is from genome assembly GCA_021014915.2 of Artemisia tridentata subsp. tridentata. Lineage (NCBI taxonomy): Eukaryota > Viridiplantae > Streptophyta > Magnoliopsida > Asterales > Asteraceae > Artemisia > Artemisia tridentata. The sequence continues at coordinate 104,276,934 of CP139504.1, forward strand.
AAACAGCTTCGACTTGGCATCTGTGAACAACTTGTAAAATGTATCTTGAAATGTCTCACATTTCTGTCTTACAATTCCATCGAAATAACCATGTGACATTTATCTAAACATCATATAAAACACTTGGCATTAATAGTTAAATGTCAAAACAATTGTAAACCAATTTGAATTGAATGTTCAAGACTACGTAAACAGCTCAGTTTTGTGAGTGTACTTAAATGGTTAATAAACTCAAATTAATTGCAATGCTCACAAATTGAATTCTTTCTACACCATAATACTAACCAAATCTCGATTTTAAGAGAAATATAATATCGTATCACTTATATATAGAACATATTTCAATATTTAAAGATATTACGACAAAATTGGTTACATGCTAATCGATCCATTAACCCCTAAAAAAAAGCTAACTCACTTCAAAAATTCTTCGGTACTAATGAAATCATCTGGAATGTCTTCAAAGTAGTTATCGACTTCTAACAATGATGGCAAAGCAGCATTAAAAATTGAATCATTTGACTCGTCACCAAATGGTATTTCACCAAGATCATCAAAATGAAATGGGTCAAGTGTCCCAAAATCATCACCCATAACATAATCTGAAGCTTCATCCCTTTTTGGTCCAATTCGGGTGATTTAAAATCAAATAAATCATCCAACAACGTCACATCCTCAGAAGGACCCAATAACTCTTTCTTAACAATTACCGAATTAGCATCCTGGTATTCAAAGAGATTATCCTGCATTGAAAAATCTCCAAAATTACCCAACCCATTCTTTTCCAGTTCTTGACCCTGATCTGACCCATTACTTGACTGACACTCTTCACCTTCTTTCACCCCTTCAATAACATCTTTCGACGGACCATTACTCTCACTCAGAAGTCGGAGACAAAAGAGTACGCGACTCATCACACGAATCATCATAACCAGAAGTGGACGTAACATTCACCCCTGCACGAGGTTTTTGTTCCACTGGTGGCATGATAAAATTTGTCAATGCGCGAGGACCACGTTTCTTAATAGCAGCATTATCGTAAACCCTAGCAGCCTCTTCAGCTGTACATTTGGAGCATCTTTACATGAAAGAAAGTGTAGAGAATGGAAATTAATAAACCAAAGGACCTGAAATACAACATGATACCAAAGATAAGAGAAACATATTTCTGTATATGACCATTCTCATGGTTTGATAACTGATGTAGTCTAATAGTGTTCTAAGAATGATTCCCTGTTTTAACTCTCCTAATGTATATTCAGTTAGAAGGTTAGGGAAACCAATCAGTATTTATCAGACTCGTTTCACTTATGCACCACATTTTTCTTCTATAACCTCTTATTGTGTTTGTTCATAATATAGGTGCATAAGTATACAACGTACAACTCATGAATACAAATTTGCGGCCTCACGAACAACACCAGCATCAAAATCAAGCACCTTCGGTACATACTTCGTGGCTGCAACAATCATTTAGGTTCGTAACAATGTTAGTTTCTAATAAGGCATGAAATGACAGCTAAAGAGTTAAACTTGCGAAGAAGGGAAAGAGAATTTAAAAGAAATTTTAGGCGGAAAGAAGCCTAACCGCATTCGTGAGTATTGATAGCCACATCGGCACACTACTGAAAATGACCTTCGATTTCTTCGCCATCCCAATCACCGGCTTCTCATTGTCCGCAGCCATCTCTCCAGCCACTACAACCAACCCCACAAAGAGCGTCACAACCCCATCCGTCAACTAAATAAAAGAGCACAAATTAGCAGCATGTTTCTATTTCGTAAATGACTTGGAAACAAAGCAACCACTAATAATTCACGCAAAAAAGTCACAACAGCATAGTTCCTGTTCATGTCTGTTGATACGCCCGTTGTGGAAGAAGCTAAGGTAGTGAACTCACTTGCTTTTGCTCCTGCTCAACCCTAGCTTTATGACGTACCTTGAGTTTTTTGGCCCTGCAAAGCCACCAACGTCATTCATTGCTCCTGTGAGCATATTAGTCCTGCAACTACAGCCTAGCCACTTTAATATCCTGTTTCTTTGCATATAGGAAATTTTTCGGTAAATGAAGCATAAGCTATATACACATGTACACCAATAACCTACTACATATATATTAAAAATGACAAAAACCTATAATGGATCTCAAAAGAGTGTGATGAACCAATATCAGAAGTTTCGTATAGCTGTAAATAAATGCAATATAGGTACCAGGCTAAGCTGACTTAAAATCTAGAGAAAGCCTGCTCAATCTAATCGAAAACTCCTAGCAAGAATTATTACCTGTAACATTGATTCAAAACTGTAGCAACACATTCGGAGGACGTCTGGTTCAGTGTAACTTGCGAATTTTGCTTCGACCACTACTTAACAAAATGCTCGTGTGTCAACAAAACTATGGTTCCTTCCAAACACTATAAATTCATGGTATGTATGGAAGTGTATCGTGAGTTTATTTCTCGGCAACTTCAGGATTGCAGGTTTGCAGCACCAATTATTCTATTCAGATTGAAGGAATACTGTTATTACCAGTTACAGCATCGTCATGATGTTCGAAGTGTGTGTAAATCTCTAAAGGAGCAGCATAACCATTTACGATTGACAATATCCTAGAGTGAGAAACGCACATTATGAGACCAATAAACAATGGTCTCGTGAATTTAGCAATCTGCAGAAGCAATAGGTTAGTTACTACCATAACCGACAATGAAATTGTTATGCAATGATTCATACAACTAAACACAACTTATGCCTACCTTGTAGAGAAAAGATTGTTAAAAGAAATCAGAAAAGCTTTCAATGACAGCTACAACAGCAACACATATAAGAGGGTAAATATGATAAAGAAAAATGCAATTCAATGAACCATTCAGCTAAAGTCAGGCACTTCTTGTTAGAGCCTAAACTTCCAGCACTAAAAATAAGATCTTCAAAATAATGGATTTTCCTTAATAATTGTTACAGTTAATAATAAAAGGATCAAATGCATATGCTTTCTTCCTGTTAATGATCTGTAAGCCGACTCTAGACCTCTCAAAAACTGCCATTTCAGTTGCATTTTTTTGTTAATTTACTCCACTAAGCTCATAAGCTCACCTTTTTCCTATTATGAGTGCAATTTATTAAAGTGCAAAAGGTCAATGTACTTACCTTATAAGCTAAAGAAACTTAGTTTTTGAGCTTTTCCAAATACAAATTAGCCCGTAAGCTGGTGAAATAAGCTTATCCAAACAGCCCCTTAATCATTTCACAAATCATGTTTACATTTTTATGTTTGATACTTACAGGAAATAATTACTAACATAGAAAGAACCTTGAATAAAAAAAAATATCAGTTGCTTATTTTTTGACTTCACATCCAAACAGCCCCTATAAATTGTGCCTGCAAAACTGAAACAACCAAGTGAAAAGAGGCGAATGGGACTTGCATCACAGTAAGCAATTCTTCACCCACCAAAAATGTTTAATTGATATTATGCCCGAGCACGCACGGGGCTTTGGCATACAGATTAGTTACTCAAAGGTATAGCATTCTCTACGTAAAACTTACTGATTTGGTACTGGAAGAAAAATCTTATGTTGAACATTTACACGGCCAACCTGTTAATCAAATGACTATAGCTTTGGCCTGATCCACCATGTCAGCATTAGAAGAACTAACAATAGATGGAGTCTTGATGATTGTTCGGTTGCTATCACATTCTTATTTTCAAAATAGAAAACTACCAAACATAGGTAACCGAAGGTATAAGTTACGGATCTGGATTCGAAGCAGACCTAAAGACTATTAAAATGGTTTTTAGTGTGTATGTTTCATGGTTAAAGGATATTGGAATAGGTATTTTTTTTATTTTTTCAACATAAAATTGGTTGATAATTCGTCGTTGGGCTGTAATGCCACAACTGTTCAAATACAATACTATTCTTGCAAAAAATGAACTTTATAGCAACATGTTCACACCGGAAGGGTCTTTTAATTTTCAAGTATAGATACTTCAAGATATAAAACTTAAAATTATGGCATTCGAATTGCATGTTGTAAAATTTTGCTAAAATCTTTGTAAGAAATAATAAGTTGATAAAAAATCGAAAGTCGTGGATATCCATGAATTGAATTGCACGTGTCTCATTTATGGAAACATGAAAGACAGCTTATGAAAATTAGCTATTAGCTAAAGAATATGATGACCACATTTATGTAATTTAAGTATGCACAATAATGTGAGTACTTTTAACTTAAAAATGGGGTAAACATAAGGATAACAAAATTTGCAAGCCAAAAAGATATCGTACTTTTTCGTTGCGACTTGCAGAGATGACCTTCTATCAGCTTTTCATTTTTGGTCTAACATCAAATGTTAAGAACCTGTATTAGCAAACAAATAGCAGCAATGAGACAATCTAATGGAAAGTATGCTCGTAAGTATAAAATTAATGTGGAAAAATGAGCATGCTAAGTAACATGTCAAAATGGGTCATCTTTTGATATGGTTCCGGCCGGACTCACTCACAAACACTATTTTATCGATGTATAACTACTGTGCAAAACTTATATACACATTGAAAATGGTCCATTTAGTCTTTATTTATCATAAGGAAAGGAACTCAAAATTAATAACTTTGTATGAAACTCATGTTGTTCTAATAATTGTCACTTTTGACCCATTTGACCCGTTCTAACCCGCAAGTCAATAAGCTTATGTTTCTATCATACTGGAATCAAAACTATTTTTAATAGGTTTCCAACTTTAATTTTAACAATTTTCATCCAATTTTCTGCTTGTGTTTTACCTATTAGAGACTTCAATCGTGATTTTCATTCACCTGGTTATTTTCTTAGCATGTATTACCCCACTGACACACTAAACATAAAATCTGCATAGTAGCCTTCTTCCAAACATTAACTTAATCTGAATAGAACTCCATCCTATGCATCATGGCACTTAACACTATCTAAATTGCTACACGTTGCCAAGATTAAGATAGAAGTGAATAGAAAAAAGTAACAAATAAGTAACTGTTTAGAACAACAGACTTCAATGACTAAAAGGTATTTTTATTTTAAAAGAAAAAAACCATGTAGAATTGCCTTATGTCGTCCGGGTGGAAATTAAGTTTGCACAACAAAAGCAAAATGTTTAATTTCATATAAACACTTTGTAGCGAGTTATATGTTTGTTTCCCCAAATTCCTAAAGGCAGAAGAATAAATAAAACTTCTATTACAGAACCAAAAGGGTCAATATGCACACTTATACATAAAACAACTACTTTTTTCTTGTCATAGAGGATTTGACACCAGATAAAGTACCTTCGTAAACTGTACCGGAACTAATTATCAGTTGGCTCATTGTTTCGATATCTACATAATCAAATATCAACAATATTCAATATAAAATATTTATGAACTACCTACTATTATGGTTATTGTTATAAAGATAAAGCTAATTTATATATAATAATTAAGAGGGTGTTTCGGTCACACACTCTTACGATCATTGCATTATTATGGAGTGTTTAGGGTTGCTTATTGAAACTGCTTATTAATTTTTAAGTTAAAAACTACTTATTCAAAACAACTAATTTAGCTAAACAAATAATCAGATTACCAAATTCAGTTGCTTGATTAAAAGGTAAGAAGAAGTAATTAATGATGAAAAAGTCATTATGAAAGTTTACATTACATTAGCTTGATGGAGCTGATATTTTTAAGAAGTAAACCCCATCAGCAAGCAAGGATGTTTCAAGCTTATTGGGGTACAGGGACGTAGTTCATTTATTGCAGCATCAGCAGCTGATAGCATAAATACACATTCCCAACTCATTAGTGGACTTATGAAACATGAACATTCAAATCAATCATAAAGCATAATAATAACAGGTTGAAAAAAGAAAAAAATACGTTTGTTTATAAACTTACTCATTGTCCTGGTGTATAGGATAAGTTATTTACAACCTACCATTAACAAAAACAGAAAGAGGTGGATGCTCCATTAAAATTGGAGGCTTCTTTATCGAAGCTACTGGTTGATAAGCCAACTGCTGGTAATGGGACCCATCGATGAGAATCCAAAACCACCTGTAATCAATATAACCATCAATGATGAGTATAATAGGTTTCTGATGTCGTGCAGGGAATAAAAATGCCTGTGTACCTGAAAAGTATTAATATATCTAGCAACTATTTTGGCTCGCTTGTGTAGTAAGTGTGGTTCATTTCAATGTGGCTTCCCATATTTCATTGTATATCTCGTTTATACATTTTACTCAAAGAAAAGGGAACGGGGAAAATGGGTTGTAAGTTGGCCACAATCTGTTTTTAATGCATGCAATATCTTATATCGTTGTCTTAACATATTAACATCAGTATCATAATATGGAGTTCATGTGATCAAATTTTTTACCTTTAAAAATAACATCCTGCATCCAAAAAAAACAGTGTGCATCTACCTTGAATGAAGCTTTTGCAGAAGGGCACATATGTCATGTGGTTGTTGCTTTATAACTTGTAAATTTCACTCGATACTGGATCCCTATTCAATACACATAAATTTAACGAAAAAATAGATCATATTGTGATAATAAATTTATTCTAATCAAAATGGATATAAAGAACAACATTATTAAAGAATTACAACCAAACATTAATTGAACAAAATTCGAAGAACAATATTAAAATTGAAAACAAATTTACCTTTGGATGATTTCGGTAGAGATTAAGCATTAATTTCTCAGTAAGCATTTAAGCTCTAAAAAACACTGTGGACGCTTTTTCACTGCAAGTAATTAGGGTTTTAGGAATTTGGGAGGGATAGAATGGTGCACGAATGAAAAAGAAGGACATTAGGGTATGCGAGTTCTATTCCTTTTTGGTTGCGCCAAACAGGTCATTATTAGAACTCACGCTTTATGATAGATGTATATCGAAAAAAATGAAATAAATCTTCAATATAAGACTGAATTCGCTAATTCTGAATCGTTGTAGCTATAGTGGTTCCACTTTCACTCAAAACTTATTGGATGTCAATGTGGCCCAGATAGGGTTGAGAGATGTTGTGAACCTGTCAAATTTATCTTTGTATCAAACTATAAGATCAAAATACCAAACTTGGTATCAAATTTTAGCATAAGAAAGTTTATTTACACACCAACTGAGTTGACCTTAGAAAATCAAATGAGTCCAAAAAACACTAATCTTTGCATTGCCAAGCCATATCCGAAGCACCATAATCTATTCAAGCTAATTCTGAATCGTTGTAGCTATAGTGGTCCACTTTCACTCAAAACTTATTGGATGTTAATGTGGCCCAGATAGGGTTGAGAGATGTTGTGAACCTGTCAAATTTATCTTTGTATCAAACTATAAGATCAAAATACCAGACTTGGTATCAAATTTTAGCATAAGAAAGTTTATTTACACACCAACTAAGTTGACCTTAGAAAATCAAATGAGTCCAAAAAACACTAATCTTTGCATTGCCAAGCCATATCCAAAGGACCATAATCTATTCAACTTTTCTATTGGTTTAATATTATATATAAGATTATAGAGAATGGGGAGTACCTTTCGTGAGACTGAGTCACTGAGATATCAGGAGCTGGGAAATCAGTGAAGCAGGTGTGAGGTGCACCAAGTGATGGTGCAGCAAAAGGCAGACACTTGCAACGTGACATTGACTTGCGGTCACAGTCATACGATAAAGAGACGATCTTTTGAGATGTGAATAATGGACCTCCAGGAGTTCCAAGCGCTGCCATATGCTTAAATAACCCCTAAATAAGATAGATCTTAATAGTGTCATATATATTTTCAATACTAATAACGATAGACACATAGCATGTTTATGTAATTCCAAATGTTATACTACCTCAGGGAATCGCTGAACTGAACTACTGCCATGACTATTATCACGACAAAATTGTTTGCTCAATTATTGCTAATCAGTAAATCTTCTTCAATCAAGGGCTGATAAAAGAGCTTATAAGCTTCTAAGACTTCCAAATAGGCAAATACCACATCGCCTTTCGATGGGGAATAGCAGAGAGATCGACAATCTTATGAACCTGAAATTTTGAAACATGAGTGTTAGCATGCCACCACTTATATGTTACTTATTGAGCTAGACAGCATCACAGAGTAAACATCTTTAACTGTATTTCAAATTTGTGTAACCTTCTATTAAAACAAAACAGCTTAAGGTAAGAGAAATCACCAAGAAATTGTGATCTTACAAAAGCAAATAAAGGATCACATATCTACCTTTTATTACAAAAACTTATGTGAAATTTTTACCCTCGTGGATCGGATTTGCTTCAAAATCCAGTGAGGGCTAGTAGCTTCTAGGGTTTTTACCTTCAAGATATGTGATCTGAGGTTGCTTAGGGTTTCTGATATGATTTTTGAATGTACGATTGTTTTATAATCCTTATTGATCACGATGACTGATTATGCTAATATTAGGGTTATGGAAAAAAATTAACCTATGTAGATTTCCTATATAGATTTTGGCATACACAAACTTAACAAAAAAATGAGGTGGTTCAGTGGTTAAGATATCACATAAGATCGGTAAGGTCGTGAGTTCAAATCCCTACAGATGTATTTTTTAAAACAAAAAACACACGAATTTTATTAAAACATAATTGCTGTCTGATTTTGCCAAGTGACATAGTTTATGATTATGTGGCATTTGTATGATTATGTGGCATTGAGGTGGCATTTATGTGGCATTATCTACGTGTAACACCTCCTGTTATATATATATATATATATATATATATATATATATATATATATATATATAACACCTCCTGTTATATATATATATATATATATATATATATATATATATATACTTGTGTATTTTTCGACGACGAGTAATAAACGCGGATGTTCCGTCACACGTATCTTCACCTTACACTTTTACCATGGGCCATCACTAAAGAGTCTTTTACGATAAACCACATTTCGAAATGTACTTTATCACACAACAAGCAAGAAATACACGAGCACCCTAAGACCTGTAATCTTTTCAATGAGTCAATACGTTTTAAACACGAGTTGTACACTGAGACTTGCCATACTGATCTAGGTCGCGTGTCAGAGCGGTTGCACTGTACTATTTGACTTTTCTAGCAGATTGCTACTGTTAAGGTGAGTTTATAGCCCCATTTTCTTATAAGTACTATTTTATAAACCTTGGGGTGATAAACATGCAAAACTTTTTTCATGGACCTAAAACTGAACTTTTGTTTTTACACACTAGTATGCGGATAACCTAAGTATGTACAATCCCACTATGCCCACTATCATGAACCGTCAGTTCCTGCGGGAAGCGCGAATGTTATAGATAAATCTATTGGGGGTGACTTCCCCGTTCGGATTGGCTAGACCGGTCAATACGAGCGTATATCATGTCAGACTTGCCGAGTGTATCGGGATAAACACTCGTTGGGCCCCTCTATTATTATTCTATGTCAGTCTGGCATACTGAACTGTCGTAGCTTCGTTTACATGAGCTTAGTGTTAGTATATAGTTTGTGTGTACATATTGATATTTGCTATGGTCCATCTATGCTTATTTACTGTAAACCTATGAACTCACCAGCGAAAGCTGACCTTTTAGCATGTTTTTCTTAGGTGTTTGAGATTGTTACTGTGGTAGGCATGGCATGGCATCGGTCATATTATCTCTGAAGTGTTTTTACACATAACTGGAACGTTTTATTTGGGACCAACTTGTTTTATGGGCTTGTCTTCTTTAAATTGAACTTATTGTAAAATGATTTGGATTTGAAATGTAAACTGTTTTAAAACGGATTTGATAATCCGTTCTCTATATCTGTATGTTGTGATTACCAATTTAGTAGCACCCAAACATGTTTGCTTCCGCTAAACCAGATTTTGGGGGTGTTACAGATTGGTATCAGAGCCTTTGTTATAGAGAACTAGGTACATATAAACCCTAAACTATAACCCCTTTTATGAAAAACGTTTCCTTATGACCGCCAGATGCATGCCTGCCTCGTTTGCCATGACTTGACTGATGTATGTTTTATATGATTAAGTGTTATACTATGCTGTTTGAGTATTTTACTTAACATATATGATATAAGTATTTTCTATATACTTACACATGCTATACCATATTTGTCACAAACCATGTCTCTTTATTTTGATGTTTGTGATGAGGTACTCGCGGCTGGACGCACTCCCCGCTTCGATGACCAGTTCCATTCTCGGATGACCTGTTGATGGAGGTTGTCCGAGCAGCTACCCAGACCACACACACTACTCCAGCATCTACCTCCCCATACTTACCCCGCTATGCCACAGCCCACCGTTCTTCACCAGCTCAGCTCTACACCCTCACCCAACATACTCATACAACTCCATCCACCGAGATTCCTACCACCAGGCGCTAGGCTACTTACAGGAGAGTCCGCGGGCGTCGAATTCAGTTATCATCTGTACTAGAGCTGGCAATTTCTGACACGGACCTGTTAACACGACACGACACGACCTGGTCTTAATAGGTTTCGTGTTTGGCCTTAACAGGTTTCGTGTCTTAACAGGTCCGGATCTGTTAAGACACGAATGAAATTCGTGTCTTAACAGGTCACGAATGAAATTCATGTCTTAACAGGTCCGGACCTGTTAAGACACAATAAGACACGAATATACATATGTACTAAATGAAACATGATAAGAAACCTGTTAAGACACGATAAGACCTGTTAACAGGTCTCTTACCAGGTTTCTTATCGTGTCTTAACAGGTTTCGTGTCTTTAACATGTTCCTTAGCAGGTTTCTTAGTAGGTTCCTTAACAGGTTCGCTGGTTTAAATTTATGATTTTTGTTAACAGGTCTCTTACCAGGTTTCTTATCTTGTAACCTGTTAAATTTCGTGTCTTGTTCGTGTTTGGAAAAATTGACACGATTAGTTATCGTGTCGTGTTCGTGTTTGGCCTTAACAGGTTCGTGTCTTATCATGTTCGTGTCGTGTCGGACCTGTTATGCCAGCTCTAATATGTACTATCCTCACTACTCAGGAGGACCCGATATGCCTACACGGGTACCTCTACTTCACCATCATCTCACTCACCCATGTCATCACCAGACCATTCCCCTCTCCGCCAAAAATTGCGGAGGTCTATTGAGTCTTATTCTGATGAGGATGAGGATCCAGTGCAGGGTCAGGCAGAGCCTACACCAGCTGTGACAGCACCAGCCGAGCACGGTCCTGATTGTGCGTGTATAGACAAAGACAGGGGTTTGCAGATGGGTTCAGATCAGGTGATGATGCCACGAGATGGCAAAGGCATCATGAAGGATGTGCAGGGGGTAATTGAGATAGGGCAGAGCTCCAGAGCTTCCCAGAAACAGGGTTTTAGTAATACTCAGTGGGTTGACATTACTTGTAATACCAGCACGGGTGTGCGTGCCGCTAGTCCGAAGTACACTCCATCATCTCCATCGTTCGTGCCACCTCCATCTCCGATACCTTCTCCACTTCCGCCAGCCTCACCGGCTGAGGATGAGGAGCCTACTTCCATGGAGCAGGTATGGATACAGCTGGCGAATCATGCCAGTTTGCTTGATGTGAACTCAGACCAGATTGAGAGATTAGAGCAGCCAGATCGCATTCAGGGTATCGAGCGACGGGTTGGGACTGTTGACCGAGCTGCATGTATGTTATTCGAGGAGATGTTTACTGACAGGCGTGAGATGGTTGGCCTGAGAGCCAGATTTGAGGCGCTAGAGAGATCACACGGTAAGGAGCTCAGGGCATTCAATTCTAGGGTTGTCGGTTTGGGCAGAGGCCAGACTAGGATCTTTAGTAGATTAGGTGATCTTGAGCGGGCAGTGAGGAGAGTATGAAGCACTGATCGCACTCATTGGCAGTGGATCATGACTGCAGAGTATATGATTGGTGCTGTGATGAGAGAGAACCAGGAGCTGCGTCATCGTGTTGATCATTTGGAGGCTGCTATCGGAGGGATGACTGCAGCGTTCGAGCAGTTACGCCTTGAGCGTGACCGAGCTTTGATTAGTTTTCATTGGATGATGTATTCCACTAAACTGATGAGTTATCAGTTAGTAATGAACGATTGACCTTGCTTGTAATTTTGTGTACTTCTAATCTATTCGATATATATATATATATATATATATATATATATATATATATATATATATATATATATATATATATATATATATATATATATATATATATATATATAACAAGCTTGGTTTTTCTATTCGATTGTTCGTTTCCTCTATGGTTGACTTTATTCTTACATTCTGTCTGTGATATCCATATACTCATATGACACTTTCACTCTATACTCGAGATCTCATTTATCGTCATCTTCTTATGATGCAGATAAATGGCACCCAAGCGAAAGTCAACCAGAGTCACACGAGGACAGACTGTTGACACACATGCCCCAGCAAGAGCTGTGCGTGGCAGAACTGCTGAAAATGCCACCCCAGCAAGAGCCGCCCGAGGCAAAACTACTGAAAATTCTGCCCCAGCCAGGGCCGCGGCAAACCCACCTGTGGTGAACCAAGCCATGCTAGATCAGCTAGTCAATGAACGTGTGACTGCAGCGCTCGCAGCAGCAAACAACTCCACCACGAACACTGGAACATCAAGACCAGCTACTAACAACCGCGGCTGTACCTACACTTAGTTCCGGAAGATCATGGTTGGTGGTTTCGGAGGTACTGAGGGAGCCGTAGAATTAACCAGGTGGATTGAAATACTAAAAATTGTGTTTTGGATCAGTGGTTGTAGTGACGAAGACCGTGTCAAGTACGCATCGTTCACTTTCATGGATGCCGCTTTGACTTGGTGGAACAACTACATGAAATCTGCCAGCATGGATGTTGCTTATGCTATGCCGTGGGATGACTTCAAGGATTTAGTGCTCAAGAAGTATTGCCCACACAATGAGGTCAAGAAGTTTGAGATAGAGTTTTGGAACTTGAAGGTGCAAAACAACAACATGGCTGCTTACAACCAGAGATTTCAGGAATTGGCCTTGCTATGCCATGAAATGGTTCAGAACAAGACTAGACTGCTTGAGAGGTATGTCGGGGCCTTGCCCAAGTCGATAAAGGGCAATGTGACTACCTCGAAGGCTGCAGATCTCCATGAGACCATGGAACTAGCCAACAAGTTGATGGATCAGGAGTTGGAAGATGCCTCAGAAAAGAGTGCTGACCACAAGAGGAAATGGGAAGACCACTCTAAAGGAAACAACAGCAACTCGCAGAACAAGAGGCAAGATGTGGCTAAAGTGTATGCAGCAGGGTCGGGCGAGAAAAAGGGGTATGATGGAAATTCACCTCTGTGCGGCCTTTGAAAACTTCACCACAAAGGACCGTGCACGGTTAAATGCAAGAATTGCCAGAAAGTGGGGCATTTGGCCAGGGGTTGCAGGTCTAGACCATTATCCACGGCTCAAGCAGCACCAGCCAACAACTGATAGGCGGACGTCACTTGCTTTGGTTGCGATGAGAAAGGTCATTGCTGTAGTGAGTGCAAGAAACCCAGGAACCAAGGAAATGGTGGTAGTCAGGGTAATCAAGGAGCAGCAGGGAATCAAGGAAACCAGGGCAATGGAGGAGGAGCCCGTGGAAGAGTCTATGCAGTGGGCAGAAAGGAACCTAAGACGACCCGAACGTTGTGACGGGTACGTTTTTTTTAAATAATCGTTATGCATCAGTGTTATTTGATACGGGAGCAGATAGGAGTTTTAAGTCGACTGCCTTTAGTTCCTTAATTGACATTGCCCCAACCACCCTAGACAACGTTTTTGACGTAGAACTAACCAATTGGAATCTAGAAAGGATAGATACCATCATAAGAGGTTACACTCTTAACCTGTTAAACCACCGATTCAACATTGACCTTATGCCAGTAGAGTCGGGTAGTTTCGACGTCATCATAGGTATGGATTGGCTATCGAAATACCATGTCGTCATCATCTGTGATGAAAAGGTCGTAAGAGTACCCTACGGGAACGAGTTTCTGATGATAGAAGGAGATTGGAGTGATCGTGTACGCTCGTCAAGATTGAACATCATCTTGTGTACAAAGGCGCAGAAGTACATCGAGAAAGGATGCCATCTCTTTCTAGCCCATGTTGCTGAGAAGAAAGAGAATGAGCCATAAGAGAAACGTCAGAAGGACGTGCCAATTATGAGGGATTTTCCGAAAGTCTTCCCAAAAGATTTACCTGGACTTCCGCCAGTGTAATAACCCGTAATTTTTCAAGTTAGTAATTTCCTGTAAACTAGAAGTAATCAAATATGAAGTTTTATTCAAGTCATTTTATTCATCTTCGCATTTAAAGTTTTGCTCTATTTAAACTGAGAAACAACGAATGATATGACCAAACGGACAATGTGGCAAAACTCACGTTCCATTTTTACTGGAACCGCACGCGTTTTGACACCGTAATAGTATGGCATAGGTCTAATAACTTAATACCGGGAGTCATTAAAACACGAGGTTCGTTAAATTCCCTTGAGCGTTACGAAATCAAAAGCATTCCCACGTCTCGCTTTTTATTTAACCTTCACCTTTTAATTTATATACACACTCTTCAAATAAATACACAAAACAACACTTATAATACTACAAACAAAAATAATAATAATAAATAAATAAATAAATAAATAAGCAGAGATAAAACCCACGCCCTCCCCTCATTCTCTCTCCTTCCCCACTTATCTGCTCCTCCAAACGTCATCTCCTCAACATTTTCTTCTCAGATCCATAACCAACAAAGGGTGACGCCATAAGTAAAACAAGATCAAGCCTTATCTTCTTCTTTAAGTCCAAAGGGAGCGTCTGCCATCTCTGTCGAATTCAAAGGTCAACAAACCAAGCCAAGAAGATGACGATATAGCTTCCCTTTTTTGCCCCAGGCGCGTCTGAAGATCAAGAAAGATAGAGTCAACCATCCTTTGATTATCCTTTAAATCCCCAACCGATCTACAGCGAACCCACTTACTCTCAAAAGAAAAGTTATCAACACAATCTCATAAGTGGTGAAGGGAAAGTTTTCTGTGGAAGAGGAGTGTGGTTTGCTTGATTCGGACTCGGGTTTCTTTTGATTTCTTTTGGTCTCCTGTTAATCGATCCCATTTGGTTGTAAGGATCTTTCTATAAATCTTTGATTGTTATCATTTCATTGTCCTTGTTAAAAATTATTATTGTCTTGATGAAGTATAAAATTTTTTAGTGAATTTAATGTGCTACTGTCGAAACAAAGATGTTGGAATAGATATTGTGATTTCTTTTCTTTTGTTGTTATTGATTCTTGTCGAGTAAAAATTGTGTCTGTCGAATCATTGTGATGTGGGATTAATATTTTGAGTTTGTTAAAATTGTTGGTGTGGTTGAATTTTTATGAAAAGATAATAACAATGGCTCGTTTTAATGAGGTTTGGTCTTGTTGTGAAAACTCTGGATTCGTACTAGCACACTAGTTAAATTGTGGTTATAAATAGATTCGGGTCAAGAATAGGTTAGCTTAATCATGAACTGGTGATGTTGTTATGTTTGTGGCTGTCGAATGGGAGCACCAAGGTTGAGTTGTACTCAAAAATGGTGGTCCTCTTCTTGATGATGTTCGAATGATAATGTAAAGTCTTAAACACTATGCGAACTTGAGTCGTTTGGTAAACTAGTATGGCCTTAATCTTTTGCCTAATGATGAACTTGTTTTGAGTCAAAACCTTTAAATACCTAGAATTCGATATGGACTCAAGGGATGTACGTTGTTGGGTGTTAAGTTGTGGAAAGAGCACTCCCTCTGGAGTGTTCACTGCTCGGCAAGAGACCCCAAAGGGACTCCTAATGAGCTCTTGGTTACTCAACATCTAGCGTACAGGTTCCCCTCAAGATGCTTTGTTTATAGTATCGCTTAAATTCCCACAAGTCATGTGGATCTCGAGTCTAAACCCGCTCAAGACTCGCGATAAAATAGAGTCTAAGTCACAACTAAGGTTACTCTTTTCTTTGCGTTAAAATGAACGAGAAATGGTCACAATGTGAACTCCCTTGTAAGGTTAAGGTTCGGTATTAAAGTTGAGCGTGAGATACGACCATTCATCTTGTTCCTCCTGTGTGTTTGCGTTAACAGACCCTCTCACCCAAAGGGTCTATTGTGACATTTGTGAGTCACTTGTTTGAGTAAAAACTTTGTTGTTCTTTCACTTCCTGTGTAACACTCAATAGGCAAAAATAATTCCTTGTTTCTTGGCTCCTACTGTCTCAATACGCAAGACAGGAAAAACCACAAGGATAAAACTTGTTCCCTGGACTTGTAATACACCTGAATCCAAGCGTCACTTTGGTTGGGCCACAGCCCACCAGGCCAACCCAACTTCTAAATCCTTTATACATTGCTTAACCCACAAATCTAATAACATTAAGGGCTGTCATGTTTTAGCCCATTCGAACCTATTGGGCTACAGCCCACTTGCGACACAATCTCGTATACGATACACGTACCATAAAAATTTCGCCATCGCCATTACCCGTCAACACCCATAATAAAGTTATGAACTATGAAATGATTTTTATTTTTTTTATAACTTATTAACACAAGAACTAAGTATTTTCCAAACTTTTCTTCTATAATGATACACACATATATATCTATACCATTTTCTTTATTTTCTCAAACATACACACATAACTTTTATTTTATCTTTCATACACACACACTTTGTGAAATTCATATATACACGATTATAATAACTCTCCGCCATATCACCGAAATCATACAATTATCCGTTCCTTCCGTAATCTTTTAGTTATTTCCAAACTAAAGATTTTCATCCTTGTAATTCGAACGTACTTCCAAGAGCCAATAGACACAAACATTTAGAAAAATATATTTTCAAACTTAAATGCTGCCACACCAGCAACAATAACAAAAACGTTTTGAAAACTTTTAAATTTATTTACGTTCATCGAGTCTTAAATTAGAACTGCAAACTAAATTATGCCATACTAATCTAGGTCACGCGTATGAACTACCACCTACCATTTGACTCTATAGCATTTCAGACTACTACTACACTGAGGTGAGTTCATAGTCCCACTTTTTACTATGTTTTCAAATCCCGTGGGGAGATACATGCTATAAATCTGAACACAAGTATTTTCTGTATGCTATCCTGATTGATATTGCTAAGTTAATATTGCCTAAGTTATCACCTTTGCCAAAAGTCCCTCATATCTTGAACCATTAATCACTTGCGAGTGAACGCGAATTTAGTGAATAGATCTAATTGCAGTTGACGCCCCATTTGAAGTTAGCCTGGGATGGTAACCGAATGCACTTTATTCAAATTAACTAAGAGTTTGACAAACTCCTACGACGAGGGCACTATCACCTACATCATTGTATGATGTGGGCTATTTATATCATTTATGATATCACCCGATGTTAAGGTTTGCGTGTCATGAGGCTTAGGACAATATACTACGCTACGATATCATTAATTTTACTACTATCTGACTTGTGTTCAAACTATTACAAATAAAACACTATGGATTCACTCAACCTTCGTGTTGACCATTTTAGCATGTTTTATCTCAGGTATCTAAGAAGCATAAATGGCACGGAGTGGATTAGGGCCCCTTTTGGACGACGTCCAAAATAATGTCATCATTCATTTTAACTTAAACATTTTCATTATGTACTATTAAATGTATGGAACCGTTGTTGCAAACTCTGATTTTATTTGATGAATGATAACTAAATTTTCTCAAAACGTCTCTTTCGAGTCGTTTTCTATAATTGTGACTATGATCTGAGATGTAATACCCCAATTAGACTTCCGCTGCTTCATTACGATTTTCGGGGTGTTACAGATTGGCATCAGAGCCATGGTTATAGAGAACCAAGTGATTTTCAAAACACTGGACTATAACCACATTTTCAAAAACGAACTATTTACACTTTACTACCTTATGCCCTCCGTGCCAACATTTTACCAAACATCATGCATTAAGATTTGCTTAGCAGATGATGCATAATTTTTAGACATCATGACTAGTAAATATAGTAAATATTTAACATTATTAGAATTAGATGACTTACATTTACTATTGGGATATTGCAGTACCATGTCGCCCCCTATCATTATTCTATCTGACAGTGATGACGCCCTACCAGCATCATCCTCTATTTCCACTATTATCTTATCTGACATTGACACCGATGACACCTTACCTGTTTCACCCATTGTTCCAGCCTTTGCCCCATCTGAGGTGGCCTCAGGGGAGACGGAACCCTTTGAGGAGGGAGAAGTCGCCCCGACACCAGTTGTCTCACCTACCACCCCACCTTCATCTTCCCCTACCTATGGTCCCATGACTTATGATCAGTGGCTGCTCTATGACCAGTACATGGAGTCCCAGCAGTTCCTATCTGCTGATGATGTTCCTTCACCACCACTTCCAGTCATACCGACCCCTCACTACTCCTCTGGTTCAGAGGCTGATGATGAGTCATCCGAATCAGACTCTTCTGATTCAGCTGTATCCATTCCACCACCACCCCCGCCTGCACCGGTCCGCTGGCGCAAGCGAGTAAGAGTCCTTCAGCCATATGAGCCAGCCCCTTTTCGAAAGAGATTTAAGTACTGTCCTAATGGTCGCACCTATATTTACACTGCTCGAAAACGAGTACGTACCCCACCAGCCCTAGTACCACCACCACCAGCTCTCATACCTACACCACCACCCATTTCTCCTGAGCCATCACCATCAGTACCACAGCCTAACCCTTACATGCTCCCGACCTTTACATCACCACTCTCACCAGAGGATTCACCATCCCCCATACCACCACTTACTGTGTTCTACACCCAGACCACCACTGTTCCCCTATCATCCCCTATTCCATCTCCTGCTCCTTCACCCATTCGTGCTCAGAGTGTTCCCTTGCCCTCTCCTGAGAGAGCACATCACTTGAGTCCTTCACCATCTGACCCATATGTTCAGGCTGCTACTGAGGCTGCAGCCTATCCTAGACTTCATAGGAGAGTTGATGCTCGTATGTGGTCGTTCCTGTTGGACTGTATTCGCCGCTGGAGACTTGAGGAGGGAGCCCCTAGAGCTTCAGAGCTATGAGAGAGTTCGTCAGCTGTCCTTCCGGTTACAGGGTAGCCCATTCACCATACCATCCCACTACTAGCCGCCAGGCTTGTCCGATATGAGGATCGTATCGATGAGCTTCTGAGTTTGATTGATGACATATCTCTCGAGCGGGTCGAGAATATACAGGAGGAGGTTCAGAACCTCGTAGTGGGCAGTTTAGCTATGGAGGAGGTATTCGATTTGATGGGTACACAGTTGGAGGAGGATAGGGAGATCATTACTGAGTTTGGACATTGACTGGATGCACAGAGTTATGAGTCACAGCAGCTGAGGGATACTGTAGTGATGATGCAGCAGATGCTCGAGCACCAGTGATGCGTGGTTTTGCAACCTTACAACAGGTTTTACCTCTCGAGGGATCTCAAGAGGCTTACAACCCCACCAGGCAGTGTACCTGACCGATGTAGTATAGTGTAGTGGTAAGTACGGGGGATTGATCGTTCTCCACAGGGAATAGTGTTCGTTAGGTATGAAAAACTACTCTAATAGGTCTAAGGGTGAGAGAAGATTCTTTTTATGTTTTTTTTATAATTTTATGAAAGCAAGTAAAATCTCGGGTTTGAAAGAGTGGGCGGAATTAGTTGCTAGTCAACTAACCCAAGTTACTACGAATGCAAATAAAATAAAATAACAGAAAATGAAAAGGTGGTAAAACTTATGTGGAGAGAAATGTGTTTACTTAGATTTCCTTACTCCCTAACTATCTTTTACCGGTTGATTAGTGTGTATTAATTGCGTGGATGACTGGTGTATTCCTTAATACCAATCGTGGGGTGGCGTACGTACTTCTCCAACTCTACAAGCTCCTACTTCACTCCTATGTCGAGCCGGCTAGGAAGCTCCTAACATGGGATCACTAGAATTCGCTTGTGCATTAAATACAACCATAAAAACCTTTAGTACGCATTGGTTCATGTTTCTTAAGACGTTCAAGCAAGTTACCGAATAGGAAGTTAGCCAGTTTTCTTAAGCCTAACATAGATGAACAATCATCCAAAACAACTAATAACACACTAATAACCAATAATCAATAGCTAGGTTTCATTAGATCTAAGCAAACACAAGATAAATCTAGCCTAGCATGTTAAACAAAAGACAAGAACAAGATAGAATCAAACAACACATAGACATATTGAATGATTAATTGATAACTTATCTTCAATGTAACATGGAAGATCTCAAGGCAAAAAGCCTTGAAAAAGCTGCTAAAATCGTCTTAGGGTTTTCACACACAAAGTTCCCCAATAAGTTCCACACTAATGACAAAAAATTGCAAAACTATATATAGACTTTCAGATCTGACGGCGTCACGTTATGGAGTGTGACGCCGTCACCTCGCCGCTTTTAGGGTTCCCGGATGGCCTTCTTGACGCCGTCCCTCTTTAGCTCTCCAAAATCCGTTCTGGCTTATCAAGGCTTGACGCCGTCAGAATTAGGGGTGACGCCGTCCCTCTTTAAATTAAGCCGTGACGACCTTGATCACATTAAAGCGTGACGCCGTCAGAATTCCATGCAAATTTCTCTCTCTTATCATGAGTAATTTTCACATCCACCACTTTTGCCAAGCCATGACGCCGTCCAGAACAAATCCTGACGCCGTCAAAGGTAATTTCCAGCACAATTTTGAGACTTTGTCGTTTTCTTCACTTTTATGCTCCAAAAACGTCCAAAATGCCTCCTTTTCCAGAATTCTCCTCAAAAGTACCTAAAATGACAAAAGGAACGATTTAGGGCAATATTTGATCAAATAAATACGATTTAGGGCTTAAATGACCCCTTAAAAGCGGTACACTTTTCGCTTCATCAACCAGACAGAGAGGTTGGCAGCAGCCAGCAGTACCATCCACACCCTCAGGGATACGATTGGAGAGATGCAGGCTAGAGAGAGCATCAGGGATCAGAGGATGGAGGAGCTGACCGAGATAGTCAGAGGACTACAGCGCGGACCAGGGGATGCACCTGGTACTTCATAGACTATCCATGTACTATTGTAGTAGTGACATCTTAGCTTGCCCTGTGTGGCATTAACAATCTTGTACTGTGTTGTTCTTGGTAAACAACGTAGCAAATTATTAAAACTTTATTGTTGGTTATGATTACTATGTACCGGTACTAATCTATGTTATTATGGTTGCTTTCTTTCGTTTGTGTGCTGTGATTCTCTCTTATACATCGCCATATTATGATTCATTATAAATTCCATGTGTGTTGTGACTGTATTCAGACATGTCGTGATGATTATTTATGATTGATATGGTTTTGCTTATGATGATGTATGTGTTCGACTATTATGAAGTTGGTTACGATATCTCACTTGGTTATGTTGATCATGATTTCTAAAGTGTGCAATTGTGATATTTATAGAGATATGGCTCCTCGAAGAAAAACAACAACGACAACAACCCCCGCAACCACCATGACCCCAGATGCTATCCGAAAGTTGATCGCCGATAGTGTTGCTGCAGCACTGGAAGAGCAAGCGGCGGCTATGGCACGTTCCAGTAGCATCAACAGGCCAACTGGAGAAGGCGAGACATCTGTGGCTCGCAAGTGCACTTACAAAGACTTCATGGCTTGCAAGCCAACCTACTTTAAGGGTACTGGAGGAGTAACTGAACTTGCTCGATGGTTTGAGTGTTCTGAGACTGTGTTCACGAGAAGCGGATGTTCTGATAACTGCAAGGTCTCGTTTGCTACGGGGACTCTACTGGAAGATGCTTTATCTTGGTGGAACTCTATCGCTCAAAATATGGGCATAGAGGAAGCCTACCAAATCACTTGGGCTGACTTCAAACAAAGAATGTTGAAAAAATATTGCCCACGTACTGAAATCAGGAAGCTGGAGGATGAGTTTGATCGCCTAGTGGTGAAAGGAAATGATATTAGGACTTATGATCGAAGGTTCCAAGAACTTGCTCTGCTATGCCCAACCAAAGTGCCAGACCTTGAGAAAACGCTAGAGAGGTATGTTGAAGGGTTGCCTAAGAGCATAGAAGGAAATGTCACTGCATCCAAACCTCAGACACTAGAAGAGGCTATCGAAATTGCTTAGAGGTTATTGGAGAGGGAGATCAAACGCAGTCAGACTCAAGGAAGCAACGATAACAAACGAAAATTTGATGATCGCAGGGGCAATCACAACAACTCTCATCACAACAACAACAACCACAACTACAACCGCAACAACAATCAAAACTATCAAAAAAACCGAAACCACCATCACAACCAGCAGAACCGCCGGCAGGAAGACGCAAGGGCTTACATTGCCACACCCGCTGGAACTGGGGGCTATGCTGGACCCGCTCCTATGTGTAACCGATGTAGGATGCATCACAATGGGCCCTGCTTTGCTAAATGTGGGAAATGCTAGAAAACCAGCCACAAGACTCAAGACTGTAAGGCCACAGGTGCCAACTTGCAACCAGTGGCTGTGGTGTGCAATGGATGTGGTAAAAAGGGGCACTATAAGAACCAGTGCCCAAACCAGAATGCCAACCAGAACCACAACGCTCGTGGGCGAGTTTATGTGATGGGAGAAGGGAATGATCAGCGAGACTCAGAGGTAGTCACGGGTACGTTTCCACTTAACAACCATCTTGCTAAAGTTTTATTTGATTCGGGAGCCGACAAAAGTTTTGTGTCTACTTCATTTGCGTCTCTACTTAACATCACCCCAACTAAACTAGACACTACTTACAAAATCGAACTAGCCGACGTCAAACTTGTAGGCACTAACACCATAATTCGAAGTTGCACCTTACTCTTACTCGACCAACCTTTCGACATAGACCTCATGCCTATTAAGCTTGGTAGCTTCGACGTGGTCATCGGCATGGATTGGCTATCCAAGAACCATGCTAGAATCATCTGTGACGAGAAAGTTGTTTGCATCCCTTTTCAAGGTGAAACCCTAATCATACGTGGTGAACGAAGTAAGACTCGGCTTAGCATCATATCGTACGTCAAAACTGTGAAGTATATCGATAGAGCATGTCACGCCTTTTTGGCACAAGTGACAGAAAAGAAGTCGGAGGAGAAGCAACTTGAAGATGTGCCAGTAGTTAAGAACTTTCCTGAAGTATTTCCCGAGGAGTTGCCTGGCCTTCCACCAGTCCGCCAAGTGGAATTCCAGATTGAATTAGTGCCGGAAGTAGCACCCGTGGAGCGAGCACCATATAGGTTGGCGCCATCCGAAATGAAAGAGTTATATGTGCAACTACAAGAATTGTCAGATAAAGGATTCATTCGTCCAAGTTCTTTGCCTTGGGGAGCTCCGGTGTTGTTTGTTAAGAAGAAAGCCGGGTCTTTTCGGATGTGTATTGATTACCGCGAGTTGAACAAACTTACAGAGAAAAATCGATATCCATTACCTAGAATCGACGACATGTTCGACCAACTGCAAGGATCGAGTGTCTACTCGAAAATTGATCTAAGGTTAGGTTATCATCAACTAAGAGTTAGGGAAGAAGACATTCCTAAGACAGCTTTCAGGACACGATATGGCCACTACGAATCCCAAGTAATGCCATTCGGTCTAACTAACGCACCAGCTGTGTTTATGGACTTAATGAACCGAGCGTGTAAGCCTTATCTGGACAAGTTCGTAATTGTGTTCATCGATGATATCCTCATCTACTCCCGTAACAAAGAAGAATACGCAAAACACTTGAGAACTATCCTGGAACTGCTCAAAGAAGAGAAATTATATGCCAAATTTTCCAAGTGTGATTTTTGGATTGAGAAAGTGCAATTTCTTGGGCATGTGATCGATAGCAAAGGCATTCACGTGGACCCCGCAAAAATCAAAGCTGTTAAGAATTGGGCATCTCCTACAAACCCTACGGAGATACGTCAATTTTCAGGTCTTGCTGGGTACTACCGAAGATTCATCGAGGGTTTCTCTAAGATCGCCAAACCTTTGACGGAATTGACGCAAGAGAAGAAGAAGTTTGACTGGGGAGAAAAGCAAAAGACGTCATTCCAACTTTTGAAACAGAAGCTTTGCGAAGCTCCGATCTTAGCACTACCCGAAGGAAGTGAAGACTTCGTGGTATACTGCGATGCATCGTACCAGGGCTTAGGTGCTATGTTAATGCAAAGGAGTAAAGTTATCGCATATGCTTCCCGACAGCTCAAAACTCATGAGAAGAACTACACTACCCATGATCTTGAATTGGGAGCAGTAGTATTTGCTCTCAAGATGTGGAGACACTACTTGTATGGCACCAAGTACACGGTGTTTACAGATCACAAAAGCCTCCAACACATTCTAGATCAGAAGGAATTGAACATGAGACAACGCCGATGGTTGGAGTTACTCAGTGACTATGATTGTGAAATTCGCTATCATCCTGGAAAGGCAAATGTCGTGGAAGACGCCTTAAGTCGAAAGGAACGAATTAAACCCCTTAGAGTTAGATCTTTGGGAATGACAATTAGATCACCACTTCCATCGAAGATCCTTGAGGTTCAGACCGAAGCTCTTAAGGAAGAGAACAGACCAAAAGAGAAGATCTATGGTATGCCGGAAAGTGAGAATGGCTTCGTGAGGAAATCAGACGGGAGATTGTTTTTCAAGGACCGAAGTTGGATTCCACTCTATGGAGGAATACGTGATCTCATCATGCACGAATCTCACAAGTCTAAATATTCTATTCACCCGAGTTCTGAAAAGATGTATCAGGATCTCAAGAAACTTTATTGGTGGCCAAACATGAAAGCAGACATCGCTGAGTATGTCGGGAACTGTTTGACATGTTCAAGGGTAGAAGCTGAGTGTCAAAAGCCATCCGGTTTGTTGATACAACCCGAGCTTCCAATGTGGAAATGGGAAAGGATTACAATGGACTTCATCACAAAGCTACCTAAGACATCGGGTGGATTTGACACCATTTGGGTCATTGTTGATCGTCTCAATAAATCCGCGCACTTCTTGGCAATCAAAGAAACTGACGATACGAGTACCCTTGCACGATTATATTTGAAGGAAATAGTCTCACGGCATGGAGTGCCGATTTCCATCATCTCGGATCGAGATAGCCGTTTCACGTCAAACTTCTGGCAGTCATTGCAGAAAGCTTTGGGTACCCGGTTAGATATGAGCACCGCATACCACCCGCAGACTGATGGCCAGAGTGAGAGAACTATCCAAACCTTGGAGGACATGCTACGAGCATGTGTGATCGATTTCGGGAAAGGTTGGGATAAGCACTTACCATTAGCAGAGTTTTCTTGCAACAACAGTTACCACGCTAGCATCAAGGCAGCGCCATTTGAAGCACTTTATGGTCGGAAGTGCCGATCACCGGTTTGTTGGGCAGAGGTTGGAGATGTTCAGCTCTCAGGACCCGAGCTTATCCACGAAACAACCGAGAAAATTGTACAAATCAGGCAACGCTTGCAAGCTGCCCGTGACCGATAAAAGAGCTATGCTGATGTGAGACGAAAACCCATGGAGTTTCAAGTTGGGGATAGAGTCATGTTGAAGGTATCCCCTTGGAAAGGAATGATTAGATTTGGGAAGCGTGGAAAGTTAAATCCTAGGTACGTCGGACCATTCAAGATCCTAGAAAGGGTTGGCCCAGTGGCGTACAAACTTGAACTCCCTGAGGAGCTCAGTAGAGTACACAATACCTTTCACGTATCAAACCTGAAGAAGTGCCTATCAAATATGAAGTTTTATTCAAGTCATTTTATTCATCTTCCCATTTAAAGTTTTGCTCTGTTTAAACTGAGAAACAACGAATGATATGACCAAACGGACAATGTGGCAAAACTCACGTTCCATTTTTACTGGAACCGCACGCGTTCCGACACCATAATAGTATGGCATATGTCTAATAACTTAATACCGGGAGTCATTAAAACACGAGGTTCATTAAATTCCCTCGAGCATTACGAAATCAAAAGCATTCCCACGTCTCGCTTTTTATTTAACCTTCACCTTTTAATTCATATACACACTCTTCAAATAAATACACAAAACAACACTTATAATACTTCAAACAAAAAAAATAATAATAAATAAATAAATAAATAAATAAGCAGATATAAAACCCACGCCCTCCCCTCATTCTCTCTCCTTCCCCACTTATCTGCTCCTCCAAACGTCATCTCCTCAACATTTTCTTCTCAGATCCATAACCAACAAAGGGTGACGCCATAAGTAAAACAAGATCAAGCCTTATCTTCTTCTTTAAGTCCAAAGGGTGCATCTGCCATCTCTGTCGAATTCAAAGGTCAACAAACCAAGCCAATAAGATGACGATATAGCTTCCCTTTTTGGCCCTAGGCGCGTCTGAAGATCAAGAAAGATAGAGTCAACCATCCTTTGATTATCCTTTAAATCCCCAACCGATCTACAGCGAACCCACTCACTCTCAAAAGAAAAATTATCAACACAATCTCATAAGTGGTGAAGGGAAAGTTTTCTATGGAAGAGGAGTGTGGTTTGCTTGATTCGGACTTGGGTTTCTTTTGATTTCTTTTGGTCTCCTGTTAATCGATCACATTTGGTTGTAAGTATCTTTCTATAAATCTTTGATTGTTATCATTTCATTGTCCTGGTTAAAAATTATTATTGTTTTGATGAAGTATAAAATTTTTTAGTGAATTTAATGTCCTACTGTCGAAACAAAGATGTTGGAATAGATATTGTGATTTCTTTTCTTTTGTTGTTATTGATTCTTGTCGAGTAAAAATTGTGTCTGTCGAATCATTGTGATGTGGGATTAATATTTTGAGTTTGTTAAAATTGTTGGTGTGGTTGAATTTTTATGAAAAGATAATAACAATGGCTCGTTTTAATGAGGTTTGGTCTTGTTGTGAAAACTCTGGATTCGTACTAGCACACTAGTTAAATTATGGTTATGAATAGATTCGGGTCAAGAATAGGTTAGCTCAATCATGAACTGGTGATGTTGTTATGTTTGTGGCTGTCGAATGGGAGCACCAAGGTTGAGGTGTACTCAAAAATGGTGGTCCTCTTCTTGATGATGTTCGAATGATAATGTAAAGTCTTAAACACTATGCGAACTTGAGTCGTTTGGTAAACTAGTATGGCCTTAATCTTTTGCCTAATGATGAACTTGTTTTAAGTCAAAACCTTTAGATACCTAGAATTCGTTATGGACTCAAGGGATGTACGTTGTTGGGTGTTAAGTTGTGGAAAGAGCACTCCCTCTGGAGTGTTCACTGCTCGGCCAAGAGACCCCAAAGGGACTCCTAATGAGCTCTTGGTTACTCAACATCTAGCGTACAGGTTCCCCTCAAGATGCTTTGTTTATAGTATCGCTTAAATTCCCACAAGTCATGTGGATCTCGAGTCTAAACCCGCTCAAGACTCGCGATAAAATAGAGTCTAAGTCACAACTAAGGTTACTCTTTTCTTTGCGTTAAAATGAACGAGAAATGGTCACAATGTGAACTCCCTTGTAAGGTTAAGGTTCGGTATTAAAGTTAAGCGTGAGATACGACCATTCATCTTGTTCCTCCTGTGTGTTTGCATTAACAGACCCTCTCACCCAAAGGGTCTATTGTGACGTTTGTGAGTCACTTGTTTGAGTAAAAACTTTGTTGTTCTTTCACTTCCTGTGTAACACTCAATAGGCAAAAATAATTCCTTGTTTCTTTGCTCCTACTGTCTCAATACGCAAGACAGGAAAAACCACAAGGATAAAACTTGTTCCCTGGACTTGTAATACACCTGAATCTAAGCGTCACTTTGGTTGGGCCACAGCCCACCAGGCCAACCCAACTTCTAAATCCTTTATACATTGCTTAACCCACAAATCTAATAACATGAAGGGCTGTCATGTTTTAGCCCATTCGAACCTATTGGGCCACAGCCCACTTGCAACACAATCTCGTATACGATAAACGTACCATAAAAATTTCGCCATCACCATTACCCGTCAACACCCATAATAAAGCTATGAACTATGAAATGATTTTTTTTTATAACTTATTAACACAAGAACTAAGTATTTTCTAAACTTTTCTTCTATAATGATAGACACATATATATCTATACCATTTTCTTTATTTTCTCAAACATACACACATAACTTTTATTTTATCTTTCATACACACACACTTTGTGAAATTCATATATACACGATTATAATAACTCTCCGTCATATCACCGAAATCATACAATTATCCGTTCCTTCCGTAATCTTTTAGTTATTTCCAAACTAAAGATTTTCATCCTTGTAATTCGAACGTACTTCCAAGAGCCAATAGACACAAACATTTAGAAAAATATATTTTCAAACTTAAATGCTGCCACACCAGCAACAATAACAAAAACGTTTTGAAAAATTTTAAACTTATTTACGTTCATCGAGTCTTAAATTAGAACTGCAAACTAAATTATGCCATACTAATCTAGGTCACGCGTCGGAACTACCACCTACCATTTGACTCTATAGCATTTCAGACTACTACTACACTGAGGTGAGTTCATAGTCCCACTTTTTACTATGTTTTCAAATCCCGTGGGGAGATACATGCTATAAATCTGAACACAAGTATTTTCTGTATGCTATCCTGATTGATATTGCTAAGTTAATATTGCCTAAGTTATCACCTTTGCCAAAAGTCCCTCATATCATGAACCATTAATCACTTGCGAGTGAACGCGAATTCAGTGAATAGATCTATTGGCAGTTGACGCCCCATTTGAAGTTAGCCTGGGATGGTAACCGAATGCACTTTATTCGAATTAACTAAGAGTTTGGCAAACTCCTACGACGAGGGCACTATCACCTACATCATTTTATGATGTGGGCTATTTATATCATTTATGATATCACCCGATGTTAAGGTTTGCATGTCATGAGGCTTAGGACAATATATTACGCTACGATATCATTAATTTTACTACTATCTGACTTGTGTTCAAACTATTACAAATAAAACACTATGGATTCACTCAACCTTCGTGTTGACCCTTTTAGCATGTTTTATCTCAGGTATCTAAGAAGCATAAATGGCACGGAGTGGATTAGGGCCCCTTTTGAACGACGTCCAAAATAATGTCATCATTCATTTTAACTTAAACATTTTCATTATGTACTATTAAATGTTATGGAACCGTTGTTGCAAACTCTGATTTTATTTGATGAATGATAACTAAATTTTCTCAAAACGTCTCTTTCGAGTCATTTTCTATAATTGTGACTATGATCTGAGATGTAATACCCCAATTAGACTTCCGCTGCTTCATTACGATTTTCGGGGTGTTACAGCCAGCCAGACAGATCGAATTCCAAATCGATTTGGTGCCAGGAACTGCACCTGTAGCACGAGCACCCTATCGATTAGCACTGACGGAATTACAAGAGATTTCAGATCAGTTGGCTGAACTTTCAGAGAAAGGCTTTATTAGACCGAGTTCTTCGCCTTGGGGAGCATCGGTCCTGTTCGTCAAGAAGAAGGATGGATCCTTCAGAATGTGTATCGACTATCGGGAACTGAACAAACTCACTATCAAAAACCGATACCCACTCCCTCGAATCGACGATCTATTCGATCAACTTCAAGGTTCATCTGTCTAATCTAAGATTGACTTGAGATCAGGTTATCATCAACTCAGGGTTCGGGAAGAATACATCTCGAAGACCGCATTCAGGACCCGATACAGTCATTATGAATTCCAAGTTATGTCGTTCGGTTTGACCAACGCACCAGTTGTATTCATGGATCTCATGAACCGAGTGTGTAAACCGTACTTGGATAAGTTCGTCATTGTATTCATCGACGAAATTCTGATCTATTCTAAGAACGAGAAAGAGCATGAGGAACACCTCAAGCTAATCTTAGAGCTACTGAAGAAAGAGGAGCTATATGCTAAGTTTTCGAAGTGTGAATTCTGGATACCCACTGTGCAATTTTTGGGTCACGTGATTGATAGCCAAGGCATTCACGTGGATCGTGCAAAGATCGAGTCAATAAAAGATTGGGCAACACCCACAACACCCACCGAAATACGCCAATTCTTAGGACTTGCTAGGTATTACCGAAGGTTTATTGAAGGTTTCTCCAAGATAGCGAAGCCTTTAACTAAACTAACTCAGAAGAATGTCAAGTACGACTGGGGAGGTAAGGAAGAAGAAGCTTTTGAACTCCTTAAGGAGAAGTTGTGTAGTGCACCCATTTTGGCCTTACCTGAAGGCAATTAAGACTTTGTCGTTTATTGCGACACTTCACACAAAGGATTGGGGGCAGTGTTGATGCAGAGAGAGAAGATGATAGCATATGCGTCTCAACAACTGAAAACCCATGAGAAAAACTACACACCCATGACCTGGAGTTAGGCTAAGTCATGGTTGCGCTCCAAATCTAGTGACATTATCTTTATGGCACGAAGTATGTGGTGTACACTGACCACAAAAGCCTACAGCCCATTCTAAACCAAAAGGAGTTGAACATGAGGCAACGCTGATGGTTGGAATTGCTTAGTGATTACCAATGTTGCAAAAATCGTGAATCGGTAGTCGGGCGGTCGACCACCCTGCAGCGATTAATCGGTCAAGGCGGAATTAATCGGTGATTAATCGGATTAGCATTTCCTGCAAGTTTTGTGTATTTATAGAGACCAAACTAAAGATTTTAACTGATTCCAAGCCTACTATGTTTTCAAACGTCAATAAAAGGCTCCAATTCTGATTATGAGGCTCATTGTGCGTTATAAGTGAAATAAATGATCCCCAAATTAAGTAGAATGCCTAAATTATTTTTTTTTAAAGTTGACCGATTAGGCCGATTCGGCCCATTTTTGACCGATTAGTGGCTGATTTTTTCTACCAATTTTCAAAAATAAACAAGGTATAAGGCCGATTATTTTTTTTTAAAGTTGACCGATTAGGCCGATTCGGCCCATTTTTGCAACATTGGTGATTACGATTGTGAGATCCGTTATCACCCGGGAAGGCAAATATAGTTGCCAATGCCCTCAGCAGAAAAGAGCGGATTAAACCCCTCAGGGTCAGATCGCTAGGAATGACGATCAGTTCACCCCTTTCAACGAAAATCCTTGAAGCTCAGGTCGAGGCTCTCAAGGAAGAGAACAGACCAAGTGAGAAACTCTACGGGATGCCGGAAAGCGAGAATGGCCTCGTAAAGAGAGCGGACGGAGTTTTGTATTTTGGAGATAGAAGTTGGATCCCACTCTACGGAGGAGTTCGTGATTTGATCATGCACGAATCCCACAAGTCCAAATACTCCATTCACCCAGGATCCAACAAGATGTGCTTGTATTTGAAGAAACTTTACTGGTGGCCAAACATGAAGGCCGACATTGCAGAATATGTCAGTAAATGCTTAACGTGTTCAAAGGTCAAGGCTGAACACCAGAGACCGTCAGGTTTACTTTTACAACCTGAAATCCCAGAATGGAAGTGGGAGCGTATAACCATGGACTTTATCACAAAACTGCCAAAAAAGGTCGAGCAGTTATGACACGATCTGGGTAATCGTCGACCGTCTCACTAAGTCCGCCCACTTCCTGCTACTTAAAGAAAACGACAGTATGGACAAACTTGCACGATTGTACTTAAAGGAAATCGTCGCAAGACACAGGGTACCTATTTCTATCATATCTGATCGAGACAGTCGTTTCACGTCAAACTTATGGAAGTCGCTCCAGGACGCATTAGGAATAAATCTTGACATGAGTACAACTTACCACCCTCAGACTAATGGTCAGAGTGAAAGGACCATTCAGACGTTAGAGGACATTCTCAAACGTGTGTGATCGATTTCGGGAACGGCTGGGATAGGCATTTTCCTTTAGCCGAGTTTTCTTACAACAACAGCTACCACACCAGCATCAAGACTACACCATATGAAGCACTTTATGGTCGTAAGTGCAGATCGCCGATATGTTGGGCTGAAGTCGGAGAAAGCCAACTTACTCGACCAAACCTAGTCCACGAGACTACCGAGAAAATTATGCAGATCAAGAGCCGAATGTAAGTGGCTCGTGACCGTCAAAAGAGCTATGCCGACAAGAGGCAAAAACCCCTTGAGTTCCAAGTGGGTGATAAAGTCATGTTGAAAGTCTCGCCATGGAAAGGCATGATAAGATTTGGTAAACATGGGAAGTTGAACCCTCGTTATATTGGACCTTTTGAGATTCTTGCCAGAGTCGGGCCGATAGCCTATCGACTCGAATTACCATCCGAACTCAGCGCTGTGCATGACCTTTTCAATGTAAGCAACTTGAAAAGGTGTCTATCTGATGACAACCTTGCTATTCCCTTGAAAGAAATCCAGCTTGATGAGAAACTGAACTTCGTCGAAGAACCGATTGAAATCATGGACCGGGAAGTTAAACGACTTAAGAAAAGTCATATCTCAATCGTGAAGGTTCGTTGGAACTCTCGCAGAGGTCCCGAGTACACTTAGGAGCGAGAGGATGAAATCAAGCGAAAGTACCCGCATCTCTTCTCGAACTCATCGCAAACTGAAATCCAGGACGGATTTCCCCATTAGCTGGGGAGACTGTGACAAATGGTAATTTTTAACCTTATTTTAATAATAAATATTTATTTATAATTATTAAACTGAACATTTTTGAGCTCACTTGAACATTTTGGGAATCCATCCCGCGGACTGTAGCATACAGTCACCACTGAAACTGTCTATTTTTGTTAGTAAACATAAATTATTCTATTTCTGTTAGTTACTGACAAGTTACGTTATAAACTGAGAAGCTTTCTCGCACTTACTGAAAAACAATCCCACACGCGTACCGACACCACAGTAGACATGGCAGAAGTCAAATAAATACATTTCTGGGCAAATAATAATATTTTTTTATTATTCTGACAAAAACGTTAGTAAAAACTTTATTTTACGTATACGTGTCCAAAAAGGTCAAACCGGGACTTTACGGTAACATTTAAGCTCACACCGACACACGATACACCAACGAGGATCAAAATCCTTTTCCCCCTCCCCTTGGTGTCGTTTTGCCACCTATATCTCCACATCACAACAAAATATGGGATTTATCCTATTATTAAGTGATATCATCTTTTGTTTTATAACCCCATTAGTCTCTCATAATCCTTCACATACTCATTTTATCATCTAAAATTTGCCATCTTGTTTCCTCTCATCTCAAACCCACAAACACAACATAAAATCAAGATCTACAAAATTCTATTGAGTTTCAAGATAATCAAGGTGTACTTTTGAGCTTTTGAGAACGATCTGAACGTGTCTTTGGTAAATTTAAAGCAATTTGGGTTGTTCTTGGTCTCTCTACCCCTCGTAGAAACATACCCTTTATAATGACACTCACAAACTCACCTAATCTTATTCATTACATGTTCTCTTGATGTTTAAAAGTGTTGTGTTAAATGTATACGTTTCGTTAAAATGAAAAAGCTAGGGTTTAGTTTATAAATGCTAGTGCTCGACTTTTTTTTGAAACCTATATACAAGTTATTTCATTTCTTGCTTGTGTGGTGAATCTTATTACTTGTAGTGCTAGTTTGATGGTACAAATGTGTTTAGTGCTAATTACGCGAATTTAAAACGAAATATACACTTATTTGTGTACACACATAAATCGGCTACATTTTGGAAGAAATAAAAATTGTGGTTTTGAAACACATAAAATTTTGGCTCTAGTGGTGAAATGGTGAATTTTGTGCTTAATAGCTTATTTGGAATAGCTTATTGAAGTAAGCTCAAGCTTATTGTTTCGACTTATTTTTTTTGGGTTTTTGGGTCGTACGACACCCCTTGGGCCGAGCCCATTGAAATTTGACCATGTTTGACCATTTGACCTCATTGCTTATTAATAAGTACTTATTTGGTTAATTAAAACATCGTTACGAAAACTATTCGGACTAAAAGGGCCTAAAGGTTTTAACTTGTTTTTGGGTTTATGACATGTACGGTACAAGTTGGGCCGAGCTCAACCCATTTTCGGCCAACTTTGACTTTTTGACCCGTGGCTTATTTAAAGTGCTTATTTGATCATTTAGAAACTTAACGATATATATAACGTAACTTAAAAGGTTTACATTTGTTTTGGACAAAAATGTAACTATTGGGCTTATAAGGGACTATTCGGCCCAATATTGATTTCGGATGACAAAAATGAGTTTTGGAATGTTTTCAACTTACTATAAATATTTTTACGTATCGAAACGTTATATATCGATTAAAAATCACTTTGGACTCGTTGGCACATTTTAAGCCCAAGTTGACCATTTAATGGGCTTTTTGGCCCAATATGATGTTTTGTTGACTTTCATTGACTTTTGGGAAAATTTTGACTAAACGTTGACTTTTATGACGAAACTTATAATTAAAATGTAAACGTGACGATATATATATTTATAACCTAAAATATATATACGTTGGACTAGATTTGAAAATAATAATAACGTAGGGGATTATTTGAGTAAATTGCAATACTTGGGAAAAATGAAAAAGTTTGAATAAACGAACGGGTCATGCCCGATTTTTCTAAAAATCCAACACTTATAAGATTT
Organism: Artemisia tridentata subsp. tridentata; assembly: GCA_021014915.2. NCBI lineage: Eukaryota > Viridiplantae > Streptophyta > Magnoliopsida > Asterales > Asteraceae > Artemisia > Artemisia tridentata. The sequence goes on from CP139504.1 coordinate 104,311,646, forward strand.
TTGGGATAAAAACCGACTAAAGGACGAGATATATTATTTTTATTATTAAAAATATTAATTTTTCCAAATTAATATTTTTAGATTTCCTAAGACTTATAAATATATTTTTATATATTTATACACTTATAACTTTAATTAATTTTACTAAATTAATTGCTTATAATAATTTTCTTTTTATAATTATCATTATACTATAAATACTTACAATATTTATAATATAATAATACCCTACTATCACTATCTTTTATTTAATTACACCTTAATATAATACATATTATGTAACACCCCCAAAATATCGCAGCGGAATATAGTGTCACTGGGGTATTACTTCATAGCTCACAGTACAAGTTACAGAAAACGACTATAAATGAAACGTTTTGAAATAATTTATCATTCGATTAAATTAAACATCAGAGTTTAAGAGGTCCAAACCAATTTATAAGAAATAGACATAAGAGTTTAAAAGTTTTATCGAATGAAAATGATGTATTGTCTTCAAAAATTATCCGTGCGCCTTCACATGCCGGCTAATAGAAACCTGAGATAAACATGCTAAAAAGTCAACACAAAGGTTGAGTGAAATTCATAGGTTTATAAATAAATAATGGACCACAAGATTTCAAGTTTAAGAGACAATTAATAAAGCAATTATTATTGTACTAAGCTCATGACACTTAAAACGTTAACTAGGTGTATCATAGAGATGATAATAAAGCCCTAGTAGTAGGTAATTTGCCATTTTACCTAGGTATTCAAATATAATGCATTTGTGATATCCATCTGATTAACACAAACGGGATTTGTCAATCCCAATAGGCCTATTCACAATATTCGCGCTCACATGGAAATGATTAATGGTTCATGATGCTAGGGACTTATTTTTGGCAATAACGGTACTTAGGCAATAATACATTCAGGTAAGCATGCAGTTCAAAGCACTTGTGTCCAAATTGTAAAATAGCATGTATCTCCCCCAATGGGTTTATAAACAGTTTAAAGAGTTAAAGTGGGGCTATGAACTCACCTCGAAGTGAATGAGCAAACAACATGAGCAGATAATCAAGGAGCACAGCACAACAATAATCGGACGGCTCGATCTAGAAGATAAGGTTTATCTTAACGGTTATGACACGTTAAGAATAGAATAATGAAATTGAGTTTCCGAAGGATGGTTACATCAACGTGATATTTTGATAAATATTTAGTTTTCAATTTGTAATAGTTTGGTGGTTGGTTAAATAAAATGAATCGAAAGATAAAAGCAAAGTGTGTAATATATTCCGCATATATTACATATGGGAGATAAGTAAATATATAATACGTGGCGGGTATTATATATCAAAATGAACAAGTAAATAAAAAAGAATCAGAGAATAAGCTCAAGTACATAGTATATATACACCTTACATATATTATATATGAAAATAACCAAGTACGTAATTCATAACATGAATTATATAATAAAGGTAAACAACCAAAAATAGTCGAAGTATCTACAATAAACGGCTTGTAGTATATATAACAGAAAGAACGAGAAAAATAAATTAGCCGTAGTATATAATACCTTGCAAGTATTATATAAGAAAGTCAAGAAAATAATAGAATTAATATAATTTCGACACTCGCGTGGAAACCTCAAAGTAATGAAATAAAGAGTTCGCGTTCAAAAGAAACACACGATTCAATGTTACTAACTAAATGGAAATAATTTTGAAGTTTTACAAAGGTTATGACTTTAGTCTTTTTGTCGGAAATTATAAAATAATATTTTATAATTTAATATTTCGTTTTCTAGTCGGGTTTTAGGTGAACTAGTCATCTTGTTTATAAAAAATATAGTTTTCTTTAGTTTGTCGGGTTATTATAAATTATAGGTTAATAATTATAAGATAATTGAAATTTTGTGAAAGTTTACTAAGTTTAGGATTTTATATAAATTTCGACATGACCTATTCGTTTTTACAACGTTTCCCATATTTACAATTCAATATTTACCACTTAAAACAATCCGACAAGTCAAATATAGTTACAATGTCTAAAATTAATGACGCCCCTTTTGGTTTGCGAGAAAACCAAAAGTGCACTTAATATAACAATTTCGCAAGTTCATTGTATAAAAACCACACTCTAGATACAAGTCTAAAAATTTAATAAGCTTAATAAATAATCCATAAGTTTCAATAATGTCTAACCAAAAATACTAATTAATATTAATTGCTAACTAAAATGACGCACGCCGTGATCCGGATCCAATATGAACCGAACCACGGTTTTACTAACCGGTTCAAATAAGCGAGGCCAAAACATATGACCGGGTCCAAAATGGACCGATCCAAATAAGAAAATCCAAACAGCCCTGTAGGCAGAAAACTAAGCAAACCAAACGCCCCTTATGCGAGCTAAAAATATGCAAAAACCCCCCAACACCTACTATTGGGCCATCGTGTGGGCTGAGACCGCAAGCCAAACAGACCCTCTTAGGCCGTTGTTGGTGTGGGCCGAGAACAAACCAAACGCACCCTATTGGGCTTACGTTGGTGGACTGACAAAACCAAACGGACACCCTTGGTGGGCTTCGTGTTTCCAGCCGAATCCAACCCAAAAAAAAAAAAAGCCATAAGTCCGAAAATAAGCTTAAACATACTAAACCAAAATAAGCCATAAGCTTATCAAAGAAACAAAAGGAAAAGAAAAATAATATAAACCAAAACTCCCTATGTGGGTTTCGAACCCGTGACCCTCTCGGTCGGGTTTTGTACCGAACATGCAATAAGCCCCAAGAGTTAATAAGCTAGCGGGTAGCTTATTCCAATAAGCTATAAGCTCGAAATAAGTTCTTTAGCAAAACAAACTTTATTTAACCAAAACAACCACCATTAATTAACTATTAATTTTTATAAAAAATGTACATAATAGATCCGATTCATATGAGACATATAAGCTCTTGATCCATAGATTAACATTACAAAAATTCGTATTTCGTTATTTAACCATCCAAATCGAAAAGTAAAAGTAAGGAAATGATAGTTAATCAAAAACCTACACATGCCTGTGATTGAATCACACGAATCCGAATCTAAATGCACAAACAACCCCGATTTATACTAAAAGGGTCTTCAAAATACATGGATCTTCAAAGAAACTATGAAATAAAGATGAGGGAGTGGTGGTGGTCGACGACAGTAGGGTGGCGGCTGTTTAGGGGGCGGCGGCTGAAAAGGGAGGAGGGAGATCTAGGGTTTGTTGTGTGTGCTACGGTTTGTGTAAAAAGGGTATGTTTATTAAAAATGAGGAGAAATAAAACCCTAATAGGCTATAGAAGGGGTGCAGGGACCATATGTGTAATTTATGCAATCTTTTGTAAAATTAAGGTTCGGGACTCGTTTAGGCTCGATAACTATTGATTTTGGACACGAAATTTACACCATTGCGTTTGTAATAATTTTTCCAATAAAAGCAATTATTCACACGACTAGTCTTTTGAAAACAATATAATAATTAAATTACTTGTAAATGATTTATTAGGTTTATGATTGCTAAAACGCGTTGTGTGTAGTTTTTCACGTCTTGCGAGATAATTTCTCGTTTTCAAATTAAAAGAGTTCGGAAAAGTTTGAAAATGAAATATAAGTAATAATAAATATAATTTATCATAAAAGTGAGTCCAGAAAAATTACGGGTGCGTGTTATGACGTACGCGGTTTAATTCTCTCGGTAAATGTAATTTACTTAAAATAGGATAATAAGTAAATGTAAATAGTAAAATAATGACTCGAAATTTCACGGTTGTTACATATTATTATATTAACTTACTAATATTTATTTAATTAATTTCTAACCCTAATTAAATAAATACTTGGTTATTAAACTTAATATATATATATATATATATAATTGTGTATTTTCCGACGACGGGTAATATACGCGGATGTTCCGTCACACGTATCTTCACCTTACACTTTCAACATGAGCCATCACTAAAGAGTCTTTTACGATAAACCACATTTCGAAATGTACTTTACCACACAGCAAGCAAGAAATACACGAGCTCCCTAAGACTTGTAAGTCAATACGTTTTAAACACGAGTTGTACACTGAGACTTGCCATACTGATCTAGGTCGCGTGTCGGAGTGGTTGCATTGTACTATTTGACTTTTCTAGCAGATTACTACTGTTAAGGTGAGTTTATATCCCCATTTTCTTATAAGTACTGTTTTATAAACCTTGGGGTGAGAAACATGCAAAACTGTTTTCATGGACCTAAAACTGAACTTTTGTTTTTACACACTAGTATGCGGATAACCTAAGTGTTGTTCCCTTAGCACACCGAGTAATAACAATTAAGTTAAACTAAGTGAGCATATGACTGAGATCAATGCAAAGAATATTTCTCAGTTATAATACGTGAATATAAAAAATAATATTTTTCAACGTTTAAATTCTTATTAGAAATAATTCCAAGAATCTATTACCCAAGTGTTTTGCGGAACAAACACTTGGGATTGAATAGACAAGGGTTTATGGTGTCTCCTATCGAAACTCAAGTTTTGCTTGAGTGGTAACAATATACCCACTGAGCTATCTCAGTGAGTTGTATACACTTTGTAGGAGAGAAGTTACTTTGTAAAAGTTCTAAGATTTCAATATACAAAGCACTCATAACTTCTCTCCATCTGATCTATTTATACACAAGTAATCTAAGTATAAGTGATTAAAATATTACAAGTTGTTGAGGTAGCGTGTCTGACAATTACAAACAGTAATTGTCATTTCCAATAACCAATAGGAATGGGCTAATAAGACTTTGGGAGTTGTTGGCTGACACTCCATGACTTTTAGCCGTAATAGGGAAGGTTGGTGTCTGACAAGATAAGAGTGTTTGGTCTGACACTCTTATCTTCTCAGATCCTTCCCTTTTGTTCCCGCCTATTCTTTAGGCATTGGTTCCTCAGTCTTCAATCACTTTAATGTTGTTGAGGAGACTGGGGTTCAGTGAGTTCTTATCCAATACTCACTGAACCATCATCTTCTTCTTCGGCTTAAGTCCTACTCAGGGAGTACCGCCTTCCTGAGAGTGAGTCCTTCATTGAACTCGCCTTAAGCATCCTGAAGATGACTCACTGAGAGGCTGTTCTCTCAGTGATTTGAATTGTTCTCGGTTTAGCAAACACTTGGCTTAATTTGTGTTCAAATCCTGTCTAAGATAATTGGGTGTTTTACGAACCCAACACTAAGTATGTACGATCCCACTATGCCCATTATCATGAACCGTCAGTTCCTGCGGGAAGCGCGAATGTTATAGATAGATCTATTGGGGGTGACTCCCCCGTTCGGATTGGCCAGACCGGTCAATACGAGTGTATATCATGTTGGACTTGCCGAGTGTATCAGGATAAACACTTGTTGGGCCCCTCTATTATTATTCTATGCCAATCTGGCATACTGAACTTTCGTAGCTTCGGTTGCATGAGCTTAGTGTTAATGTAAAACCCAAAATTTCAATATAGTTAGTGTGTACATGTTGATATTTGCTATGGTCCATCTGTGCTTATTTACTGTAAACCTATGAACTCACTAGCGAAAGCTGACCTTTTAGCATGTTTTTCTCAAGTGTTTGAGATTGTTATTGTGGAAGGCATCCCATGGCATCGGTCATATTAACTCTGAAGTGTTTTTACACATAACTGGAATGTTTTATTTGGGACCAACTTGTTTTATAGGCTTATCTTCTTTAAATTGAACTTATTGTAAAACGATTTGGATTTGAAATGTAAGCTGTTTTAAAATGGATTTGAGAATCCGTTCTCTATACCTGTGTGTTGTGATTACCAATTTAGTAGCACCCAAACATGTATGCTTCCGCTAAACCAGATTTTGGGGGTGTTATATTTGGTAAACCCACTAATCAAGCTAATCATCATAAAGATACAACTAATGACTATGTGATTATCCTCTAATGTCTCACACAAATCATTTGATACTTATCCACAATATACGGTTAACAATAAGAAGCAAAGCTTTTTGGTCATCTGCTGAGCTACATAGAGCTAAGTGGGTTCAGCTAAACTTTATAAACAATATACGCTTTTGTGTAATCATATTGTGAATTGTATAGGATTAGTATCATTTTGAACTTACTAGTATTGTATATCTTAACTACATATAATGTAAAAATGGTCAAAGGTGAAAAGTGGAATATTCAATGTTTGTGAAATGTTGAAAAAGTTAATCTTAAATACATAGAATAGGTGCATGGTCAATATTGAAAGTTGGTCAACCATGGAAAGTGGAATACTTAAGACTAGGCAATACGCTGGAAACCAAATTTTGGCTGGAAATTAAACTTTTGGAAAGTTAGAAATTTTGGAAAGTTTGGAAATCAATAAACTCAAATTGGCTGGACAATTAACAATTAACTCTTTTTTGGAAAGTATTCCTCATCATACGCTGGACATTCATCATCATATGCTGGACAAAGAACTATCAAATCTTTACTATCTATAATGTATTTACCACTTCTTAACTAACTATAAAAGGAAATATTGAATCATTTATAATACGCTGACTTCTTTGTATGTGTAAACGTAAGAAAGTTGGAAAGTTTAGAAGGCAAATCAAGGTAAGTTTAATAGTGCTGTAAAACTTATGAATAATTTCGGAAAGGTTGACTACTTTTTACACGCTTTGAGTCATTCGTGAATACACGGTTTAATCTTAACGGAAACATTGAAATAGTTTGAGAAAAGTTGACTTGAGAGAAAAGTTGAAACTTATCAATACCTCCTTATAAAAGCCTAACACAAAAAGGAAAAAAAACACACATGCTCTCCATTTTCTTACTTTTTCTCTAAAACACAAACACACATTCATCTCAGCCTCAAAAGTATCGTCGCCGGCACAGACATCGCCACCACCATCAACCGAATCCACCACCAACACCTCCTAAAACTGGTGGTGTTTGAGTTTCGGTGGTTCCGTTGATATTCCAGTGGTCCCGGTGGTGTTTTGTGGTTTTGGTGATGGTTTGAGTATGTTTTTTGTGGTGTTTGGTTTGTATGTCATCGGTATGTTGGTCACGAGGTATGTTAAGATCTATCAAATATACGGTGGTTTCTTAAGTGCTTGTGTTTTGTTAAGATCAATCTGATGAGAGTTTGCTTTGGGTATTTTTTTGGAGATTCGATCTTTTTTATCGAGGTTTGCTTTGATTTGTTTATGGTGGCTTTTGTTTTAAATATGATTCGATGGTTCAAGTGGTTTGTTTGTTTACGGTTTTCTTTATTGTTGCGATTATTGTTGTTTTTTCTTCATCTCGAAAATGAACTTTGGATCTTTGGTATTTTTTAAAGTTGTTACAATAGTACAATCGAGTATTATTTTCATAAATATTTGGATTATTAAGGGAATCCAATGCTAAAAAAATCTAAGTGGTTTTTTTTTTTTTTTTTTTTTTTTTTTTTTTTTTTTTTTTTTTTTTTTTTATGGTTTTATTGTTACGTTTTTTTTTTTTTTTTTTTTTTTTTTTTTTTTTTTTTTTTGTGAAAGTAATTTTAGTTGGTAGCTGTCATGAGTCCAACTATGAAAGTTGAGTTGTGTATAGGCAGGACGATAACCAGATTTTTGCAATGCATTTGTGTATTTGTATAAGGCCAATGACTTGCAAACGAGGACAATTAGATGATGAAAAATTGACTAAAGTTTTCGAACAACTAGAAAAAGGATTCATTAAACCTTTAAAGTTGACTTGGTATAAGAAACCAAATTTTTAAAAAAGGCTGTAATAGTAAAAGATATCTCCAGAAGTAAAATATTATAGTAACAAGTTAATAACAAAAGTACTTAAAGGGAAGAACAACCATTTAATATAAAAGGAGATCGTATTGTCATCCATTAACGGAAGTGATATCTGACATCTTTGTTGACACATTCATACAATCTCATTCGAAATTCAAATATGTGTAAATTTTTCTAAGAAGTTAAGTGTCTTTGTTTAGTTATACTTTCTAGCAGTTTTAATAAATGATTTTATATGTTTTTTAATTCTTTTTAATAATTTCTTTTTTAGTTGAATTATCGCGTGTTATTTTTACAATTACATTTTGATTGTTTTATATTTTATGTATAAACGTATACAAATTTTAGTTTTAGGCACTCTTTTTTTTTAACAAAGTTTGAAACACACTCGATAAATATTTTACTTTGCCCAGCTGTTGTTGAAATAATATTAATCTTTTACTATAATAAAACAAAACCCCTAGTGGGGACTTTTATATTTCAAAAAAATTAAATCATACCTTATTAAGTAATAATCAAATTATTATTATTATTATTTTCTTAAATATTAAATAAGAAAAGCCTAAATACTTCTAAATTTATCCATATTCTACAAAAAAACGAATGTGATTTGTAATCATTCAATAAAAACTTACAAAAATATATGTGTCAAAATATAAAAAATTAAAACTTGAAAACGGTGGAGCAAGTTTTTAAAGGATTTGGGCTGAAACTTAAAATTCAGTATCATTCCCACTAAATATTTGAAGTCCCAACATTCCCAAATTTCTCATCCATCAATCAAACTCGATCTCTTATCATTCATTCACGCACAATCATTGACACAAGAACATCTCCTCTAAATCTAATTAATATTAAAACCCACTACATTCGTAAATAACCCTAATTCAATACCTCAATCAAAGTACAATGGTTTTGAAGGTCCTGTTATAATAATTAAAACCCGAAATTAAAAATAATAATTTATTTAAATGATTAGAAAAAACTCCGCGCGTGCACGGGCTTTTGTTGAAATAATATCTAATCTAATACTATAAATAATCGGGTGGTCTGATTTTTAAATAGTAGTAGTAGTTGAATACAAGTTGGTAAATTTCAATGAGCCAATTTTATTCTGCATATTCAAAGTATGTCGCAGACCAACACGGAATTAAAGAAAAGAAAAAAAAATCAATTATGAAATGTCAATTCATAAAATGTCATTATTCGTGGTGTACTTGTTTGTTCAAAGAAGCAACTAAAACACAATTTTCATTATTATAAAATGTGCAGATTTGTTCTAGAAGAGTGCAAATGTCTGTAGTATGTTTTTTTGGGTTGGAGCTATACAACTTTTTTCGGGTTTTTTGCCAAACCAGTTCTGTTAGAACAACGGAGGTATGATTTTTTCAAAAAAGTTGTTATGTTTAAGGTTCCGACAAGTGTCGCGTTTTTGATTTTGGGTTTTTTACTTTAAAAAGTCCTAAGTTGTTGTAATTTCAGACGCTAATATGGTTAAACTAGCACTTAATATTATTGTTGTTTTAGACCACCTATAGTGGTGCATGTTTGAACGCGTCTTGGGGTGCCAAGTAGGCAAACACAACCCGTCCAATATGATATTTTGTAAGAACTCGATCGAAAATAAAACCAAGTCGTGTGAGGAGTTTTGCGTGTCTGACATTTTTATTAAATGATTTTTTGTAGTGTCTACGGTCTCATTATTTACACTAAAGTTTCATAAAGTTGTTATAGAAAAAGAAAGCTGATAAAGCAGTTGTGTCATCGGTCCTGTTATGATCACAATTATGGATAGCCTTAGGCTGCCCACAACCATTCCAAATTGATCGGTCGATCACTTTAATAAACACAAAGTGACCTTGGGTCACTTGGGTCGATGGGGTTGTGATGCCAAGGTCAGTTCTTGGTCACTTGTAACTTTTGAAGATATCGATCGTTCAATCGATCGATTTTATTTACAAACAAAAATCAAACCGTTGCCATTTAATTAAAAAAAAAAAAAAAAAAAAAAAAAAAAAAAAAAAAAACTTTTTCCATCTTATAAATACCCAACTCAAACACACATTCAAACACACAATTTCAAACAAAATTCAAATTCAACTTCTCACCCATATTCAAAAAACATGAGCAATTATTCTACGTCTTACGAGCAATTATTCGGTTCTTCGTCTTGTAATGGTTTTTTTTTTTTTTTTTTTTTTTTTTTTTTTTAAATTTTTTTTTTTTATTCCGTATTGTTATTTTTTTTTTTTTGTATTGTAATGTTTTTATTATTAATGAATTTTAAGTTTATTTTAAATGTTTGATTAAAAAAAAAAAAAAAAAAGGTCGGGTCACCGACGGAGGCAGGTCGGTCGCTTCTGGTCGCCGGAGAGAGAAAGCTAACGTGGCAGCCAGTGACCCAGGTCGCTTTGGGTCATGGTTGTGCCCAGCCTTAGGGTTGTTGATAAATTTAATGTGATGTTACCGAAATTATCATCGTAATCTTGTTTTTATATATTAAAGTTATTGTGGTATTTGTTTTGTTTTAGTTATATTTTTATGAAATAGTTATATCTTTATGTCATTTACATCAAAACTTTTTTTTATACCTTATTTAGAGGTCTAATAATCTTATTTGTTTCTTATAATATTCGACTTTACGTTTCACTGTTTTATTGATAAGAAAAAGTAAACGTTTAATTTTAGAGGATACCATTAACAAGTTTAAACATAAAATTAGATACGTCATATGTCATATCGTATATATACAGGATAATCAGGGAAACGCTAGTTGTACGGTGTGCATCGCTTTTGGGAGGAAACGCTATAAACAGGCACCTATGTGCATCGGGATGCATCATACAAGCCAGCGATGCATCGTACAAGCCAGCGATGCATCCAATGATCAGGATAAAAGTGATATTTGTGTACGTACAAGCCAGCGATGCATATCTTATAACTAATTATAAAGGAAAAATAGTCAACAAGTCAAGAAAGTGAAAAACTGAATTTTGTGTAATCCCCATTTTGCCCTTGTCCAATAAACCTCCCATACTTCCCCTTCATATACTAAAAAAAAAAAAAAACGCACACACACACACACACACACAAACACAAAAAAATGCACGCCTCTCCTCTCTCCTCTAAAAAAAAACACATACAAAAATCATCTCCACAAAAATCATCACCACTCACACCACCACCACCTTACACTGCCACCACCACCCTCCGCTCTCCTCCAGACGCCGCCGCCACCAACCAAACACCCAACGGCACCACCAACCGGATCCACCTCCACCGACGTGACCTCCACCGAAACCGGACCACCATCAAGTTTTGAGGTATTTTGATAGATCTATTATTTTTTTTATAAATCTATATATTTTGCTTGTAGATCTATTGTCTTTTTTATAGATCCGTACATATTTTTTCTAGATCTTTATATTTTTTTTGTAGATCTATTGTTTCTTTTATAGATCTAACGATTTGGTTATTTTTTTAGTGTTGCCGGAAAAATTACCGCCACCGGAAAGTTAACGGCCACCGGAAAAAAATTGAGATTAGCCGCTCGGAAAAAAATTACGATTTTGTTATTTTTTAAAGATTACTTCTATAGATCTAAAATATTTTTCGTTATATATAGTTTTTATTGATTTTATTTATAGATCCATATGTTTTTTTTCAGATTAGCCGCTCGAAATCTTTCTCCCTCGCCGGAAAAATTTCTGCCTCGCCGGAAAAAAATTTGCCTCGCCGGAAACACTTCTGCCGCACAGGAATTTGTAGCTATCGCCGGATATAGTATGCTTTATTTTCAAAATTGTTGTTAATATTTGATATGGTGGTTGTTAATATTTATTATGTGAATTGTTTTTAAAGTTTAGGGTTTAAATTTTATTATAAAGTTTATATTGTAGATTTTGTTATAAGTTTATATTGTAAATTTGTTATTAATTTTATGGTGTAAATCTTGATATGAAGTTTATAGTGTAAATTTTGTTATAAAGTTTATAGTGTAAATTTGTTATAAAGTTTTTAGTGTAAATTTTGTTATAAAATTTATGGTGTAAACAAAAATAAAAAATTGATTTTTTTTTAAATATTTCAAAATTAAAAAAAAAAAAATTGTATAGATTTTAAACTTGAAAATTTGATATATCTTGAAATCTTTAAAACTTTGAAATATTTCAAAATTTAATGAAATTTGAAATATTTTGAAATTCTCAAAGTTTGAAATATTTCAAAAATGTCAAAAATTCAAAAATTTGAATATATCTTGAATTCTTTAAAACTTTGAAATAATTCAAAATTTTATGAAATTTGAATTTTTTTGAAATATTTTGAAATAATTCTTTAAAAGTTTTGGGAATCTGAATATTTTTGAATTTTAACACCAAACTTCAAAATTTGACTGTCATTCTTGATGTTTACGTCTCCTCTGTTCAATGTGAAATAGTACATGAAAAAGAGCTATGGCATGTCAGTCTATACAATTTTGACCAAAGGAAGGTAACTAAAAAGATTCAAAATAACAAGGGGTATTTTATACATATCCTCCCTATGAGCTGTTTGTACAAACCGTGAATCACATGATACAACTGCCTGTAGCTTGCAATCATTTTTTAAAGACTCAAAATATGAGTTTTCCATTTAGAAAAAAAAAGAAGCTAACAGATGGCATTGAAAAAGGTTACGATTAATATGAGTTTTCCATTACATACACATCTAAAACCACCCTATAAGTATGCAAGTATTGTTAAAAAAATTATAAGTCCATAAAACCGAGGTTCTACAATCTTCGTTTCAAAATAATTGTGTATCAAGAAAACAACATTTTAAGAAATACATCATCATTACATTTTTTTTTAATTTTTTTTTTTTGTAGAATGATAGTTTTAACTTTAATTAATTAATTTAAAACTTCTTTAATATTTGAGATAATAAATCAAGTGAAGGTAATATGATAAACTCAAAGTAAATTCTTATCTATTTTTGGAAGTGGTTAATCAATTGACGAAACTCGAAATGAAAATATGGACAATAATTCTAGGACGAAAATAGCATATTGTTGTCAAATGATAAATCATGACTTATATATGGCATGTACTTTGTCTTCCATTATTTTCGAATAAAAAACTCATATAAGCAATAAATTATATATAAAGTCAATTTGTATATCATAAAATCATGGGTTATGAAAAATAAAAAAATTTACTTTCTTCATATAGCTTCTTATGTATCTGTATGATGAAAAAACATTTATAAATTTAGTTTATTGAAATGAAAATATTAATAAATAAAAAATATTACTATTTTCCTTAGATAATAGTTGATCACTTTACTTTTGCTTTACGAACATATCAACGGGTAATGCACAGGTTATATAAAAGAGGTGTATGCATATTGGAGGTTTAAAAAATAACTAGAGGAGTACCCATGCATACGAACAAGATTTTTTAGCGCCAAAAAGCTATAATTACACAAAACGTTACATAAAACACTTAACTAAAATATTACTATAACTATCTGCCGCTATAAATCCCGTTGCTATGCACGGGTACTCGTCTAGTATATATATAATACAATAAACTTTGAAAAGCATTTTTGGGGTAAAAGTGATATTTGTGTACTTTCTAAGACTAAGGCCTGTTTATTTTTCCTTTAGTGGAAGGAATTTGACCCACTTAACTATTTAATATTCATTCTTTTTAAAGTGGGGTCTATTTATTCTCTTGTTTCATCTACATCATAAGAGAAAGAAAAATGAGATCCTCCCCATTAAGAGATACTAAGAGACATGAGACCCACATGAACCCTCTTACCACTTAATCTAGAAAAAAAAAGAAACACACGTCACTCTGTTCTCGAGTATAAAACGGAAAGAAGAGAAATGGAAAGGGGAACAAAGAGAGAAAAGAAGAGGAGAGGAGAGAAATTTTGTTTTTTAATCTTGTGTTCCCGAGTTTGAAAGAAAAGAAGAGAGATGTAAGCAAAAAAGGCTTTAAAATCATTTTCTCTCCAAATCATCCCAATTTGGGAAGAATATTATGAGAGAAGTTTTAGCATAATTTTCTCTCCTCTTCTCAAAAAAAAAAAAAAAAAAAAAAAAAAAAAAAAAAAAAAAAAACCTCGGGAATGCAACTTTTTTTTAATATCCTCTCTACTTCTCTTCTTTTCTCTCCAAATAAAAATTCGGGAACAGATAAGTGTAATAGTGTGTATATGGACGCGTTGTCTTTAGGCTAGTAGCAGTGGGTCAAGAAATATCGGTCGAAGAAATTGGGTGACCGATTTGAATATCGGTCGAGGCCTTTGTGGGTCGTGAGTCATATATCGGTCGAGCATGGTGAAAACACACGGTTGGTCATAATTTCGACCGACTTTCACACAACATAAATCTAACCGTTTGAATATTAAAAAAAAAAAAAAAAAAAAAAAAAATTTACCACTTTTACAACCTTATAACTACCAACCTCAAACACACTTCTAAACACACAATTTCAAACACAATTCAAACAATTTCTCATCCATATTCATCATGTCAAAGAAAAATACTCCCACATCAAAAGACCGACGATCCCGACTACCCCAAAATGCCCTGAATTTGAATTTCTCGCCGGAAAACAACTTCGAACTAACCGGCATAACACCACCACAAAATCGGGGTATTCGCTTTCGTGCACCCGCTTTTGAATATAATTCACGACTATCACAACCGAATCAAAATCAAAACCCGTTTTACGTTAATCGTCCATATGTCAATCCATCTCGTCCTAATATGGATTATCACTAAGAAGCAAGTGGGTCGTCGTATCGTCCTAACATGGATTTCTTGCATTCTTCCCAACCGTATCAAGATTATTCCCCGCTTCGTAGTGCTAATCTTGAAATGGAGTTGGAGGATTATATGGCAGACTATCCGACTCAACAATACTCGACCCAAAACTATCCGAGTCAAGATGCTTCGATGGGGCAAGGTTCGGGTCACGGTTCGTACCACAGTTCCATGTCTGTTGAAGACGATGACGATGTCAAAGAGACATCACCTATCAAACCAAAGAAGCCTTCGCGACGTGCTACAAAGGCGAAGGACAAAGGCAAAAAGCCCGAACCGGCCAAAAAGAACGAACCATGGACAAAGGCGGAAGAGATCGCGCTTTTTAGAGCTTGGGTTTATATTTCGGAAAATTTCGAGAGAGGAAACGCTATAAACAGGCACCGCTTTTGAGAGGAGGTGATAGCGTATTTTGAAAATGAAACTGGTTCACAAAGAACGTACGACTCGATCACGACCAAATGGAAGAATAAGATTCGTAGTATGGTTGGGAATTTTTGTGCTATTATGGTTAATATCAAGGATAATCATGGAAGTGGTGAGAATCATAGCTGTCAAACTCGCGAGTTTACACGTAAGATCGTACGATCTTACGTGCACACCAATCAAAATCGTGTAGGATCGTGGTAGGATCGCATCTGAGGTAGGATCGGTAGGATCGTGTAGGATCGCACGTAGGATCGTAAGATCGACACGCGATCCGAGTTCACTTTTTTTTTTTTTTTTTTTTTTTTTAAGTCCATCCCACTTGCTTAGGTCAAAAAATACTAATGTATAATAAGTAAACCACTGTTGTTTCATTTTCTAAATAGATTATAGTTTATACATAGTTTTCTACTTTTTATAAATAGATTATAGTCTAAAAGTGTTCAATAGTTTAATTTACTTTACTTCACTGTGATTAAACTAATCAAAGGGTATGTTTTGGAACGCTACTTATGAAACGTTTGTTTTCTTGAAATCATATAGATGGCTCGTATGTTTTGAGACATTTAGGACTTATGTTATGTAATATTATTCCACTAAATCGTTAATGTAACGATTGAAACTTGACTTTTTTGTGTTTTACTATTACATTTGGTGTTTGAAATTTGAACTTTGTCATTTTCAAGAGGATATTATATGAATTTATCTTTGATGTTGAGTAGAAATGTAAAACAGTTTGACTCGTATATCATTTGTTTACAAAATATGACAAATTGGTAGGATCGTAGGATCGCGATCCGATCCTACGATCTCGATTTTGCAAACACAAAAACGATCCTGCGCGGGATCGCGATCTTGACAGCCTTGGTGAGAATGATGCAGATGATAAAGAAAAAGCTTTTAGAGAATACCGTGTGATTTACGGTCATGATTTTAACTTGGAGAAATGTTGGAAAATTTTGAGGCATCATGATGCTTAGAAGAAGGAGGTGCCTGCTTTCCGATCAAATAGTTGGAAGAAAAAAAAGGGTTCTACAACTACCTCGGGGTCAACACAAGGTCCCTTGAATTTCCAAGACGTGGATGATTCTGATGATGAGGAAGAGACTAGAGAATCACGACCACAAGATTGTGACGCAGCCAGGAAGAAATCATCCTCCTCCTCTCGTGATCCACCATCATCATGGACAAATTCGCTAGCCAAGACATTTTTCAAGTTCAAGTCGTCAAAAGCGGGAAAAAAGAAGGACATTGAAGAGTCGTATGTTAGGTTCAAGGAACAACAGCTAGCGATGAAAAGAGAGAAAATTGAACTCCAACAAAAGCAAGTGGAAATCATGGACATCACAAAACAGGAGCAAGACTTGATTTTCTACAATTTAGCAATCGATCCAAATTTGCCCGAACGATAACGAAATGAACTTTTGCAGCTTAAGACAGCAATCAAAGCACATTACAACTTAGATTACTAGTTTAAGTTTTTAATAAGTAATGTAATGTTTAAGTTTTTAATTTAGTATTGTAATGTTTTTATTTTTAATGAATTTTAAATTTGTTGTTAAAATAATTTGAATTAAAAAAAAAAAAAAAAAAATCGATCACTACAGTGACAACTTAATCATGTCTGATTAACGGAGAAAAAAAGCTAATGTAGCAGCTGGTAAGCGTTTTGCATGGCCTTATAGCATCTCCAACGGTTGGTTTTTGGTGGTTCAAACCAACCCAAAAACCAACCAAACCGTTGGAGGCTTGGTTCAAACCAAGCTTGGTTTGATTTTTCAAACCACCAAAAACGGGCCCCACCATGGTTCAAACCACCAAAAACCACTCCAATGGTTGGTTTTTGAAATTGAAAATTAATGTTTAAGTGATGATTGAGAAGGTGTATTGTTGGAGTAAAAAATATAGTTTTTAAAAAAGCTGATGTGACAGTGATGTGGCTGGTTTGAACCAGAAACTGTGGAGCGTTTTGCATGGCCTTATAATTTCCTACCTCGACCTTGAGTGGGTTCCCTTCCCGCCCTACCAAAAAGAAGAGAATCTAAACAAGCGCGTATAACACCTTCTAGTGGGACCACGCGGTTTTAGCAGTACAGTAGACCCCACCGCACCAAATTTCGTCCACATCCTCACCTCATGAATTCTGGCAGTGGCCTCGTCCTCCGTTACTCACACCCGTGCTCGCTCGCACACATGTGACCATCTCATCTGACTAAAATACCTTTTACTATTTTTTTAAACTCACAATCGGATTTGGTGAAGAGTGTTATTATGTCGCACAAGAAAGTCTCTCCTCCTCCTCCGCCTCCGGACCAACCGTCGTCGCCGTCTGACGCCGGTCGCCGCCGTAAACGTCCTTCTTTTAGAAAGTAAGTCGGTTGTTACGTGTTTTTGTGTTATTTGAGCTGAATTATGAGTTTAACAAATTTTACTTTTTAATTTGTTACGTGATATTACTTTTTAACTCTACCACTAGGTTCATATTAGCTCATTTAAGGTGTTAAGCTTAAGTTAGGTTGATATGTACGGTTTTACTGCTTGATTTACCACTTTAGGTTAATTTTAGCTTATTATAGGAGTAGTAAATTTATTTAGCTTACGTTTCGTAACACTAGTGATCGATTTCATCAGAAGTTACGAGTTACTACTGTTTTTTTATTAAATAACTAATTTTGTATCGTTTTAGTGTGTGAATCACTAACTTTATTATTATTCATCTGGTGGCACTAGGTTGACTTATTTGAGCAGAATTTAAACGTAACTAGTGTTGCATGTTAATTATATAATCTTCTTAGTGTTCGATGAACTAACTTTTTAATTTTCCTTGTAATCTTACTAATTTGATTGATTTTAGCATAATTTAGGTGTTAGTAATGTTGTTTGTTATGTTGCGTCGTGTTAGTGGTCTAACTTTTGTGTTTCTGGCGCACAGTGTGGTGCTTGAGGTGATGAATTTCAGAAAATTCAGTAAGTACGTGGAGCCGATTTTGGAGCCCTTAGTCCGGAAAGTTGTATGTGAAAACTTCTTCATCTCTCGTTATATTTTTCATATGTGTAACTGTTTGGTGCTCGGTTGTTGCATGGTCTAAAACACAGCATTAGTGGTTACTGTTCTATTGGATATTTAGGATGAATATTTGTAAACTGTCAATGACGTGGCCAGTTACTTAAAAGAATGGTAACTGAAACAAGAATGAGAATGAGAATAGTAATAGATATTCGTATTAGTTGGTTCATTGATAATGTTTTGGACTTTTGGTTGATACGATGGAGACATAAGAAGTTGAGATATGGAGACAGAAAAGGAAGGAGTTTGTAATGGGGAAATGACTTTCATTTCCCTGAATCTTACAGGAATATATTATGTATGGTTACCTGTAAATAATTTGACATTCATTTAGATTTTAGAACCAATCTACCATATCTGTCTATTACCATTTCCATTCTGAACCTTCCGAAAGCCCCAAACACGCACCTCATAATTGGAAAATGTTAATAAAAACTACCTTGACTTGTATGGTTTGAAGATCAAATTTGGACTTGTATAATTTTTTAGTTTGTGGATGTGTATATTGAAGAAATGGTACGATCAGTTTGCTGGTCTAGAGTTCTACAACATTTGACAACTGTAAAACACACTGGTAATTGTGTATTTGTTTTTGTAAACTCAAAGGTTATAATTGATTTGAAATGAAAATTTTAATTTAAATCCAATTGATCTCATGTAATAGCAGATACAATGTTGACCGGATAGGTATAGTTTTTGTTTTTGTTTTATACGTGGATAAATTCCCTTTCTACATTGTATTCTGTTACCTTTGCTGACTTAAACTCAATCTTTTTAATCACGTATTATCCTCTTATTAATATTATTATTGATGGTATCGAGTCTGTAGGTGAAAGAGGAAGTCCAATCAGCTATGGAAAAACATATAGCTTCCATGAACTGGTAAGGTGTATGACTCTGCCTAATGTTCATATTATTATATTTCTCTTATGATTAGTAACCATAGCTAAGGCCAATATATCCTCTCCACATAGGGACTATACAAACGACAAAGATATTTCTATGCCAAGAAGGTTGCAATTACAATTCCTAAGTAATCTCTCTCTCCCAGTTTTTACCGGGACCCGTATTGAAGGTGGAGACTGTAATACATTAAAAGTAGCTTTAATTGATGCTTGTACTGGAAAAACAGTTTCAACTGGACCTGAATCATCAGCAACAGTGGAAATCGTGGTTCTTGAAGGAGACTTTGATAGCAATGAAGGAAATGATTGGAGTCTTGATGAGTTTAATAATAATATTGTTAGAGAGAGACAAGGGAAGAAATCTATTCTTACTGGGAATCCACTATTGAATCTCAGAGAAGGTATTGGACTTGTGGGTGATCTTTCCTTTAGAGATAATTCCAGCTGGACAAGGAGCCGCAAGTTCAGGCTGGGAGCACGGATTATAGATAGTTGTAATGGAGACAGAGTGAGAGAAGCAAAGTCAGAATCATTCGTCGTCAGGGATCATCGTGGTGAATGTGAGTGTCTGCTATGTTTAGTTATATATTATGGGTATGATCTAGGTTGTTTTTAGTCCTTTCCTGCATTTCTACAGATACATCATGTGTCTGCACATAAATTTATAGAAATTTTGATTCCTATCTGCAAACTTTACCTGGTAGGTAGTGCTTGGTATATAGCTACTTACGGTTTCACATATATCTAATTATCTAATTAACAGTGGTATAATTTGGATTAAAGTTCAGGGGTAGCGGAATACGAAAATTTGTTTAGGGGTAGCGAAAATTTGTTTCAGGGGTAGCGAAATACGAAAGATAGTACGAAAAACGTAAAAAAAACCCAAAAATTCCACTACCGGGTAAAAGTTCAGGGGTAGCGACCGCTACCCCTGCTTGTACATAGCTCCGCCCATGTATCTAATTATCTAAACATGGTATAATTTGGTATATATGTCTTTTTCTTTGAATGGCAATTATCATAAATTTATCTTATTCGGACATAACGTAATATTTAGCGACATCCTTTTGTCTGTTAAACTATTTGAATAGAATTCAATAGAAGTATTTCCCTTTTGATTTCAGTATACAAGAAGCATCACCCGCCGTATCTGTCTGATGAGGTATGGAGACTAGAGAAAATTGGAAAAGAGGGAGCTTTCCACAAGCGGTTGAATAAGGAAAAGATCAAGACGGTGAAAGATTTTTTGGCTCTCTCCTACCTAGACCCAACAAGGCTTCGAAATGTAAGATGTTGCTGCACTTTTGTTGTATTTTACTGGTCTGTAATCAGTGTATTTTCTATGTTGAATATCAAATGTGAGTGCACATCTTATATGTGCATCACTTGGGATTTCTTGTTCCTTAATGTAAAACTATGTGATGCCTGTTTCTTAAGAAAAAAAGGATAAGGTGGGTAAACCCAAATACCTGTTCCGAGTTATATTGTATATCCATTTTGACTTGTTAAGAATCTTGCCCATGTTGGCACCTAAATTGGAACTGTTTGTTTATAATCCGTCTTCATTGTTTATTGAGCACTGCAGATCCTTGGGTCGGGTATGTCTACTAAAATGTGGGATGTGACTGTGGATCATGCCAAGAGATGTGTGGTTGATGATAAGAAGTTCTATTTGTACTGTCCTCCATCTATCAACAGAGATGGCGTTGTGTTTAATGTTGTGGGACAAGTCCTTGGACTTCTGTCAAACCGCAAGTACATTGTTGCTGAGAACCTCTCTGAAACTCAATGGGTAAGTTTTTCTATTATGCAAAAATTTGTTTCATGTGTTATATGCGCCTCTCTTCCTAGCTATATGCAATGGAAAATAATAGACAACACTCATATTTTCACTTATAAATGGGCTGATTCTCAAAAAAAAGTAGCTAGAAAAGAAGCAGGTCAAATGGATTGAAAGTTGCCCAAAGTGTAATCCTAATGCATAAGATATCTTGACCTATTTTTATCGATAAGGGTTGGGTTATTTTTTATATAGCACAATTTTTAAGCATATCTAACACGAGCTATGTAAAAAAACAACTACAATCTTGGACTAAAAGGATTCTGGGTGACCCTGAGGCCTGAACCACCTGCCCTGACCTTTTTGCCACGTCTAGTATAGTCACTAACGTCTACACCAAAATTGCGCATTCAGGCTGAAGCGCGTAAGTTGGTGATATCTGCTTTTCAACATCAGGAAGAAATCGTTTCTTATGATGATGAATATTCTCTAAGGACAGGCACCTGCTCTATCTCTGAAGATATATACCCCTTAAATACTCAAATGGTAACAGCAGATCCCGAAAGCAGCAAACTAATAGAAATCCATAAGAAAGGCCGATTTGATTACCCACAAATGAGTGCATTATCTCCAGACGTTATGCCATCAATCTATTCAGCAGGAGGCATCAATAACATGGATGAATATGGATTAAACAGCATGGACTTTGATCAACCATTAAATTTACATTCTCAAGTATCAAATACCTTGATGTGTGACCCCGAGCAATTAAAGACTCACGATGTTGATGAGGATATGCGGTACTTTGGCACATCTTCACAGGTAGATTTACAATGTGCAGTTGATGGGTTTTTGTTTCCCCATTCTACCATTGGTAAAGCTCAGAGAAGATGGAAGATTGTGTCGAGCGTCTTGAAATGGTTATCTCTTATGTTAGAGATTCGTGGGAGAGATTATCAAGTACACAGCCCCGGGATGAAATAGCGGTTTGTGTAATTGCTGCCCGATTTTAAATATTGTGTGCAGTTTTAGATGGTAAAATGGTTAAGACGTTTGGTAAAAGTGTATAAAACAGGTAGTTTTGTAATTTGGGCTAGAGTTGCAGGGGACTATGTGATTATGGCGCAACTAAAAGGCAATAAAGTCTGTATTGAACAAGTCATGATTATCAGAACTTGGGTCTGACTGATTTGAGGTTGTGCGTGGTCAAGATGCGTCATGATTACCAAACTTGACCTCCATGTGGTTTCTAAATTTTTGGGTGCTGATTAGCAGGTCTTTGTTTCAGGCACCGAATATGGCTCGACCTTTCAGCTAGGTGGCTTGGTCTATTGAGCATTTGCTGGATTTCTAGCACCACCACATCATACCATTCGATTAAATAAATGTCTGATAAGCTACCATAAATTACTATGAATTGCATGTTAGTTTTAAGTTCGCATAAACTCTAATGCAAGAAGCTCAAAAGAATCAGACCAAATCTTTTCAGTAAGAAAAACAGCTTTCGTTTATTCACAAATTACAACTAACGCGGGGTAAATTCCTTTTATTGTTGTAATGTTACATATTCTGAGGTGTCATAAGGGTAAACATATGAAAACTGCTGCATTGCTTTAGAGCATCTGTGACGCTCAAGCTATTAAAAGTTTTTTACTATTCTACAAAGATTTTGCAAAAGCTTTTTTGCATTGTAGTAAAAGGTTTTACAAAAGCTTTTTAAGAAAGACTTGGCTAACTCCAAGCTTTTGCAAAAACTATTAGTCACTCGTGCATCTTCTCTCTACGTCCTTTAATATGTTTGTTTATTTAAGAAAAAGCTTTTTGAAAAGCTTTTTAACATTGTGGTTTAGTTTTGTGAATAGCTTTTTTGATGTATAGAAGTTATGAATTGATAATGAAAGGGCTTACCTCAAACAAAGAGGAAGCAATCAATATATACTAAAGTTATTGTACATCAAGGGTCACAAATAAATATAATTAACACACTAATTTAATACTCTATTTAAGTCTATCAAGATGCATGGTGGTGATCGAACTCCGAGCTTATCCCGAAAGAATTCAAACTGTGGGCGAGGAAGACTCTTGGTGAAGATATCAGCCACCTGAAGCTTGGTTGGAATGAAATGAGTGAAGTTTACCAGCAGTTACCAGCTCCCGAACAAAATGATAATCTAAATCAATATGTTTAGCTCGTTTATGCGATACCGGATTTTGAGATAGATATAATGCACTTTTGTTATCACATAAGAGAGTTGGACGATGGGATGGCAAGGCATGCAGCTCTCGAAGAATATTCATAACCCAAATAATCTCAACAGCTGTGTTGGCCAAGGCACGGTATTCAGATTCACAACTCGAACGAGCCACAGTTGGTTGTTTCTTGGCACTCCATGACACCAGGTTACCACCGAGAAAAATAG
This sequence comes from Artemisia tridentata subsp. tridentata, assembly GCA_021014915.2. Classification (NCBI taxonomy): domain Eukaryota; kingdom Viridiplantae; phylum Streptophyta; class Magnoliopsida; order Asterales; family Asteraceae; genus Artemisia; species Artemisia tridentata. The sequence goes on from CP139504.1 coordinate 104,334,856, forward strand.
AATAGCCATAAGTTGAGCGACGAGTTTCCAAGCAACGAGCCCAGTCAGCATCAGAGTATCCAATAACATAGATATCAGGAGGTCTTGAAAAAGTGAGCCCATATGTCAAAGTACCCTTAACATATCGCACAATTCGCTTGACATTTTGAAAGTGAACTGTGGTCGGGGCCTGCAAAAACTGGCTGACTTGATTTACGGCATACGAGATGTCAGGATGAGTAATGGTCAGATACTGAAGAGCCCCAACAAGAGATCTATACAACGTGGGGTCAAAGAAGGGAGTCCCATCCGTAGTAAAAGATTCACGAGCCGCTAATGGAGTATGTACAGGTTTACAATCAAGGAGATCAGCCCGCTCAAGAATATCAGTAGCATATTTCATTTGACTCAGAAACAAACCATCACCAGTAGAAACAACCTCCAATCCAAGAAAATAATTAAGGTCACCCAGGTCTTTGATGGCAAATTCAGAATTTAATCTGCGAATGAAGTGGTCCATAACATGAGCCTTATTACCTGTCAGAATTAAGTCATCAATGTAAACCAAAAGATACATAAGACAATCATCTTGTTTGAACACAAACAGAGAGGTATCAGCCCGACTGCAGCGGAATCCAATTTGAAGTAAAAAGGTGCTTAGTCGCTGAAACCAAGCACGCGGGGCATGTTTGAGGCCATAAAGAGCTTTCCTCAACAAGCAAACATGATCAGGAAAAAGAGGATTAACAAATCCTGGAGGTTGTTCCATGTAAACTTTTTCAGTAAGGTGACCGTGGAGAAATGCGTTGTTGACATCTAATTGATGTAATTTCCACTTATTTATAACAGCAAGTGAGAGAACAATACGAATGGTAGATGCCTTGACAACCGGACTAAAGGTGTGAGAGTAGTCCAGACCCGGTAATTGACTAAAACCTTGTGCCACAAGGCGTGCTTTATAGCGCTCAATACTTCCATCAGATCGGTACTTGGTGCGAAATAACCATTTGGACCCAACAATATTTACATTTTGGGGTCGGGGTACAAGTATCCAGGTTTGGTTTTTACGAAGAGCCTGAAGTTCCTGACTCATAGCATCAACCCAATGGGAGTGTTTGGCAGCTGATTTAACTCCACGAGGTTCAGTGAGGGCAAACAAAGCAGAATGCAAAGGTTGGGTATTTAGGAAAGTAATATTTGCCCGATGTTTTGGTTTAAAGATTCCTGCTCTAGCTCGTGTAATCATTGGATGTGTGGACTGGGTAGGAACCGTAGCATGTTGGGCGGAAGGTATACTGGAGTCGTCGGGTTGGATCTAGGCGGAAGGTGTGAGGCTGGATTGATTGGGCTCAATAGGTGCGGTGTAGGTAGATCCAACAAGATCAGGAGATTGGGCTGTGGGAGTAACAGGATCAGAAGATTGGGTCGTGGGAGTAACAGGATCAGTGGGTTGGGCCGTGGGAGTGGGAGGGAGCATTTGGGCTGAGATAGTGTGATCTGGGTCAGGGTTGGGAGGTGTAACATGGGTAGGTGAGGGGAATGAGGAACACTCATCACAATAAAGAACTTGTGCAGTAGGTTTGGAAGATTTGGAGGGTGTAGGAGCGAGTGGAGGAGGGTGTATATTTGTAGGCGACGACGGAATGTGTTCGGTGTAAGTATGCCATTCGAGTAAAGAAATATGCAGGATCGAGTACTTCGAGCTAGATTGAGCTTGGTTAAACAAGAACCTCTGTATGGAATACAAGTGTTTATGCGGAAACTAAACAACAAGTATAATAAAGAAGAAAGCTCTAAACGACAATGATCCTCTATGGATCAGACTATGAACTAAGAATTGTGTTATTGAATATTGTGTTCGTCAAAAAGTCTATATAACTCATGGACGGGATGTTTCTTTTATAATGATAAGAAACCCTAACCCTAACCCGTCTTACAAGAAAACGTGTGAAGAGATAAACAACAATTTCTTCTAAAAATAAATCTAACAAACTCTCTAAACCTACGGATAACAAACAATAACTATCCGCAGCAATCAACCCTATCGGCAGAAACAAAACAATACTATCGGCAGGAACCAACCGCAGTAGCAATGCAACACTATCGGCAGGAACCAGCTTCACTATCGGCAGCAATGAGAAACTCCTTATTTCTCAGATCCCAACAATCCTCCCATCAATGAGAAACTCTTATTTCCCAGAGATCCTAACAATCCTCCCCTAATCTTGAGGTTAACTAGGTTAACCTGCAAGATTCCAATGTGATAGAACTTTAACTTCTCAGGCTTGAGGACTGCGACTTAGCAGCAGCAATAAGTAGTAACCAGCAGCAACATCCAGAACCTGCAAGATTCCACCCTCTATAGCATCCAGCAGCAACTTCAATAGTTCAGCAGGAATAGGAAATCTTCTTCAAAACATGTATACTGGTCACCATGTCATTCACTTAAACTTGGCTGCTACTAATGACAATATGTACATCAAATCACTTAAGTTTCATACTATTCTCATCACATCCAGGTGTGTTAACTCCTGTGAGAGGTGAATCATTGAAAATTAATGGATTTGATGTCTCTTTACCAATAGCCATCACTACTGGAGTAGCCAATGTTTAGGTTTGTTAGACCATGGTACACTGATAACCATCTGATTTATTAGCAAATCAGCAACTATAAACGGATTTGACTTGTCTTTACCTGTAGCCGTTTGCTCAGGACTAGCCAATTCTTAGGTTACAGCAAACCTTGGTGAATTGAATACCAAATATGGATACCAATTGTCTTTACCACAAACCATACTTTTGTGGACTAGCCAATCCTTTGGATCCCATAAAGGGTTACATCCATGGTGAATTGAGAACCATTTTCAACTCTCAGAAATGAATCATGGGTGAGTTGAAGTACCCTATAGCTTTGAGCAAGCTATTACAGCTATCAACGGATTTGATAATCACACCAGAGCCGTACCCTCATGGTGAGTCAACTCTTTCTTGTCTGCAAGACATGGTGAGTTGAGCACCATTTATTGTGCAGGTGTAAACACCAACACTGTACCTGCAAGGTGTTGCTCAAAACCAACTTATTAGCACACAAAATATACAAGAACAGAATTTTTTTTTTTTTTAATAGCAGCAGAATCTGAGCAGCAGGAACAAATATACCAGCAGAAATAGTGTTATCAGCAGGAATGGGATCACAATCAGCAGAAACATCAGCAGCAATGGTTCACTATCAGCATCAATGGATGCATCAGCAGGAACAAAATAATGCAGCAGCAGAATGAAAAATACCCAATTGCCTTAATCACCACTTCACTGACATCCATTAAATGAACACAGTACTAGGTAACTATTGCACACATCATACTGACTTGCACAATTCCCATTCATTTGACCAAGAATAACCACAACTGACAAACCACTTGTTCACACAGTAGTGCATAGGCAACTACTTTTTCCCACCAATCACAAAAACACCAAATGCATCACCTCCATTTACCATAGCGTTGACCACATATTATATTTGCCAAATTGACAAAAATTCCACTCATCACCACCAGCAAACGCCAAACCAAATCCAAAGCAACACACAAATCAAATTAGTGAGGACCGACCAATTAAAAGTCCAATAAATGACTCTGATCCAATCTTGCTACTACCTTTGACCACATCACGACAAATCGAACAATCAGACCCACGTGATGAGTCAATATACAAGATATAGCAGCTTCTTATCTCCACAATGCATCGGTCCCACAATAAATAAAACAATTCCATAGCAGCATGTGATCAATTTTATTAAAATATGAATTCAAACGATTAAATCTGCACACATCGCCACTTGCCTATAACAACTCAGTCCCACATACTGAATTACCTCACATTGGATCACGAGCCAAACCAGTAATCACACCCACTTTATCGCAATTCACTTCACTTAAATCAAATAGCACCGATCAATCAATTAAATATACCATTGACTCACAATGACAAGAATCAATAAATATATCAATGACTTCACTGTCCCATTTAATTTGACCAAAACCACAAGCGACAAATTGATAGCAGCCTCACTAAGATTAATTCGAATAGCCAATCACCATTTGAGCCTACCAAACCATCGTTGACCAATATTATCTTTAACCAAATATATCGAACAATGTAATCTCATAAGTGACAAATACTGATATCTTTACTGACCCCTCAAACTGACTCCAATTAATATAGCATGAGATTGAAAGAATCACAGCCCCACATTCAATGCAATAAACCGATCCAATGAGATTTAAATGACTCCAGTCAACTCCCATTATCCGCATAAATTTTATCACCAATAGTAGCAGTTCATATAATAATAGGAAGCAACAAATTCAATAGCTGCATTATTTTAGTTAGTGAACACAAAACAAACTAAGAAAAATGTTAGTTAGCACAAAATATACAACAATAAGCCTCCCCTTAGGCTTATGCCTCCCCTCAATCAATGCACCTGACAAGGACTATTGTTCTTGGGTACCCATAATGAACCTTTCCTTTTATTTGTCCAAGAACAACCTGTTGAGGGCTTAACACCAGTATCCCATCTTGTTCCCCCCATATACCTTGGGTCATAATAACCAGGCCAAAAACCATTCCGAAAGTAAGTGCTAATGGGTATGTAGAATGGTCTAGCAACATTCCTTTTCCAACCAGTAGACTTGGTTTGACCAGCTGGAACTGGCTTACCAGAAGGAACATGTGCGGGTCTAAAAGGCTTACCAGCAGGAACAGGTGCTGGTCGTTTTGCATTACCAGAAGGAAATGCATTTGCTCTAGGGACAAATGGGGGAATGTTCTCTACATTTTTCCATACTGACCTAGGTTTTTGTTGTTCAGCACACACACCCATTTTACTCTCATAATAATCACAATCCTTAATTAAATGAGAATAACTTCTACAAACAAAACAAGATTTCTTTTTAATCTTTTTGTTCTTGACCTGACTTTTCTTATGACAAACAAAATTATCACTAGCAGGACTAGAGACAAAATTGTTTTTCACAGATTTAAGAGGAGAAGAAGCTGGTTTTGAAATAGATTCATCATCAGCCACTCTTGTGTGTAAGTCATTAGGCCTGTGTGTGACAGACTTATTACTTAAATTACATGTTTTACGGTCATCAGACTTGGGTTGAGAGGATTTGTCACTGTTAGAACAAGAGACAAAGTCTTTAGGTTCACAGTCTGAAGTTGGCAAGTCAATGGACTTTTTGCCATAGGTCATGAGTGATTCATCAAAGTCTGTTTTAGTGTGGGGATCAGTAGGCATAAAAATTCCTCTTATTGGTGGAGGAACATCATTCATTCCTCCTTCTTTAACAAACCTAACAGGAATTTGATAATTAGGCTCCTTAGGGGTAGGGTCAAAAGTTCTTGGTGCATCATCTGGCCCTATAGTACATCCCAACCCTTTCTTACACCTAACAGACTGAGTACTGTCATTATACTTAGTAAGATATTTTTCTGATTGTTGCCACGAATTCAACCTAGCCACTTCACTATCCAATTTAGCCTGTAAGTCTTGAGTTTCTAATTTGATCTTAGCATTTTGAGACTTAGAATATTTAAGCTCATTAGTTGTGTTTTCTAAATCTCTTAGCAAAACTCTTATCTTTTCCTCATAGGCTAACTGATTCTTTTGGTACCAGATTTTTTGTTGTTCTAAAGTTTTAACAGCATTTTTATGAGCTTTGAGCTGTATAAACATATCTTTATATTGAGATTCCATGTCATCATATTCTTTCTTAAATAAAGCATATAAATCATGACAAGCAACAGAACAACTTGGTACCTGAGATGGGAAACTCATCAAAGCGAATTCAAAAGCCACATCTGCGTGCGCTTCAGCAACCGTACTGAATACCTCACCTTTTGTCTCATGTCCAGCAACCATTTCATTAACTTGAGTGGCACATCTTTCCTCATCTTTTCCTTCATCTTGTGACCAGTCTACCCTAGAACGAATAGGAAACAAGTTTCTAATCTTCATGGCAAATGTCTCAAGAGAATCACCTGATCCGAATGAAGTCATGATAAAAAGATTTCTTCTTTGACACTAGTAACAGCGAAACACAAAGCAGATCACGTGTGCAAAGAAAATCACTTATATGCAACAAAACTTGAATAAATTCACCACAACTGATGAAACCCAAATGACCAATAATCTTCGAACAGTACCCCAAAATTAAATCAATAGCAGCAGCAATTCCAACGTTGACCAAAATTAAATGAATCAATCACTGCTCTTTCAATACGAGGTACAATGGCTGCTTCACAATAAATTGTAGATGACAAACACATTCACAAACGACAAAACAGTCTCATTAATTCACCGAACAATTAATGCTTTATCAGACCAATTGAAATTAATTCCGCAGCCCACTACTTTTCCACCGACACACAAACAAATTCAATTATATGAATTCAATTCGTATATCACGACAAAAACGAATGTTTTGAACAATAATAATAGCACCGACAGATTAAAGTCAACTTTTCCACACAAAATCAAGAAGCGACAAACTAGTACGAGGATACCAATTAATATATAGCGCCGCCGACCAATTAAATTCAAATCCCCAATCAGATCTGCTAAAACAATAATTACGAATACCTCCGATCTGCTTCAAAACAATTCTTCTTTATCAGAGATCCTCACCAGGCTCTGATACCACTTGTAGGATCGAGTACTTCGAGCTTGATTGAGCTTGGTTAAACAAGAACCTCTGTATGGAATACAAGTGTTTATGCGGAAACTAAACAACAAGTATAATAAAGAAGAAAGGTATAAAGGACAATGATCCTCTATGGATCAGACTATGAACTAAGAATTGTGTTATTGAATATTGTGTTCGTCAAAAAGTCTATATAACTCATGGACGGGATGTTTCTTTTATAATGATAAGAAACCCTAACCCTAACCCGTCTTACAAGAAAACGTGTGAAGAGATAAACAACAATCTCTTCTAAAAATAAATCTAACAAACTTTCTAAACCTACGGATAACAAACAATAACTATCCGCAGCAATCAACCCTATCGGCAGAAACAAAACAATACTATCGGCAGGAACCAACCGCAGCAGCAATGCAACACTATCGGCAGGAACCAGCTTCACTATCGGCAGCAATGAGAAACTCCTTATTTCTCAGATCCCAACAATCCTCCCATCAATGAGAAACTCTTATTTCCCAGAGATCCTAACAAAATATCACCTGATGTATTGTCTCCTTTAAATGGAAAAGCATGTTCATCAAAACGAGCATGGCGCGTTATTAGAAACGGCCAGAAGTTGGTATAAAACACTTGTATCCTTTGTATTTGGGGGGCAGTAACCCATGAAAATGCAAGGTAGACTGCGTGGAGCCAACTTATGAGCTGAATAATCACGAAGATAGGGAAATACCCGACAGCCAAATACCCTAAAATTATTATAAGACGGCATGGAGGAGAATAAAACCTCGAATGGCGACTTCCCATCTAATAACTTTGTAGGAACCCGGTTTATGATGTATACGGCTATGGTGAATGCTTCAACCCAGTAAGTTGTTGGCACATGACTGTGAAAAAGTAATGCAAGACCTGTTTCAACCACATGCCTATGCTTTCGCTCAGCTCGACCATTTTGCAGTGACGTATAAGGGCATGATATCCTGTGAAAAGTCCCATTGGTATCAAGAAGTTGTTTGACATTTTTGTTCAAAAATTCGGTTCCACCGTCACTTTGAAAGACTTTGATGGAGCGAGAAAATTGAGTTTGAACGAATTTCATAAATGTGGCAAAAATGACATGAAATTCTGACTTAGTTTTAAGTGGATAGAACCACGTGAACCTGGAGAAATCATCCACAAAGATAACATAATAACGATAATTATCACCCGAGGTAATTGGAGATGGTCCCCATAAATCACAATGCACCAATTCTAAAGGAAAGGAGGCATGTTTTTCATTAACATCAAAAGATAAACGATGTCCTTTAGACATTTCACAAGGAGAACAAACTATTGGTTTATGTAATAAGGAAGTAAGTTTTAACAAATTTCCTTGTTTATTCAAATGGAAAATTGTATCAAAAGCAACATGTCCCAACCGAGAGTGCCAGAGCTCAAAAGATGCTTTATTAGGGGAGTCACGAGTAGCCACAAAAGCTTGAGGACCGATACATAGAACATACAGACCATCTTCACAGCATCCTTGGGCCACCACCTGTTTCGTTTTTTGGTCCTGAATATAGAAATACGGTTGGGAAAATAGAACATCCAAGTTATTATCAGTAGTGAGCTTGCTAATGGACAAAAGGTTTCTTTTAATATGAGGTACCACCAAAACATTGTTTAGGTGAATATTCTGTGGAAGTTTTGTGTAACCAATATGTAAAATGGGGAGAGAGCTACCATTACCAAAAGTGACTTTAGCATCACCCGTATAAGGCGTGGCATTTTGAAGGTTGTCAGCCGAGGAGGCCATGTGATCGGAGGCTCCAGTATCCGAAGTCCAATCCGGGTTTGCAGGGTTCAAATTACATTGAGCCAAGAAGGCTTTGGCCAGATCCGACTCTGAAGGGTTGGCTTGAAGAGCATATGTGGCAAGATTGGGACACATATTGGCATAATGGCCATCATTACGACATAATTGACAGTGAGGAGACCTTTGGTTTCTGCCACGACCACGAAACTGATGTTACCACGGGAAAAGCGACCACCGCGACCACAAAAATTAGATGAACCTCTGGTCGTTTCAGCATGAAAAGCTACAGTGGGAGTCGACGAGCCATGAATGCGTTTTTGAAACATCTCTTGGGATTCGGCTAAGACCAGTAAATCCCGAAACTTAGAAGGAGACTGTGTTGTGCGAATCGATGTGGAAAAACTTTCAAACGAGGCACCGAGACCACAAAGGAACCAATGGATTTTTTAGGTTTCATCAACTGGGTGTCCTACAGCAGCAAGTTGATCACAAATATGTTTAAACTTCCGTCCATAGTCTGAAACAGTGTCGGAACCTTTGGTGGATTGGCGAAGTAGGTCACGAAGGAGATGAACTCGTTCAATATGTGGAAAACTAGAAGGGGGGGGGGTTGAATAGTTTTATGTCTTTTTAATTTTATTATGAAAACCTTTGTTTATTTTTAAAACACTTAGATTTAAGTTTGTATGAAAAATAAAACTTGAACCTTATTATTAGTTATATATGTATTCTTTTAAATTGATTGTAAAAGTTTTGGTTTCTTGAATGGATTTTCAAATTGATCTTTATGTGAAGTCGACCTCTAATTAATACTAGCAATTATATAAACCTATGTGTATGAAAGTAATGACGATGCAAGTAAAGAAATAAATAAGGTATGGAAAGATCTAACCGAGACACGAGAGATTTATAGTGGTTCGGCTACAAGGACACCTTCCTTGCCCTACTCCACTCCCCGAGCACACCTTGCTCGAGAGTTTTCTTCACAAATTCAATAAGCTCCCTTATGGCGGAGAAAACCGTACACAACTTTGGCTTACACGGGTTTAACGACACAAAGCTAAATGTCGAGTTCTAATCGTAGCTAGAACCAATCTCACAACTTCTTCACAACTTATTCACGACTACTTCACAACGGCTTCACGACTGCTTCACGACTGCTTCACGACTTCTTCACGACTTCTTCACGACTTCAACATGACCGCTACAAAACCTCTATGATGCGGCTTCACGACTTCAACACTATGTCTTCATGACTAAGACTTCACGACTTCAACATGTCCGCTACACAACCTCTATGCTACGGCTTCACGACTTCAACACTAGGACTTCACGACTAGGACTTCACGGCTTCAACACAACCGCTACACAACTTCTATGCTACGGCTTCACGACTTCAACACTAGGACTTCACGACTAGGACTTCACAACTTTAACACGACCGCTTCACAGCTTCTATGCTACGGCTTCATGACTTCAACACAAGGACTTCATGTCTTCTAAGCCACGGCTTCACAACTTCTACACCACGGCTTCACCACTTCTACACTTTGACCTCACAACTTCTATACCACAACTACTTATACAACATCTTCACTACTTACACACAACACTAATCTACAACACACACCTTACATACAAATGAATGAATGATTTACAAACTTTGTTAAACACACAACTTAAGTAACAAAATGATACTAAGTTGTAATACTTCTAATCTTGATTGATAGAAGTATTCTTCTTTTGCACTTGGAAGGTGGAAGCTTGGATCACTTGGAAACCAATGCTTAAGATTACATGATCAAAGGTTTATTTAAGATATGAAATGAGATCTACAACAGAAAGTTTTAGTGCAAAAGGGTGAGTAAAAATCCAGGGGAAGGCTGGTATTTATAGGGAAAAATCTGGACAGCTGGAGCCTACTGGAGCGTGGCCGGCCCCCTTAAATAGGGGGGGCGGTCCCCTTAATTTTAAGGGGGCCGCCTAGTAAAATTAAAGGGGCCGCCCATGCTGAACGTTGGCCAGTTTTGTCCTTTTGTGGGGAAGGTTTTTCTGGAACATTTTAACTGATTTTGGTTAAAAATTTAAATTCATATTTTTATAAAAGATTAAACATTTTTAATTAATACCAAAAATGTTTTTCAAAAATATATAAAATGTTTTTGATGTTTTATAAAAAATCTAGTTATTAAGAAAATGTTCCTTTGATCATATAATGCATTAAGCATTAGTTCATTCATACCTTAAGTGATTTTAGTTGTAGAAGTGAATATTTAAAACTAAGTACTTGTTTAATTTATAAGTTTATGTTTTAATGAGTTTACATTTTGTGATCATCAAAACATAGAGATATGAATAAATATTGATAATGTTTTTAGGCATTTATTTATGTCAACACAATAGACGTGTTACAAAAGGCATTTTCAAGCGCAAGCCACATGGAGCGGGAATCTTGGAGACCGAATACTTCAGCAATAGCTTCTTCAGTGAGAGAAGCATTCAAGATCATGACTGCCTTCTGATCATCAGCAAACCATTTGATGTAGTCGGGATTGGTAACTGACTTGTCTCCTTGGGTTATTTCAGCCGGAGGCAAGGCAGAAGTGCCATCAACATGACCAAGAAGACCTTGGCAGGAGAGAACGGGTAACATTTGGCTTTTCCAAGAGAGGTAATTAGTGGAGGAAAGCTTAATTGAGAGCATATGAATGAGAGTATTCATGGTGAAGCCAGAATCGATGGAAGAAGAGGATGAGGAAGCAGCCATGGGAACGGGAAAGGAAGGAGAAACAGGGAGGAAGAGGGAGGGTTGGAAGAAAACAGGAGGATCTTCTGGTTAGCTCTATACCATATGAATTGATAATGAAAGGGCTTACCTCAAACAAAGAGGAAGCAATCAATATATACTAAAGTTATTGTACATCAAGGGTCACAAATAAATATAATTAACACACTAATTTAATACTCTATTTAAGTCTATCAAATAAATACAACAAATAAATATAATTAACACACTAATTTAATACTCTATTTAAGTCTATCAGAAGTTAATAAATGAATGAGTTGGCAAAAGTAAGCATGAGTAATTAATGAAGGAGCTGCTAAACATGGATCCAAACAGCCAAGTCAAGCTGCAAACTGCAGAACCTGTGGAAACCGTAGAGGGGGGTGAATACGTTTCCACTTAAAAACTTAAAAACTTTTTGTATCAAATACCCGATCAAGTGTGATGTAATATGAAAAGTGTCAACATTGATCATACAACATCTAGAGATGGTATAAAGTAAACTACAACACAAACACAATCAAACAATGACACAAACATAATCAACAAACCCACAAACATAAACGCAATGCAAATATAAATATAAAGCGATAAAGACTAAAATAAAAGTAAAGAGATAAGTAAAGAAGGCGCAAACCGGACACGATGATTTATACTGGTTCGGTCACGAAGCTCCTCTTCGCCCTACTCCACTCCCCGAGTACCCAACTCGAGAGTTACTTCACTAATCAACAAGCTCCCTTCTTGGCGGAGAAAACCATACAACGTCGCTTACAATATTTTTCGACACTAAGCTAGATGTCGAGTTCTTCTTCGGGTGCAACCAAACCCGTTATGTTTTATGGCCCAACATAACAAACCTTGTGTTTTGATGCTTAAACACATAAACCACGTTGCTTACATTATTTTTTGACATTAAGCTAAATGTCGAGTACTAATCTAGCTAGTACCAATCTCACTCACGATCTACCCGATCCTCACATATCACACAAGCTACAAGATCCACATGATCTACACTCGATCTACCCGATCTACTCACGATCCACCCGATCTACTCACGATCTACCCGATCTACCCGATAACAATACAAGCTACACAAGATCTCCCCGATCTCTACAAGATCACAATGATCCACGCAAACTAACTAAACAAGATGATAGACAACTTGATGTATAGCAACATACAACAAGCGCGTAACAAATGTTACGAGTGCACTAGACTAACACTATAACACTTTGTATATTTGTGATACTATGTGTTCTTCTCTTGCACTAATAGAGGAATGAAGGTGATCTCTTGGTTGGATGAAAGGATAGCTCTTAAACAAACTAAGACTCTCTAAATGATCAAAGAAAGTGATCTAAATAAGAAGGGATTAGACCAGAGAAAAATAACTGGAAAAATCAAGTTGGAAGTGTAAAATGGTCCACTATTTATAGGCAAAGAAAAAACTAGCCGTTACGTACGGACGGTACCACTAAAGTTCAGACGGTGCCACTAATTGTCAGACGGTACCATTAAATTTAGTGGTACCATCCCAGACAAAAACGCTCCTCTTTTTGTTTTTAGTGGGGAAAGTTTATTTGGGGATGTTTGGAGCTGTTTTGGGGGGAAAAATAACTGTTGGGATTTTTAAACTTATTTTTCAAAATAAAACATTTCTTTTTAATTCAAAAATAATTTGTAAAATGTATTTTTGAAAAAATGTTTTGTCACATTAAAAATGTAAAGTTTAGAACAAAAAATTTATTTCTTTGATCATCCGTCAAGTTTAAATTTGTTTGTTCATACCTTGAGTGATTTATGTCGGGATGAAAATCTACGACTCTGTTGAGGCATACTTGATACGTTGAGAGATGTTGATGTAAGTATGCGTTGATGATTTGTGTTTACAAGTAACTTACTCATTTTACGTTATGCATTACATGTTACATGTTTGTCATCATTAAAACCGAAGAAACCGTTTAGTTTAAATATCGTAATATTTGCACTAACAATCTCCCCCTTTTTGATGATGACAAATATGTAAACCGTAACACACAGTAAAATATAAAAGTTACCTGTTTACACTCTCTTCTCCCCCTTTTGTCAAATAAAAAAGGTAGTTGATCTCTCCCTTAAACTCACTCCCTACTCCCCCTTATTACACTACTTTCCTTTCTCCCCAGAAAGGCGAGCTTGCATCATCCCAGTAAAGTCTTCTATCACCACTGTTAAAATGACTCCATGCTATGTATTCAAATACTTCCGAGCTCCCCCTAGCTCAATGCTCCCCTATGGTGATTGAGTCCCCTTGTTTATTTACCTTAGTATCTAGCGGATCCATGGATCAAATTCTTACAAAGGCTTTTCCTACATCAAGGGTTAGCTCCGTGCAACATAATATATAAAAGAATAGGAGCAACATTATAGGGATAGAATACTTTTAGCAAGACATGCAAAGGTTAAACTAGGTAAAAGTGTAGCTACAAAAAAAAAAAATGAGTTTGATGAGGTATGTGAGCATATCAAAGTATGCTAGAGGTTGGACAAGTGATGAAAGTGTGCTAAAAGGATAAAAGCAAAGAAGAAAGCCCAAGAAAGTTGAGCGACCAAAAAAAAAATGAATGCATATTGCAATTCAAAGACACTTGAGTGTCACAACCCGACCGACAACCTAAGGTGTAATTGTTCAATCAATCACACTAACAAGAACGAGATTTGTTCATTGACTGACACATAAATTGACTTCTTCCAAGTTGTCATTGGGAAGACAAATTCTAACAAACATTTTGAACAACATAATCATCTACCTAAGATGATTGGTGTTAATGATAGTTTGTTGATAAGACATACTCTAAATGATTACTATTATGACAAGTCATGCCATAAAGTAGACTCGATAAAAGATATACCAAAAAAAATGAAAATGAGAACGATATGCACCTAGATGCGAATGGAAATGATTCCACAAGATTGGAAGTGTTGGATTTGACCTTTGAGCAAAGGTGGGAAAAGACGGTTTAGATTAATATATCGTTTGCACTGACAATGAGATGCATGATATATTTCAAAGGAGAAAAAGAAAATGTGCATGTGATCTTAACAGGATTGTGGGTGAATATCTCTAACAGGGTTGAGGTAACGAAGTTCTAGAATTCTAGTTTTGGATGATCCTAGTTGTGAGTTAAAGATGATTTGGTGTATGAAGGATTTTGTGTGATTGTGTAGTTTATACACATTGGGTATAATGATTGTGAGAATTGAAGGTTATTCAACTAACTATCACTATCAAGAGTGAATGATAGTTGTGAGGTTTGAGTGTAATGATCGATGGGTTGAAGGTTCTTAAACTAAATATCACTGTCAAGTGTGAAGTTTAGTTGTAAAGTTGAGTGTGATGATGAATGATATTAATGTGAGGTTTGATGTGAGGGTTAAAGGTGTTTGTATAGAAAAAATATCTAGGTGGTCACAAAGAGTAGAGGTTAAGAAGCTAGAACCGATTGTGGTTTTGTGACTGAGGTTTTGCTAAGTAGTGGGTACTTAGGAGGTGAGTGTTTTAGTAGAGAATTCTAGGGAATAAGAACCACATTTGTGTGTTTTGAGAGTGTTTGGTGAAAGACTATATGAGTGTGTTTTCGCTCCCCCTTAATCGATGACCATCCAAACAAGATGTGTTGGAAAAAGAAAAAATAAAGAGGAAAGCAAATGTTGACGGAAGCGATGAGTTTAGTAACGTCATGACAAGTGGTGGATAGCATACAATAAACTTCACCTTTGAAGTCGCGTAGCTCTTCTCAATCATTGTAAATATTCATAGAACATTCATATGATGAGGCATGTGATTACGTGGAAATATGCTAAGGGTTAAGAAGATAAAATCTTCAAGGTTGTGGGGTTAGTGATAAGGTTCTAGTGGGGTTATCTATGTTGATAAAGAAGGGTTATCTCAACTTATTCTAGCGGTTCTTCGCTTGAAGTGTGTGGAAGATGAGTGGGATGCGGAAGCATTGGTAGTGTAGAACGAAGGTTGAAAAGTGTAGATAAGTTGAGAAGATAATGGATACGGAAGTAACCAAACATATGGTATGTTTAGTACCATGCGGAAGTGAAAGGGGAAAAAGCTAAGGAATCAGAAGATAAGCAGAATCTATTCTGATAGGAGACGGTTCTAGTTCAAGACTACAGCGAGTGGGTTTTGATAGTGCTTTTGAAAAAGTGAGAATTGAAAACAAAATAAACTGTCTCAGCAGACAACGGTTCGACAGTACCGTTAAATTTGGCGGTAACGTCCCTTATTTAAGGGTACCGTGACCGGCTGAGGTCAATTTTGACCCAGAATTTGATTTTCGACAAAGAAATTTCACATATGTTGTGATTTTTCTGGACCTTAGATTAAAGGAATTTATACCAAATAAATTCTTTTATGAATGAATCCAACGGGATTCGATGAACGTTGATTGAGAACGAGAGATGACATTTAATTGCATTTCGCAAATTAAATATACTTTAAATATTTCGGATGAAATATTTAAGTTGTCATTGGAATTTAAGAGGATTTTACGAATAAATCTCGCTGATTTAGTGAGACTTTTTGACACGAGGAGAGAATTTATACCTAATAAATTCTTTTTACGAGATGAACGAGACTAGACGAGAAGAGATGACTTTTATATTTTCGGGGAAATACATAGGTAGTCATTAGAGCGATGTGAAGGATGACTTAATATTTCTAGTGAAATATTTAAAAAGTCATGAGACGAGACATAAGGGATGACTTCAATATTTCCAGTGAAATATTCAAGTAGTCATAAGAGGGATGTGAAGGATGACTTAATATTTCCAGTGAAATATTTAAAAAGTCATGAGACGAGACATAAGAAATGACTTCAATATTTCCAGTGAAATATTCAAGTAGTCATAAGAGGGATGTGAAGGATGACTTAATATTTCCAGTGAAATGTTTAAAAAGTCATGAGATGAGACATGAGAGATGACTTCAATATTTCCAGTGAAATATTCAAGTAGTCATAAGAGGGATGTGAATGATGACTCAATATTTCCAGTGAAATATTTAAAAAGTCATGAGACGAGACATAAGAAATGACTTCAATATTTCCAGTGAAATATTCAAGTAGTCATAAGAGGGATGATACGTTGGTTTTCTACCCTAAAACTGATGGATAAGTTCGATCCTCATTATCTATGAGGTGAGCTTGACACAAAGCACAATGACAAACCTTTGGGGATAAAGGGAACTAACGGAAATGAATATACTTGGTCTTAAGAAGTGTATATTCACACGAGGATGAATGGAACTACTAATCACTTATGTAGTAACTCGTGAGTCCTTTGTCACCCGAAGGTTGATGTTAGCTTTTAGCTTTTGGATGAGCGTTTTAACATATGTTGTTAAAAGGCTTGAATATGATGTTTTAGATATGACATTTAACAATTGCGATCGCAAGTTTAACTTACTTGAATATTTCGGACGAAATATTTAAGTTGTCAAACCTACTCCGAGTTCTACTAGGTTTGTATCTAACCTCCCCATGACAAAAGGGTGTATTACTTGGAAGAAAGCGAAATGATGACCAAGGAATTAGGACAATTTCGCGACTACTTCAACTTATAGATTTTGACACTAGTGTATGACTATATGACATCTAAGAGTTTATAGTGATAGGCATACCTAATTCATTATGTGCCAAAATGACATAGTCTGAGTGCAAAATTTACAAAAAAAAATAATAATAATAATAATAATAATAAAAATAAAAAAAAAATCATGTAAAATGCACATAAGGAATAAATGCAAATATCATGCAAAACATGATAATAATTTAGCATTTAAGAGCATGAAGACATTCAATCATATCTTACGAGAACATGTTATCATTTTAAAACACATATGTAGGATGCAAGTAATCTAGGTTCGCTAAGGAGGATCCTATTTACTACTTGTTCAAAATGAAATCCTAATGGGAGATAAAGTTCACCGATGTAAACTATATTTAGTCAAATGTAGGAATGAAAATTTTTCAAGTTAGAGAATGAGTATGAGACTATCACTAGTGGTGCTCAATTCAGGCTAAACACGATCATTTTTACGGGTTATACCACGAACCCAACTTCTCTCCTGGAAGCAATTCAACCGTTAGGTCAAATTGAATTTCTAGTGCGATAGGTTCTCCAGTAGTCATTCTCATGTTAGAAAAATTCAAATTCCTATATTTGTCTATCGAAGTATAGGAAATATGATATTAGCTTATTTCGCTAATACATGAGCTAATATAACTCAACTAACCATATTTTGAAAGTCGGTTAAGAAGATGACATATCTTACACAACTCCTAACAAAGGCAAGCAAAATGTTTTAATTTCGTGTTTGAGATTTAGAGGTTATTTGGTGGAGATGGCGCATTTTATGATCTCTTGGATAACATCCTTGTTTGTTGAGTTGTTACATGTTATTTTAACATGATTTGGTTTTCTAGAACCAAGAAATGCTCTAATGTGATACAATGTAGAATCAACTACATCGAGAGTATTTCAAGAATGCTCCTTTGCATATCTTGAGAAAAGAATCTAGTAAAGGTTACTTACCTCAATAGATCCTGTGAATGTTATATGATGTATGACTAAAATGAGACATATTGTTTCTTTCAACTAATATGCTTTTCTAAAAGGAGACTTATCACTCTTACAAATGCTTACTAAAACAGGTATTTAGGTGTATGACTAATTTATTTGTTTATGCAATGACACATGTTGTATTAGGTTATTATTCAAATCTAATATCCTATATTTGTTAACAAGATGCAATGTATTCTCTTGTAACATAACCATTCATGTTACAAAGAAAATAAGATGCATAAGATATAAGTTATCCTTTGTCAATCTTTTGATAAGAGAAATACATGTGATATTCTCGAAGATTGATGACGTACATAATAGTTAATAACATATTATGTGTGACACTTTTACTAGACATGTGATTTTGAGTGTTGAGTCGTTCATGAGCAAAGTTTACATATGTTGTTTGTTTGCTTGTGTTTAGTTTTTTTTGGAAATAACACATTTACTAATTGCATTGTAAAGTAAATTACTTGAATATTTCGGATGAAACATCCAAGTTGTCAAACCTACTTGTGTATTTTATGCATCTTTTAAACATATTAGTTTAATGTTTGGAACACAATCATTGGACAAGAAGACTCAATATGGCATCTTCAACACAAGTGTGAGTTATGATCCGATGCATATTCTTTTCGTCTTGAGAGGAATTCATTATTTTCATAACAACCGAGTGTGATTGAGTATGTAGATTCAAGATAATATATTTCGTTATATTTTGATGTTATCTTGAAGTTAGAAAAATAATGACTCCAATTTCATGTCCATACTCGAAAACTTGTCAATTAGATTCGATGATGATATCAATCATAATTTGAATAATGAATTGATATGTACTCGAAATCTTTCTTGACCCTCACGATCACTCCTTTTTTTTTAAAAAAATTAAGGAATGTGTTCCATATATTCTAATACTAGTTGTATGTGTGAGGTTAATGACATATTAACTTACTACTTCGATATTGTCATTTATTTTTATTTGCGAAAAACTATTTATATTATTAAGTATAATATTCTTAGTTTTTCGACATCTCATTAGTATAAAAATAATTATCTTAACTATTTTTATACAACATACGTAAAATACTAAGTGTTTAAAATATTTTGTGTGTGTGTTAGATCAATGCAAGTTTAATACATTTTCTTTTACTTAAATACTAATGTATTAATATGATCTTTTATCTTGTTTAGACAACCCATAGTCAAGCAAGATAAAATGATGTAATGTTTTAGAGATCATGTTACGGATTAAATGAAAGTGTTAAATATTTTGAGGTGATTTATATATATATATATATATATATATATATATATATATATATATATATATATATATATATATATATATATATATATATATATATATATATATATATATATATATATATATATATATATATATATTTACACTTAAGCCTTTAGAAAAATAATTGTGTAAGACAATATTTTTCGACACACATGATCAACCAACTTAGTTTCCATTCCTAAGAAGGTTACTAAAGCATTTTAAAACTTGCAAGATGTCGAAAGCACATATGCAAGAAAAGTGGTCTATGCCTATATGCAATGCAAAATCAATTACGCAACTTAGTGCAAGAAGTCTAGTCTAAGTCCTATTGACGCATAAACCGAAAAACTAGTAATCAACACATAGCAACAAGGCATGTAAAACGCTTGTGATTATAGATATAATTAGCTCAACTAAAGATAACAATGAGCACACAAAAATATTAACTAACAATACTAAGACACAAAGAAAAACAAATAGTCATTTAGCATAATACACAAAAATACTTATCGTCATTTTGTGTATTAAGTATAACAATGTATACTAAGCTTGATTTTATTTGAAAACGAATTGGTTTCCTCCCCATTTCAAAGATTTTTACCAAGTCACTTTGAAAATACGTCAAGGTTCAAAAGTTGAAACGCTCTTTTTCAGTTTAACCAAAAATTTACGCAAACGGCATGACCAAAAGGACCTTTTGTTGAAAATCAAGGACTCTAATATACTTTCATTTAGAACTAATTCATAAAAGTATTTTTCAAATGAAAGTAGGCTCAACTTCGTATAAAATGATGGGTGACACGACTCCTACGGACTTATGGTTGATTTTATATGAATTTCTGAAAATGATTCAGTTATGAGAAACAGACAGACAGATACACGGTACCGTTAAATACCCTACGGTACCTTTAAATATAATGGTACCGTCCAACATTTAGTGGTACCGTCCACTAGATTAATTTTCTGATTCGACGCAACAAAAAAACGTAAAAATTTAGTAAAGGGTTAATACACAAATATGTTACTAAACTTTCCAAAAAAGTTCGCCTAAGTTACTAAACTTTCATTTTGTTCACTTAGGTTACTGAACTTATAGAAAGCATTTATTAGTGTTGGTAGGAGTGACTTAATCGTATATTTTTTGATATGTTAAGTAACATAAATGTCATGTTTTTACAAGTTCAGTGTTGTTTATGAATATTTTTTAGGGATAATTACTAAAATAGCCCGATTGCCCAAGTGCTAAGAGTATCTATCCCGCTCACAGAAAATTCCCCCCTTAGCCCAGGGCAACTGATCCGACGGACCACAGGACGCCACGTCACCGACCAAAGTATATATACAACTGTTGATACGATGTATAAGGGATGTATTGTATTTTGGGCAACTTTTGAATTTTGGGCAACAAATACATGAACAAAAGGATATTTTGGTCATTTTACGTGCATTAAAATTAGAAACTTGTTATTAACATAAGACCACTACTCGATGGATTCAGATCTAGCTCTCGATCAAAACAAAAATAAATCCCTATCACTCTCCCGCATAACAAATCATACACAAACAAAAAAAACACAAACTGCACTCACAAAAAAATCCAAAACAACACACACAACACAAACAAAGTCAAAACCCAGAAAATTTACACACACCAAAACCCAGATCCATCACAGATTTCGATCAGTGGTGGTCGCTTGTTCGGTCTTCTCCTTCGTTTCGTAATCCAAAGGTGAGGAAAACTACTAGTGCAGTAGTGCTAGATGGGTACCAACCTTCATCCAGATCCGCAGGTATGGCTGTCTAATTTCATATGAGTATTGCTTTAATATATGATGATTTTTTATGTTTTATGTGTTGGGTAATTTTTTTTTTTTTGTATAAGGATTGTTTGTTGATTGGTTTTGTTAGGCTTTTTTTCAGGTTTTTGCAGCATCTGATTCAATTTCGTTATACCATTTTCAGATTAGCTGATATAATCTTTGTTCCGTACATCGGCGTCGATAACCTATTGAGTGACAACAAAGACCAGCCCTTATTAGGAGAGTTGGTTTGTATGTTGGTAATGTTCAAGGTAATTTAGTATATTAATGTTTAAATTGTTGCACTTTAACCACTTTGAGGTGGGTATAATTAACCGTTACCAGTGGTTATGATTACCTACATCCCAGAATGTCAGTAAATTTCAAGACGGAAAAGTAGGTATTGCAGATTTTTTTTTTTTTTTTTTTTTTTTTTTTTTTTTTTTTTTTTTTTGATGAATTCGTTATTCGAGAGTCTCATGTATTTATTTAGTACAATGCAAAATTGTTATTGTTTTTTATGTTACAGTTTCACAGGTGATCTATGGATCGGGTCGACTCCACCGCTAAAAACCTGTTGACAGGTATTCTTAGGGGCCGCTTGGTATGCTTGGTGGGGAATGCAAAAGGAATGCAAAGGGAATGCAAAGCAATGCATTCCCTTTCCCCCCAAATTATTGGGTAATGCCCCATTACCCACTACTGGGTAATGGGCCATTGCATTCCCTTCCACCAAGCACAATCAATCATTATATTACCCATTACCCACCCCATTATCCCCCAAACCAAGCGGCCCCTTAATCTCTAAAATTGGTTTGTATCTACTTTTATGTTCCGTTAATTGTTTCCATTTTAATTTTCCTTACTAATATGCTGATGCTTATTTTTACGTGTGTTGTAAATCATAAAAGATAGGATTTTGATCTTGAGCTCATTTTTACGTTAACTTAGCTAACAGATGACGGTGACCATCAATAACAGAGATGTAATGAATACATGTGATAGTTTTTTAGAAGCTTACAGCTACAACACCTCACATCTCTCGCTTTGACTATACAGATAGTTCCGAAACTGTGGAAACAGGTCCTGGAGGCATGAATACACTTAGTCATGTTGCACCTCCTAAGTCATCCAGCTTCTTTGCAGATTATGGAATGGACAGTGGTTTCTCGAAAAAAAGCACTTCATCAAAAGTCCAGGTAAACTATATTTTATTAGATATTGGGGACTGGTCCTTGGACTAGATTTCTGTCTTGTTTTATTGTATTAGAACCGATTATACAACGACCTAATTGAATATTCTGATGAGCGTGATTAACCATATCGATAGGGATCCTACTTGCAGTAAGTAAAACTTTTGAATTCCTGGATGATCCTTATTTGATAAAATAGCATCTGCCTGCCTCTTTTTGCGCCATGATGATGTCCATGTATATTGCTTTGTAACTTGATCACCACAGATCTATTAGTTTGCTCTGTTGAGTGACCTATTACTAAATGAATTGAAAGTTTCTAATACACATCAACAAGCCAATTTACTCAAATGACAATTGTTTCTTTTTATCACTGTAGGACCACTCTTTAAGATCACCACTATTCATTTTCCAATTAAATTGCATACTTTTTGTATGTTTATTATTATGATAGGTATATTTATATTAATGTTATATGCACCATCGCTATCATGGATGTCCACCAATTACTATCCCTTCAATTTCTAGTTTTATTATTTATCAGCTTGCTTGAACCTAGTGACCATAGTTTCGTGTTCATCTGGTCGACACTTAGGACCAGTGTTGATTTTTGCCCCATGTTTTCCCTCCAATACTCCCATTTCCACATTTCACTAATATATCATTGGGCTAGTGCATTTCCATGTCATCCTCTTGGGATCTAGCCTTATATAATGCATGTTATATGTTCAGGTACAGGAAACTGATGAAGCAAGGAAGAAGTTTTCTAATGCTAAATCTATCTCTTCTGCGCAATATTTTGGGGACCCGAACAAAGCTGATCTTGACGGCCAAGTTGCCCTGCAAAAGTTTTCAGTATGTGTTTTCCCTTGTTATTTTTATTTGATATATTGAAATTTAAATTATCTTCTCTTTATTTCAAATTAAATGTCATGGCATCTCTCTGGGTGGCTACAAACATCATAGTCTCTTTTGAACTTTTAATACGACTTAATGAGCCACAGAGTAGAAGGACTTATACACATCTTCTAGTGGACAATCACATTTATTTACTTTAATTGGAGATACTGGTGAGATATAGTTTTAGGGATAATAAATAAACCAGCAATCCATAGATACATCCAAGTGTTGTTTTGTAAAGTACTAAAGCTTGTACGTGGGTCGCCATTTGCGAAATGTTTAGAAACATGACTGAATCATTTTCTTTTTAATTGTTTTCTAGGGCTCAGCAGCCATCTCAAGTGCTGATCTATTTGGTCACGACGATTCTAACCTAGATTTGAGCGCCAGTGACCTTATCAACCGGCTATCTTTCCAGGTAAGGACTGTAAAAAATGGGATTCATTGCCTTCTCGAATTTTTTAGATACCTTGAGAAAATAGGCAGTTTCATGTATACACCCGCCAAGTTTCAACATTTCTTCCTTCCAAATTTCATAGCATCGTATTTATACTTTCAAAAAACACCAAGAATATCAAATTTACTCATCTCATGCGTAATGCTATAAACTTATCAGAACATTTCTCATAATATATAATTATATATATATATATATATTTTAAAAATGAATGATAATCAAGGTTTATTAGTAAAAAATTATGTTTTTAAATTTATAACTCATTTGCAATTTCAGGCACAACAAGATATGTCATCCCTAAAGAACATAGCAGGAGAAACCGGAAAGAAGTTAAGCTCCATAGCCTCGACTTTAATGAACGATTTCCAAGACAGAATCCTGTGAGAGACTATATGAGAAAGGTGTTAATTACAGAAATACCATTATAAAGATCGTATATGTAAAGGGCAAAAATTCTCTCATATTCTACTCGGCTTCTATCATGGTATTTTGTAGGCGAAAAATTCTTTTTTAAATACTGTGATGTGTGTCTTATTGTTTTCGTGTCAAAATTTTAAGATTTAGAGAGCTATAAAGTGAGTCAGGACATTTATGCAGTTGAGACAAGGTGATGGTGATGTATAAGGTTAAATCCTCCGAAACTGGCGTGTGTATTTTACATTTTTATTAAGACTATATCAAATTTTAAACTGTTGATGAGATTCGTATATTCATTCGTACAATTCATAATCTTGTTTTAAGAGATCAACTTTAGAGAAGTGATTCTCTTGACGAAGTCCAATAGTTTCTATACTTGTTTTTATATTTTTTTTACTATTTTGCATTTAGTAGATTTACTCAAAACAAAAAGTGAGCTACATAAATTACCAGCAGGAATGACTCATTTTTGGGCAACTTTTTGTATTTTTTGGGCAACTTGTGTATTTTTAGGCAACTTGTGTATTTTTTGGGCAACTTTTGTATTTTTGGGCGTTGACTCATTCCTGCTGGTAGCTTTCAATACAAAAGTTACCCAAAAAATACAAAAGTTGCCCAAAAATACACAAGTTGCCAAAAAAAAATACCAAAAGTTGCCCAAAAATACGTCAGCATCAATTAACACTACCAGCAGGAACCAGCTAAAGCTAACAGCAGCAATGAACTTATTCAATAAAATATTTTTTTGGGCAACGTATTTTTTGGGCGTGCGTTGACTCATTCCTGCTGGTAGCTTTCAATACAAAAGTTGCCCAAAAATACACAAGTTGCCCAAAAAATAGACAAGTTACCCAAAAAATACAAAAGTTGCCCAAAAATACTAAAAGAACCCATTTGATTTGTTATAAAACCCGCCTATCTTACTAGAAAATGGAGCTCAAATTTGACAAAACTAGGCCAAAATCTAGTTTAGCAGGGTGTCACAGCTTCTAGGAGCTTAACCTGCTATATAAAACCGAAAGGGTAAAAACAAATGATACAAATAGTACATATATGATGTATAAAGTTCGGGCTACTCTGGTTGGTATTCGAATGAACAATCTATACGTACGTCTATATACACACAGTTACAAGTTAGGTTCTAGCATCATAATGGCAAAAATTGAGAAAACTCAAGTTACAAGCCTAAACTCCAACTATAATCAACCAAAACTTCAAGAAGAATGACCAATAAACAGCAACTGATATAAACCAAATAACACAAATAACACAAATAAAAAATGTTGTATTAAGTCGTGAATTGGATATCAACACTCATTTTAGGACAGTGGAGTAAATATTTAGAACAAATCTGCTTAAGCTTAAACTAGTTTAAATAAGCTATAAACTCACGGGCAGTAGAAATTAAGCTTATTAGCCTTCCAAAAGTATAATACACTTGTAAACTCATAACTTATATGATTATACCATATAACAAAACGGGGCAAAATATTTCACAAGCCTGTACAAGACAGACAAGTGCTAATCCTTGCAGTTATATACAATTAATACATTGGCTATTACTAATATACACTTCCATAAGACCATAAGAGAGACAAAATGAATTGCAGGTATGCTATACTCAGGTGGATTTTTGAATATCTTGCCTTTCTAAATAAGCCGATGGAAACCACCCTCTCTTTCTGTTACATTCGCCTTCAGACCATCCATTAGGAGACACCTATAAAGGACCAGTCCAAACTGATCATTTAACATTTGTATGCATAATAAGGGTAGATTAAATATCTGACATACATGATACATCTAAGGGGTTTATCTTTTATGTCTAACGGGTAAAATAACAATAATTAACTAGAGAAGCAGGTTGAATGGGCAAATAGTCGTCTGAAAGTGTTTTTGTCAGTGTCCACAACATCCTAATTCGCTTTATTCAACAAGTTGGGGTAAACTGTAACAGTATAGCTTTTGTAAGCAGAGATAACACAATAATAAAGATGGATAATTAAGTGTTTACGTGTACACCTGACTGACCCATTTTGACCCGTGCTAAAATACCCATTTTAGCTTGTTGCCTGACCCGCCCATTTTGCATTACTAAATTCATAGGTAGAGCGATACCTTGCGAACTATAACATAATCATCAACAATTAGGCTCAGCTCACCATCTGCTTGAGCATCAAATGGATGAATGACCTAATAAGAGAAAACAACTAGAATTAGAATGACCGAACGAAATTTTCTCGTTAGAACTAAAAGCTTTAATGGAGTCATATCATGTTTACCTTTCCAATAAAATAGTCATGTTCTTGATTTTCAGTCTGATGATTGTCATGTTCATGTTGAGTGGCATCGCCAGATGGAACAAGATTATCTTTCTCATAAGCAGATTGTGATGATTCTTGTAATTTCATCTCCAAAATCATCTACCACCAGAAAATGATGGATTATAAAAAATCCTTAAAAACATAAAAACTGAAATATTTAAAAATCATCTACCGACAAGAAAATTATTGCTAATGACCAACCTCCGTATGTAGCTCCTCTAGGATAGCCACAACTTGACGGTGATAACACCTTTCAGCATCCACCTATGAAGTTAAACAATTTCTCAGTAACAGATCAGATTGTGTTGACCAGAATAAGTGCTTAACAGATCAGACTGTGTTGACCAAAAACATTTTTTGTCCATAAAAGGTCAAAATGAGTCATTCTTGGTACAAGTGCTAAAAGGATCAGATTGTGTTCACCAAAAACACTTTCTGTCCATAAATTAAACTTTATATAAATTTGGGTGTCAAATATGA
Source organism: Artemisia tridentata subsp. tridentata (assembly GCA_021014915.2). Taxonomy (NCBI): domain Eukaryota; kingdom Viridiplantae; phylum Streptophyta; class Magnoliopsida; order Asterales; family Asteraceae; genus Artemisia; species Artemisia tridentata. The sequence goes on from CP139504.1 coordinate 104,361,598, forward strand.
TAACAAAAGAATATATTATCTACATAATGATCCAATTTATTTACATAAAATGATCTAGAAGTGACTTGTAACCATACAACACAGTTAACCATCTCTCTTCATTTTTTAGCTAATTTTCTTACAGTTACCTGTTTGAGCCATTACAAATAAATCATTCAACCCATAGGTTCTGCACCTCTGTCTTAGTGACAAAAGACATCGATTTTTCTAAATACCAAACACTGAACCATCCATAGTCTAATTAACATTACCATTAAAATAAGCTTTTGCAAGGTTACTTGTTGCTGTTGTTCCTCCACCGACAACATAGCAGATATCGCTTCTTTCTGAAGCGTTACCATGGAAGTTCTAAGGTCACTCAACCTGGTTTCCATGTTTCGAAGTTTCATGGCACTCTCTGGGGTAGGATCTCTGAACTTTGTTTGACGTCTTAATACTTCCACTGCCTGACCAAAAACTTCAATCTCATTTAACTAATTAAATAATATACATGACAACAAGTATTTCCCCATATCAAAATAAAGCATACCTGTGTCTCAACTTCTTGGCGGAGTCTGTCACAACTGCGTGCCAAGTGGCGAGCATCTTCCAAAGGTGCACATCTTATTGATGCTCTTAGTGGCTCAGATACCTACCAATAATGAGGTTAATTGGAATAAGCATAAATATAAGAAACCTGAGGAATTAGCTAATTTTATACACATGCAAACAATATTTTTTTACTTTTATGAAGGTCAAAGTGATATCACAGTGATCCTTGATGAATAAAGGTGGAGCTACCTGATTGTTAAATATCTCAAGCATAGTTTCCCTCTTGTCTACGATAGAAGTATAAGAAGTGCCAAGTTCCACAGCGGCTCTTGTAAGGGGGAAATCAGCATTTACATTCTCAGTCCCATATTTGTGACAGTCTTCAGCCAACTTTTTTGCTGCATATATAAAGGCAAACTATTCATCTTCCATTTTGACAAAACGTATAAAAAAGCCCAACCATGTCGAACATTAATAAGAAATCTACGACATGATGGTATTATTGGGCATTTTGCCATAAGAGTTGGGCATAAAACAGAAAACTAACGAAACACGCACCTATTTGCTTTTCTTTTTGGCCGATTGAAACAAAACCTTCAACGCCACGAACAATGTCCTTTTGAAAATGCTAAAACAAAGAACACTAAGTGTTAACTTGCATCAGGGGCCATGGATTCACGGTTTCTGGACATAAGAAATAAACAATTAAAAAACTTCAGAAAGAAATATTAAGCATATATACCTTAGTTTCCCTAGTAGACCTATAAAGATCCTGAAGTTTTTGGTGACACTGAAGTTCCTCATTGTCAAATTAATACAGCCTGACAAAATAAATAATCCCGCATACATTAAGAGCTCTATTTCCTTCACGAATTTTATTGTCGTACAAACAACACCACAGATTGTTAGTCCCACCAAAAATGAAGTCTTACTGTTACAAAAAATCTCTTATGTTGGTTGAGATATACTTTAAGGAGACATTAATAGCTCGTATAGTTATAGGTACATCTAGGACAGTGAATTTAAATCAAGGTGCATCCACTGCTAACTCATCTTATATGATTCAGTCATGTTTCTAAACATTTCGCAAATGGCGACCCACGTACAAGCTTTAGTACTTTACAAAACAACACTTGGATGTATCTATGGATTGCTGGTTTATTTATTATCCCTAAAACTATATCTCACCAGTATCTCCAATTAAAGTAAATAAATGTGATTGTCCACTAGAAGATGTGTATAAGTCCTTCTACTCTGTGGCTCATTAAGTCGTATTAAAAGTTCAAAAGAGACTATGATGTTTGTAGCCACCCAGAGAGATGCCATGACATTTAATTTGAAATAAAGAGAAGATAATTTAAATTTCAATATATCAAATAAAAATAACAAGGGAAAACACATACTGAAAACTTTTGCAGGGCAACTTGGCCGTCAAGATCAGCTTTGTTCGGGTCCCCAAAATATTGCGCAGAAGAGATAGATTTAGCATTAGAAAACTTCTTCCTTGCTTCATCAGTTTCCTGTACCTGAACATATAACATGCATTATATAAGGCTAGATCCCAAGAGGATGACATGGAAATGCACTAGCCCAATGATATATTAGTGAAATGTGGAAATGGGAGTATTGGAGGGAAAACATGGGGCAAAAATCAACACTGGTCCTAAGTGTCGACCAGATGAACACGAAACTATGGTCACTAGGTTCAAGCAAGCTGATAAATAATAAAACTAGAAATTGAAGGGATAGTAATTGGTGGACATCCATGATAGCGATGGTGCATATAACATTAATATAAATATACCTATCATAATAATAAACATACAAAAAGTATGCAATTTAATTGGAAAATGAATAGTGGTGATCTTAAAGAGTGGTCCTACAGTGATAAAAAGAAACAATTGTCATTTGAGTAAATTGGCTTGTTGATGTGTATTAGAAACTTTCAATTCATTTAGTAATAGGTCACTCAACAGAGCAAACTAATAGATCTGTGGTGATCAAGTTACAAAGCAATATACATGGACATCATCATGGCGCAAAAAGAGGCAGGCAGATGCTATTTTATCAAATAAGGATCATCCAGGAATTCAAAAGTTTTACTTACTGCAAGTAGGATCCCTATCGATATGGTTAATCACGCTCATCAGAATATTCAATTAGGTCGTTGTATAATCGGTTCTAATACAATAAAACAAGACAGAAATCTAGTCCAAGGACCAGTCCCCAATATCTAATAAAATATAGTTTACCTGGACTTTTGATGAAGTGCTTTTTTTCGAGAAACCACTGTCCATTCCATAATCTGCAAAGAAGCTGGATGACTTAGGAGGTGCAACATGACTAAGTGTATTCACGCCTCCAGGACCTGTTTCCACAGTTTCGGAACTATCTGTATAGTCAAAGCGAGAGATGTGAGGTGTTGTAGCTGTAAGCTTCTAAAAAACTATCACATGTATTCATTCCATCTCTGTTATTGATGGTCACCGTCATCTGTTAGCTAAGTTAACGTAAAAATGAGCTCAAGATCAAAATCCTATCTTTTATGATTTACAACACACGTAAAAATAAGCATCAGCATATTAGTAAGGAAAATTAAAATGGAAACAATTAACGGAACATAAAAGTAGATACAAACCAATTTTAGAGATTAAGAATACGTGTCAACAGGTTTTTAGCGGTGGAGTCGACCCGATCCATAGATCACCTGTGAAACTGTAACATAAAAAACAATAACAATTTTGCATTGTACTAAATAAATACATGAGACTCTCGAATAACGAATTCATCAAAAAAAAAAAAAAAAAAAAAAAAAAAAAAATCTGCAATACCTACTTTTCCGTCTTGAAATTTACTGACATTCTGGGATGTAGGTAATCATAACCACTGGTAACGGTTAATTATACCCACCTCAAAGTGGTTAAAGTGCAACAATTTAAACATTAATATACATGAGACTCTTGAACATACCCGCTAAAGAGCTGTAAGCTTCTAAAAAACTATCACATGTATTCATTCCATCTCTGTTATTGATGGTCACCGTCATCTGTTAGCTAAGTTAACGTAAAAATGAGCTCAAGATCAAAATCCTATCTTTTATGATTTACAACACACAGTCCTCCTCTAATCAGTGGTGTTTTTGTGCTACAATTTAATTAAATCTAAACATTATTTAAATAAAACCCACAAAATCTTACCAATAATAAAAATAGCATCTAAATCCGTGTCATCATAAACCAAATAACACAATATCAATTCGAAAATCGAAATCAAAAACCCCCCAACAAGTTACCGAAGAGTGGGTTTAAGCAAATAAAGTAGGGCCCACTTATCAGATCCATAAAAGTGAAACGTTCAGTTGGACAACCATGTGTTTTGCCAATCGTACTAAATTGATAATAATGTCCATACCTTATCTACAAAGTGAAGATATAATAAAAACAACTTATTGTTGACAGGTGAAGACGGATCCTTATTCCCACTCAGAATCGAAAAACCCCGCATCCTTCATCTCAGAGTAGTAAGCAGTATCCAAGAGCAAATCTTCCTCCTAATATTAAAATCTCAGAGTAGTAAGCAGTATCCAAGGACATGGTAGTTTACGGCGGCGATGTGAGTGAGTGAAGTGAAGGGTGGTGTTTGGTTTGATTTGATTTTGGTGAGTGAATTGTGGGCGCGGAAATGCTTTTTATTTTGTTCCAGTCCTGGTTTTTAGTAGTATGAGTAATATGTGAAATGACAAAAAAAACCATCTGTACAATATACGGTTGCCCAACAAATAAAAGTTGCCCAAAAAACACTGCTGTACAATACGTGAATATACGGTTGCCCTTGGGCTAAGGGGGGAATTTTTTGAGATCGGGACAGATACTCTTAGCACTTGGGCAATCGGGCTATTTTAGTAATTATCCCTATTTTTTATAAGTTCAGTAACCTAAGTGAACAAAATGAAAGTTTAGTAACTTAGGCGAACTTTTATGGAAAGTTTAGTAACATATTTGTGTATTAACCCTTTAGTAAACTAGATACCGAACATGTAGAATATGTTAAGCATCATTTTCACGTTTAGGACTAAGAAGATATTTACGAGAATACTTTTACTACAAAATAAATAATTTTCCCAAACGCTCATTTCAAAATCGTGTTACTTTACGACTTGTTTTAAAGACATAACTGGAAACTTACAAACTCTATTCTTTTATTTGTTTAACAAAACCTTCAAGCTAGTATGACAAAGTATACTTGACAACAAAACTTGTAAGTATTAAGCAACTAAATACTTTTCATATATTATCATCTTCATGGGTAATTTGATACATGGATCGTACTCAATTTTGAAAATCATTTGTTTTAAAAATTTGAGCGACCTGGCTCTGGTACCAATTGTGGAAACCGTAGAGGGGGGGTGTGTGTGAATACGTTTCCACTTAAAAACTTTTTGTATCAAACACCCGATCAAGTGTGACGTAATATGAAAAATGTCAACAATGATCATACAACATCTAGAGATGGTATAAAGTAAACTACAACAAAAACACAATCAAACCATGACACAAACATAATCAACATAATATAAGCAACAAACCACACAAACATAAACGTAATGCAAATATAAATATAAAGCAATAAAGACTAAAATAAAAGTAAAGAGATACGTAAAGAAGACGCAAACCGGACACGATGATTTATAGTGGTTCGGTCACGAAGCTCCTCTTCGCCCCACTCCACTCCCCAAGTACCCAACTCGAGAGTTACTTCACTAATCAACAAGCTCCCTTCTTAGCGGAGAAAACCATACAACGTCGCTTACAATATTTTCCGACACTAAGCTAGATGTCGAGTTCTTCTTCGGGTGCAACCAAACCCGTTATGTTTTATGGCCCAATATAACAAACCTTGTGTTTTGAGGCCAAAACACATAAACCACGTCGCTTACATTATTTTCGGACATTAAGCTAAATGTCGAGTACTAATCTAGCTAGTACCAATCTCACTTACGATCTACCCGATCCTCACATATCACACAAGCTACAAAATCAACATGATCTACACTCGATCTACCCGATTTACTCACGATCCACCCGATCTACTGACGATCTACCCGATCTACCCGATAACAACACAAGCTACACAAGATCTCCCCGATCTCTACAAGATCACAATGATCCACACAAAGTAACTAAACAAGATGATAGACAACTTGATGTATAGCAAGATACAACAAGCGCATAACAAATGTTACGAGTGCACTAGACTAACACTATAACACTTTGTATCTTTGTGATACTATGTGTTCTTCTCTTGCACTAGTAGATGAATGAAGGTGATCGCTTGGTTGGATGAAATGATCACTCTTAAACAAACTAAGACTCTCTAAATGATCAAAGAAAGTGATCTAAATAAGAAGGGATTAGACCAGAGAAAACTAACTGGAAAAATCAAGTTGGAAGTGTAAAATGGTCCACTATTTATAGGCAAAGAAAAAACTAGCCGTTACGTACGGACGGTACCACTAAAGTTCAGACGGTACCACTAATTGTCAGACGGTATCGTTAAATTTAGTGTTACCGTCCCAGACAAAAACGCTCCTCTTTTTGTTTTTAGTGGGGAAAGTTTATTTGGGGATGTTTGGAGCTGTTTTGGGGGGAGAAATAGCTGTTGAGATTTTTAAACTTATTTTTCAAAATAAAACATTTCTTTTTAATTCAAAAATAATTTATAAAATGTATTTTTGAAAAAATGTTTTGTCACATTAAAAATGTGAAGTTTAGAACAAAAAATTTATTTCTTTTATCATCCGTCAAGTTTAATTTTGTTTGTTCATACCTTGAGTGATTTACGTCGGGATGAAAATCTACGACTCTATTGAGGCATACTTGATACGTTGAGAGATGTTGATGTAAGTATGCGTTGACGATTTGTGTTTGCAAGTAACTTGCGCATTTTACGTTATGCATTACATGTTACATGTTTGTCATCATTAAAACTGAAGAAACAATTTAGTTTAAATATCGTAATATTTGCACTAACAGAACCAAACACTCCTTTGTGCAGACTGTCCAAGTAGGTTCAAGACAGATTAATACTCCTCACAAGATGCAGCTTATGATGCATAAGAGCTTGTACATATGTAATCAAATGTAAATAGAGTAGTTCTAGAAGATTCATATAGCTGTTAGTTAGTTAGATTGGCTTCCCGCCAATATTATATTTAAATACTGTTGTAGCACTTCATTTGTACTTAATCAATTCAATATCATTTTCACCTTCAATATGTGTTTCTCTCATTTCTTTATATGGTATCAGAGCACCACCACAACAAACTATAGTGGCTAACTGATTTCCACCACCCTAACAAACTTCTCTAATCAATTTCAACAAACTCACCACCATAACTGTATTTCCCACCAAAAATGGTCAACCAAAAACCACCATAATCTGTCATTACATTACCATAATATGTCACGAAACCACCATAATCAATCACAAAACCTTCAAATTCATTCAAAATCAACTGATTTCTTGAAAGATCCAATCAATTACTTCAAGGTTCACCAAAATCCCTTAAGAATCAATCAACTTACAATTTGTTATCACCATCACTAGTCAACCACATTTTACTGCAACAAATCCTTTACAATCACTTTAAACTCATCAACAATGGTGTCTGAAAACCCAGAAACACAATATACATCCACAACAATCATTCCACCACAAGATGACATCAATTCACCTCATCACCCACTCTATTTCCATCCTAATGATCATCCTGGCATGTTACTGATAGCTAAGAAACTCACAGGTTCTGATAACTATGGATCATGGAAGAGATCAACCTTGATAGCTTTAAGTTCCAAGAACAAACTGAAATTGGTTAATGGTGAATATGAGGAACCATCTGTTGATTCATCACCCAGAGTTTATTGGGAAAGGGCCAATGATATGCTCATCTCTTAGATTCTCAATACAGTTTATGAAGAAATTGGTAATCATCTCACTTTTGTCAATACAACATTTGCTCTATGGAACGAATTACAAGAACATTATTCACAGTTAGATGGCCATAGAATTTATCAGATTTCCAATGAAATTGTACAACTTAAACAGTCCAATTGCACAACTGAAGTTTATTATCACAAACTCAAAGGTTTATGGGATGAATTAGATTCAATTGAGGCTCCATATGCATGTATCGGTAAGTGTGTTTGTGAAAAAGGGAAAGAAAATGGCCAAAGGGAACAAAGGAAAAGATTGGTGCAATTTCTCATGGGGTTGGATGATAGTTACACCAATATTAGGGGGCAAATTTTACTGATGCAACCACTTCCTTTGGTAGCCAAGGCATACAGCATGTTGAGACAAGAAGAGAAGCAAAGAGATTCACTTAAACAGCCTTCAAACACCCCTATTACACTCAATTCATTCAGAAACACACCCTACATACCACCTCATAGGAACAACACACCCAACAGCACTGTCCTAACTCCCAAACACCCCCAATGATAGAAGAAACAGTTTTAAGAAAGGAGTTTTTTGTACTTACTGCAAGAAAGAAGGTCACTCAAAGGAAGAATGTTATAAGTTGTTGGGCTATCCACCTGGTCATCCCCTGCATAACAAGTATCAACCACCATCTCAGAGGTCTGCTATACCAAACAGAGGAAATAGATCTGTACACATGGCTACAAGTGACACCCTTCCACCAATTGATGTTTCAACACAACCTCTGAGTCCCTTGTTTGAATGCTCTACTTCTACTGCATCAAGCACCACAGAACTACAAGTTAATGCTAGGATGGACCAGCTGCAGAACCAACTCAATCAAGTTCTACTCATGATGCAGGCTGCCCAACCAGATCCCTCTGTTTTAAATCCCCACATGGCAGGTATATTATCCTTTTCCAGCACTGTTAAAGTTCCACTTAAGATGACAGGTATCCACTCTTTCAATTCTCTTGCTAAAATGCACTCTTTCATTGCTTCTAATATATCCAAATCATACTTTATATAGATAGTTGACAGTTGCGCAATTGACCACATTTGCATTTCACTAAGTCTCATGCATAACATCACTAAACTCACTACACCTATCACCGTTTTTCTACCTAATGGACAATCCACAATGGTACAGTACACTAGTTTAGTACACCTTACACTAAAACTCACCATTCATGAGGTCCATTACATCCCCAACATCACCTATAACCTCATATCCATCAGCAGGCTACTCCATAAAACACTTTTCTCAGTCACATTTACTCATGCAAAGTTCATATTTCAGGACCATGATGGGACAAACACCACTAGCACCCTCCATGGTGGACTATACCTCATAGATTCAACCAAGGCTTCTACAACACCATCCACAACCATCCTCTCCACAACAACCAACTCTCATCTCTGGCACACATGATTGGGACACACTCCTCTTCAAGTCATCAAGAAAATCAAAAATATTTCCAGTTTTCCTTGTAATTCAGAACACAAATGTACAATATGTCCTTTAGCTAAGCATCACATTTTACCATTTCCTACTAGTTCTTCTCATGTACAGTCCAAATTTGAGTTACTTCACCTAGATGTATGGGGCCCTTACAGGCATCCCACAATCAATAAATGTACATATTTTCTCACAATTGTGGATGACTATTCAAGAGCTACTTGTACTTTTTTGTTACCCAGTAAACTTCATGTGTTTTTAACATTCAAAATCTTTCATAAATATGTAAAAACACAGTTTGAAACAAACATAAAAGTTATAAGAAGTGATAATGGTACTGAGTTCCTTAACACAAACTTCACAACATACCTCCAAGAACATGGAATCACACATCAGACCTCTTGTCCCTATACACCTCAATAGAATGCCAGGGTTGAGAGAAAACACAGACACCTACTTGAAACGGCCAGATCAATACACTTTCAAGCACATTTCCCTACTCATTTTTGGGGCTACAGTCTCTTAGCTTCTACCTACATCACCAACAGACTACCCACTCCCATCCTTAACAACAAAAGTCCCTATGAGCTTCTACATAATACACCTCCCATCCTTGATCACTTGAGAACCATAGGCTGCTTAGCATATGCCTATCACCACACCACAGATAAATTTGATTCAAGAGCCACACCTACAGTTCTTATAGGTTACCCTCACAATAAAAAAGGATATCTCTTATATGACCTCAAAACACACAAAACCATAACAAGCAGGAATGTTCTCTTTGATGAAGCTCAATTTCCATTTTCGCAACCCAAACCACATCCTTCACCTTCAATTTCTTCACCATCACCCCATACAACTTACACTCTAAACAATATAACACACATTCTCACACCAACACAGCCTATCATCCTTAACCCAAACACTCCTCATGACTCACAACTTGACACAAACTCACCTAATACCTCTGTCCCAAACACTCCAACTGCAACTTCAACACCACCTTCACCCATTGAACCAGTGCCACTTGTACCACCTACCTCACCACCTACATCAGAATAGGGCTGAGCAAACCACCCGAATGGACCGGATCGATCGAGACTGGACCGGACCGACCACATTCGGTCCGGTCATCGGTCTCAGCTTTTGGGCTAATTCAGTCTCGGTCTTGGTCGGTCCGGTCCGGTCTGGACCAAAAACCGACTATTTTGCCTTGTTGGACAGGACCGACCGAGACCAGACCGGACCGACCATATTCGGTCGGTCCTCGGTCTCGGCTTTTGGGCTAATTCGGTCTCGGTCTTGGTTGGTTCGGTCCGTTCCGGAACTGATGCTCAGCCCTACATCTGAACCCTCACCACCTCTACCTTTACCACCGTCTGTTCCCATACCTCCCCCACCACCTCTCAGAACTTTCACAAGAACCAAGCACATACCCTCTAAATTCACTGATTTTCACTGTCAACTTCCAAAATTAACTACAAATACCATTCAAAATCACAAATTGCACTAGTTACATTACATCAACTACCTCAATTTATGTCCCACTTCACTGCATCTCATCAATAACATTGATAAAAACATTGAACCTACAACATATAATCAAGCTATCAAAAATCCAAAATGGATAGAAGCAATGAATAAGGAAATTGCAGCATTAGAAAAGAATGGTACTTGGATACTTGTCACTCTCCCACATGGTAAAACACCCATTGGCAACAAATGGGTATGGAAGATCAAATACCATGCAGATGGCACCATAGAGAGATATAAAGCTAGATTGGTGGCCAAAAGATTTAATCAAAAGGAGGGGGTGGACTACACAAAAACCTTTGCACCAATAGCCAAAATGGTCACAGTAAGGGCTCTCTTAGCTATTGCAGTCTACCATGGTTGGGAAATTGAACAACTTGATGTGAACAATGCCTTTCTTGATGGTGATCTACATGAAGAAGTATACATGCAAGTACCACAAGGCTATTCTCAATCACTACCACCCAACACAGTCTGCAAGTTGCAACAATGGTCAAGAAATTGAACAACTTCATGTGAAAAATGCCTTTCTTCATGGTGATCTACATGAAGAAGTCTACATGCAAGTACCACAAGGCTATTCTCAATCACTACCACCCAACACAGTCCGCAAGTTGCAAAAATCTCTCTATGGATTAAAGTAGGCAAACAGGCAATGGTTTGAAAAGCTGACTACTTTCCTCACTTCTCTTGGTTTCAAGCAAAGTTATGCGGACACATCTCTCTTCACTCTTGATGGGAGGATTGTGTCCACGCAAAAGGTTTTACTTCTCAAGGGATCTTGAGAAGCTTGCAATCCTCCAGGCAGTGTACCTGATCGTTGTAGTGTAGTATAGGTAGATTCGGGGGATTGATCGTTCTCTAGGGGAATAGTGTCGTTAGGTCAAGATGTATGACGAGATAGGTCTAGAGGTGAGGGATGATTCTTTTTGTATTTTTATATTTTTTAGAAAGCAATTAAAATCTCGGTTTTGAAGGAGTGGGCGGAATTAGTTGTTAATCAACTAACCCAAAAACTAATTATAAAACTAAAATTAAACTAAAAAACAAGAAAAGGTAAATTGGTGAACTTCTTATGATAGGAAAAGCGTGTTTACTTAGATTTAATTACTCCCTAGTTATCTCCTATTGATTCGTTGAATTGTCACGTCCTTGTTTTAGTTGAAGCGTCGTGTTCCTTATTATTGGTCGTGGGGAGGTGCCGAAGTCCCCAAATCCACTGGAACTAAGAGTAAGGTTGTGACTACGAGTATTCAAACCAATATCCTCTAGTTGTGTTTGTTTCAAAGGTTCTACCTCAATCGGGATTCCTAAATTCTCTTCTACTTCTTTCGGGTAAGTCACGGGCGGTGTTATAACACCCTAAATTAAATACGACTTATAAAATACGCTATAAATTAAAACTTGAGTTATATAACATGTTATGACTCAAAAACATACAATATGAACACATAATCTAAAGTATTATATGAAATTATGTAAGAACCTTATGATATAAATTATGGCACGTTTAAAAGTATAACATATAGGCCAAAATAATAAAAACTTGTACACTACATAATTATCAAAGATAAGTATGAAATTTTGGTAAATTTGGAAAGTGATAATCACCCTTAAACACTCCAAATTTTTGGCTCAATCATTCCATTTTTTTTCCTCCCTAAAACCGTGTATCTCATAACCACTCCAAGAAAACCCTAACCCCTTTTTCCCTATCTCATTTGTACGGCACAAAGAAAAACACAAGAAACCCTAAAACTTATTCCATTCGGCATCAAGAAGAAGAAGGAGAAGCAACAAATTTATCTTGATCATTGTTCAATTCGTATCACACAAAGGTAATTAAATACACATCACTTTTGTCCATTCGAATTTTTGAATAAATCCTAAACCGATCCATATTATGTTGTTTCTTTCATTCGGTCACAACAAAGAAGAAAGGAGAAGGTGTTGGTGATTTGTTCGACGTAGAAATCCTTGTATTCTCATTCCATTCGATCTAATATAAGAGGTAACCATGTAAACTCTAATCTATAACAATATTTTCGGATCAATATATATTAATATGTGTTAATATGACTAATTATGTTATTGAAATCGAACCTATATATAAGAAACTAATCGATCAGAAATTTTGTGCTAACTAAGTGAATTTTTAACCGATGATACAAACATGAATTTTAGTGGTTCTTTGGTCTAAAACTGAATTCAATGAAGTAGTGATCAAATAAAATTGGTTTGGTGATTTTTAGAGGTCTAGAAGGCAAACATTTGATTTTTAGAAATTCATGTGTCAAAACTGTATTTCGGGTTATGAAAATTCAAGCGTGTTCTATGATTTTTAATATAAAATATATCACGAATTAAGACCTGAGATTTTGACAGAATAATTTTTGGTATATGAGTTAATTTGTGTAATTTTTGTGGATTTTTCTGAGATGTTTAACTGGGGTGAATAAATACATACTTTCGGGGTGTTCCAGCAGGTCGAATTCGGGAAAGTGTTGTGTTTGTTGATTTTTAGTTTGTACTTGTACCGCTTAATAAAATCTGGAAAAATTATGTAAAATACTTAAGACATATAGGTATATCTGAGTAAAATTATATAATTTTATAAGCTCGTTTAAGGTGTGTTAAAAATAGCTAAAGTTGGACCTATTTTCAATGTTAATTCTGAATTTAAGAAGTTACTTATTTAAAACACTTATAAGCTTAATTACTTCACCTTTAGAACTTAAATAAGCTATTTGTCATTTTAAGAGTATATAACCTATAGTTTAACTAATTTTCATATTAACCTTTAACTTTGGCATAATTGCAAATGTAACCCTAATCTTTGAATAATGATAATACGAAACCCAAATTATATGAACTAAACCCTAAAACTGCTAATTCGGGAAATATAACTTAATTATGACCTAATTGAATGTATGAAACCCGAATTAGAGTTTAATCACTTTAAATGATCAATTAAAATGACTTGTGTAATTAGAAACCCTAATCTCACATTTACTTAATTTGGAAACCCTATTTTGACTTGTAAAACTTTAAATTGTGAAATGACATCATTTTATAATTATATTAATATATGAAACTCAATTTCGACATTAATGACTATTTAAACCTTTTTAAATACTACTTACTATTTTTAGAAACCCTAAATTACTTTTAAACCTAAAATGGCTAAACTTACTATTTTTGGAAAGTTACTAAATATGGAAAGTTACTATTTTTGGAAAGTTACTAATTATGGAAACCTGCTAAATATGGAAAGTTACCTAAAATGGAAAGAAAACAAAAATGAAACCTTTATGATTATGAAACTATGAAACTTATAAATAAACTTATGATTAATGTAGATCGGGTGAAGAAGGAGTGATCATCTGCTTCCATTCATCTTATTGCTTTGATTTGTGTGCTTTGATAAGGTACAGATATTCTTTCCCTTTTCAGTAGGGATATTTCTATCGATCCTATGCCTGATATGATTCCCTTATTTGACTCATGACTTTCATTGTATGATTGTCATTCTTTTTTATTCATTCTGACATTTATTTAAATGTCTCTGCTATGCTATACTTATGTTTGCCATGCTTATTGAGTTACTATCTTGTTTCTCTTGCCATGCTAGATTATATTTGTTGTATGCTATGATAGATCTGTGCCTGAGCTAACCTAGTTGTGGAGGTACCATGACCATGTCTTGGATGACACCCTAGGCATGGCACTCCCGTAGAGGTGTGATAGATCTACGGCGTTCCCCCTTATGTTATGATTTATTGTGTACACTATTGGCCAACTTTATATGTATGACCAGTCTAGTACTGACATACATACTTATGTTAGGGAGCGTATGGATGCATCCTAGGTTTTATGCTTATACGATTATGGTGACCAGGTGGTGTGTGCCTTACACTCCTTCTCACACTTTTATTACTTAGAGGTCTCCCCTCTTCGTATACTTGTATTGCTTTAGTATGATTTGACGGATTATGTATGTAGTTCCTATGGCACATCCTTATATGAACTTTTCCCTTATTTCATTATTCTCTTGATTCATTTTCTATTCAGTTCTCATGCATTCTTGATTCTTAGTCCTCTTTAAGATTCGTATGACTTTCATGATTATGCATTTCGTTTGTAATTCTTATTCCTTCGTTGCTTGTGCTTATTTACCGTTATGTTATGTTATATATATCTGTTCACTGGGCTTTTTAACGCATGTTTTCTTTTCTTATGCGGAAAAAGCTCAGCCGCATGTTTTCTTTTCTTATGCGGCAGGTAATAAGCGGGGCGACGGGCTTGGAATGAGAGAGCATAGGACTTAGAGACCTATTTATTTATCATTTTGTTGTCCATTGTTTCGGACTTTCATTTCTTTCAGTACTTTAATATTATTCTACTTTGGTTTTGTTTGGTTAACCCACTATGCATTTGGGATTATCTTTTGATACCAGTCTTGATGTTTAAGACTTGGTTATTTATTTAAAAGACTTCCCTTGCGTAATGTACGCTTTGTATGACACCATAATGTGATATCTCGGCCTTAACGGGTCGGGGTGTTACAGGTGTGTATGCCTAAAATGATGGTAGGACTTGTGGGGTATTTAGTGGGCTTGTGTTATTTACCTCATCCTCCCTTGTCTCTATTCACCTATATCCTCATCATGTGTTTTAGTAGAATCTAACCCAAACATGTTCCAAAGTATCTCAAATCCTTCTCTAGACATTTCAAGTTCTAAGTCCGATTCATAAGAATCTTCCTCAATAACTTGATTACTATGTTCAATTTTCCTAAAGGATTCATCATGTGTTCCTTGAGATTCAAAGTCATTGATCTTAAAACCTAGGTCTTTTTGCTCAATGTGCTCATGTTCGGCTAAATCCTCCTCAATTGTTTCCTTAGGTAGTAATAAAAGCAAACCGAGTGCGTCATCCAACTTATGGTTTATTGCTAGGGAGTTTTCCTTAATCTCTTGGTAAACTAGGTCGTTTTTCCTAAGGGCCTCATTAAAACAAGTTGATCCTAAACATGGAGGTTATTCATAAGAATCTATCCAAGGCCAAGGCTCACATGATTCATAGGTGTCCCTAAATGAGGTATTTTGAAATCCTGTGCGTTTTAGCCACTCAATCCTACATTGCAATCTTAGAAGTCTAAGTGAAGTATCCATTAGAACCAAATTACAAACAAAAGCACAAAGAAGAGATAGACTACAAGAAATCTAATAAAAAGAAAAAAAATCTCACTTGATAGGAATCTAGTGAGTAGACCTAAACGAGATAGAACTCGAACCTAAACAATAACTATTCCCCGGCAACGGCGCCAAAAACTTGATGCGAGGATTGCGTCCACGCAAAAGGTTTTACATCTCAAGGGATCTTGAAAAGTTTGCAATCCTCCAAGCAGTGTACCTGATTGTTGTAGTGTAGTATAGGTAGGTCCGGGGGATTGATCGTTCTCTAGGGGAATAGTGTCGTTAGGTCAAGATGTATGACGAGATAGGTCTAGAGGTGAGGGATGATTCTTTTTGTATTTTTATATTTTTAGAAAGCAATTAAAATCTCGGTTTTAAAGGAGTGGCCGGAATTAGTTGTTAATCAACTAACCCAAAAACTAATTATAAAACTAAAATTAAACTAAAAAACAAGAAAAGGTAAATTGGTGAACTTCTTATGATAGGAGAAGCGTGTTTACTTAGATTTAATTACTCCCTACAGTTATCTCCTATTGATTCGTTGAATTGTCACGTCCTTGTTTTAGTTGAAGCGTCGTATTCCTTATTATTGGTCGTGAGGAGGTGCCGAAGTCCCCAACTCTATTAATATTAGTCTCCCATAAATCCATTAACATCCATTAAGTTTTCTAGGATCTACAAGCCGAAATTCACGCAATAAATACAACGAACAAAACCAATAGTGCACTCTACGGTGCGTTTTTAAGACGTTCAAGCTAGTTACATATAAGAGGTGATACGGTTGCGTTTTTAAGACGTTCAAGCTAGTTACATATAAGAGGTCAGCCAGTTTTCTTAACCTAACGCGATAACAATCAACTAAACAAGAGACAACAAATCAATATTCAATAACTAGGTTTCATTAGATCTAAGCAAACACAAACAAACTTAGCTAGCATGATAGATAGAAGAAAAGATAAACAATTAATCAAACAACACATAGACATATTGAATGATTAAACGAATAACTTATCTTCAATAAAGCATAAGGTTCAAGGGTTGAAAAACCCTTACAAAGCTGCTGAAATTCGACTAGGTTTTATTCTCCAAAAGATGTCACACTTAACAATGAAAACTTTCAAAAATATATATAGGAATACAGTTCGTGGTTTAGGGTTTCGTCTGTGTAATCGCCGCTCTGACGGCGTCAGAAAGGGATCTGAGGCCGTCACTTGTAAAATCCTTCTGAGCCGTCTCTTGTTAGCATAAAGTGTGACGCCCATCTCCACTTTACACCTGACGGCGTCAGGTTATAAAGCCTTCAAAATC